>JARHVA010004486.1:0-77500 GCA_037957365.1 Torreya grandis
CCATAAAATTCCTTGAAACATTACTTAGAAACTTTGTGTCCCTATCTGATATAATAGTTTTTGGAACATCATAGAATCTCACAATATCTTTAAAAAATATTTTGGCAACTCTAATGGCATCATTGGTTTTATTACATGCAATAAAATGAACCATCTTAGAAAGTATATCTATAACAACAAAAATTAAATCATTACCTCTCTATTTTTTTGGTAATCCCAACACAAAATCCATACATAATATGTCTATGGTCCTCTTAGAACCGGCAATGGAATGTATAACTATGTATTCTATACATGTTCTTAGCCACCTGACATATCTTGCACCTTGAAACATATCATGTCACATCTCTCTTCATATTTGGCCAAAAATACTTCTCCTCCACCAAATATATTATTTTTATCTTTCCAAAGTGTCCATATAAACCACCACTATGCAATTATCTTATAATATTATCTCTTAGAGACCTAATTAGAATACATAATTATTTCCTTTAAAAGAGATAACCATATTGCATAATATACTGTTCATTAACATTACTTGTATCACCTGTCAATGGATTTCTACATTTCTAAACTATCTTTCCAAAATCTAAATCAATATCATATACTTCTTTAATAAATTCAAATCCAACTACTTCACTCATCATAGTAGTTATTGACCCCACTCACCTGATCAAAGCATCATCTTCTTGATTCTATTTTCCAAATTTGAGCTTCCACACACAAGTATAACCCTGCAAAAGAGATACCACTTTTCAAGCCTACTATCTAACTTATTTTGAGTGTTTCACATAGTTCAAAGCCTCATGATTAGTAAATAGGATAAAGTCCTTAGGAACTAGGTAATGCCTCCAGTGTTTTAATGCTTGTAAAATGTCATAAAATCCAACATCATAAGTAAAATGCTTTATTCTTTCTTCATTCAATTTATCAATGAAATATGTTATTAGATTTCCTTCTTGATTCAACATATGCACCAATTCCCAGAAATGAAACATCACAATCAACTTCAAACACTTTGTTAAAATATAGTAATGTTAAAATAGGATTTTTTGTAATTTTCTTCTTCAACAACTCAAAACTTTCTTTTAGTACCCTTATCCATGCAAATTATTTCCATCTCATATAATTTTTTATTGGTGAAACAAGACTACTAAAATTATTAATAAAATTTATGTAAAATTTTTCTAAACCATGGAAATTTTTTACCTCTAAAATGCTCTTTAGGATAGGCCCACTCAAAATTTTCCTTTAATTTTTCTTTATCCATTCTTACACCAACTGCTAAAACTAGAAATCTCAAGAATACCAAAAATTTATGCATAAACTTGCACTTCTTCAAATTTACACAAAGATTTTCTTTTCTTAAAAAATATAATACCATTCTCAAATGTTGTAAGTGTTATTCTTTAGTCTTACTAAATATTATAAAAATAAACCCACCATAAACATACCATTATATTCTCACAACACTATGATCATCAACCTCATAAATATGCTAGGTGTATTAGATATTTTGAATGACATCACATCCATTTATATAAACCATATCTAGTCTTTAATTTTATTTTCCACTCATCTCCTTCATAAACTCAAATCTAATAGTAACTACTCCTTTGATCAATCTTGTTAAAATACTTTTCTCTTGCATGAATATCCATCATATAAACTAAACAAGGTATAGGAAATCTATACTTGATTATAATTTTATTGATTTATCTATTATCCACACACATATTCCATCCTCCATATTTATTTGGAGTTATCAATGTTGGTGTTACACATGGACACATACTCTCCCTTACTACACCCTTTTTTACCAATTCAGTAACCTGCTTATTTAATTATACATGTTCTATTAGACTCATCGTATAAGTTCGTTGATTAGGTAGAGTTGACCCTAGAATTAAATCAATATCATGATGAATGTCTCTCTTTTGTGGTAAACCATCTAGTAACTCATCAGGTATTACATATGTATATTCTTTCAACACTACTTCTATTTCTACTAGTATTTGTACCACTTCTGTGTCTTCTTTATTTGCTACTAATGCATAACAACAACATGTCATATTCATGTATTTTACAAATTCTTTTGTAGTTAGCATAATTTTAGCATGGATTTATTCTTTAAGAGATAAAAAAACAAAATTCATACCACTTTTATAGAAACTATACATGTTCTTTGCTCCATCATGAACTACTTTTCTATCAAACTACCACATCTTTCCCAATAACATACGACATGCATCCATTTCTATTACATCACACCATATTTCATCCTTGTAATTTTAACTATAGAAAACATAATCAAACACATTTTATATATTGTAACTTCATTCCTTTTTTTAAACCATGAAATAAATAAGGAGTGGGATGCTTTTCATAATGTAAAATTAGTTTCTCAATCATATCTATAAAAACCATTGTTTTACTCAAATTTTCTCCTCATTTCTTAGTTTTGAAAGTAGAATTAAAACTGAAATAAAGGGGTGTGTAAGGGTAACTAGTTGAAAATGTGTATGGGTTGATATCCATATGAACTGGGAACTCTTCTTTGGCTAGGGAAGAATACCTATAGATAATAAATCACTAAAATAAACTTGTTGATTAGACAATAAGATGGAGGGATTGCCTAGCATATGCTAGATCTGAGAAAGCAACAGCTTGTTAGGATGACTTTCAATCCCCTTTTTGATAAAAGATTTGGTATAAATTAAAGAAATAAAAGTTTCATAACATGAAAGTAATAAATCTAATTATATAAATACTTTAAAATGAAATGTGAATTATTTAATAAAATAACATTAAGGCAAATTCTAGATTATTAAAAGAAATGTTTAGGTTTGATCTAGTTTACTATTCCTAATCTGTGGGGTAATGGGGACATAGAAAACAAAGTTTTGGTTCAAGTCTGGTTGAGGGTTTAGTAATAGATAGGTGGTGATTAAGGTGACCAATGATGGTTGGGCAACTGATGATGATTGAGGTAAATAGTGGTAGTCAGGCTAAACATCGACAGTTGCTTGATGAATTCTAAGAATGTCCAAAAAATAGGGTATAGGTTAGATAATTGTTAATACAAAGGTTTAGATATGAGTTTGGGTTGGGTAGAAATCTGATATGGGTATAAGGTAATGAATCAAATACCAATGGAATCTAATCAAGGTATAAATCTTGGAAGAGGTAATAAAGAAGTTGAAAGCAAATAGAAAATACCTATTATCAAATCATGAGGAAAATGGTAGGAAAGACTTGGAAGGAATATGCCAGTATAACAGTACTCTAACTGTCAAGGATGATTTGGGCAGAGCTTTGAATTATTTTTATTCAGTACCTGTAAAGATATTTTAGTAGCTTATAGTTATAAATTTTTGCATTTATTCTCCTTCTTACCAAAATAAAGTGAAAGAAGTTTCTAATTAGGTTGGGGATAAAGATGCTAAGTTATGTGCCTCAAATCTAGCTAGAATCACAAAATAGAAAGTTGCTAAGTTAGGTGTAAAGCTGATTTTTCACAAATCTAAAAACTACCTAAACATAAGCTGGGGAACCTAACCATCAATAGTTAGGGTTAACCATTGATGATTAGGCTAACCATGAATGGTTACCCTAATTTTCAATGGTTGAGGTCTAAGAGGAAAATGGGTGAAAAGTGATTAAAAAGAGATGGGGTAAAATGGCTAAATTAGCAAGTTAAAAAGTGGGCTAGGTTAACTAGCTCCAGTGTTGGGTAAGGGATCAAGGGTGTTTTAACATCAAAAATAGGGTAGGTTTTGAATGTCTACATTTTTCCCATTTTTGCTATGCATATTTGGCTCAATAAGTTACAAAACAAAAATAGAATAGGTTACTGGTCAAGGGTGATGGCCAAGCTAACTCCAGATGCACTAGGTACGTGTATGTTGCCTATATAGTTCTATGGGTAGTGGATCCAATATGGAATTTAGGCCAAATGTAGTTCTTGAAGGGTTTATGGGTGGGTTGCATAGAATAGATGTGCTCTAAATGTAAGGAAGTGATATTTTATTAGGTTTCCCCAAATTGAAGAATCACATGGTTTTGTTTGGATAAAGGTTTTCAGAGAAGGGTCATCTCCAAAAGGTTAGATGCCTCGAGTATGGGAGAAGGTATTCCCCCTCAAATTGAGAGATAATGTTGTAATGTTGAATTGGGTCAAGGTTTGATAAATGGTATATTATAAGTCATGAGGTGGTGATAAAAGGCGAGGTTGGGCATTTGAGATGCAAACATGCACATAAAATGAAATAAAGTTTGATAGACAAGATTGTACAAAGACTAAGATTGCCATGTTGGTAAAAATAAGGTCAGGTTCTAGGATAAATGATAAGGTAATCAGCCCCCAACATTGGTCATAGCTGATCGGGTTAGTCTTATCAAGTTTCCTAGATAGGGTCAATGTTTACTTAGGTATCCAAGTTAGGAAGTGCTCCTGAGAAAAATACAAATGGTCTAGTTGTGTAAGAGGTGGTGCAAAATCAAATGTTTAATGTGGAAAATTTGATCTATATGATCAAAAGGTCTAAGTCAAGGTCATCACAAACTATGTGATAGGTTGGGTCAAAAGGGGCTAACATTGAGGTGTATGTGGTTGAATGGTTGGGTAGTTTGGTGGAGAAGGGTAATCTCTAAAATGTAATGGAGAAGGTGACTCTAAAACAAGTAGATGGAGAAGGGTAATCTCTAAATTTTGAGGGAGAGGGTGAATCTTAAATAGGTTGGTGGACATGCAAATAGGTTTCCCCTTTTAGGTGTACCACTTGGTTTGGTTTGGGTTGATAGGGTAGATAAAGTTGATAACATGGGTAAAGTTGGATTTGGCAGGTTAGGTTGATTGGATAAGGTTTGTTGATAGGTGGTTGGGTAGATAGGTGTTTTAATCATGGTAGGTAAGGTTTAATAAGTTTGATTGGTAAATAAGGGTTTGATTTGGTAATGTTGGTTTAATAGGTTGATTTGATGGGTTAGAGTTGGTGGTTGATAAGATTGATTGATTGTATAAGTTGGGTAAGGTAGGTAAAGTTGGTTGTTTGTTATTGGTTGATAGGTTTGATAGGTTGGAGTTAGTAGATCGATAGACTAGGGTGATGGTTATTGGTTTGATAAGGTAGATAAGGTTAATAAGGTTGGTTGGGTTGACAGGTCAGGTTAGTTGGGTAAAGTTGACAAGGTAGGTTAGGATGGTGATTAGGGGTGGATAACCCAATGGTTGATGAGGTTGGAGAGGTTGAAGTTCATATTGGTAAAAATAATTATTAAGTTTTTGTTGATGGGTTATTAGTTGGAGGAAGATGTGGTGAATAGATAAAATTAACCTCCAAAGGTTAGGTTTGGTTTGGTTTTAGTTAGCTAGTATTACAGAGAAAGGTAACCTCCAAGTTTTAGGGAGAAGGTGACTCCCAAAGGTAAAAGGTCAAGCTGCTTCATTTATTGGTTGGTTTGATATGTTAACTTGATTATATGGGTTGGGTGAATGTGATTGGTAGTTGCTGGTTTGGGTGGTGTTTATAGGTTTGTTTAGATAAGGTAAATAAGATTGGTTTTATAGGTTTTATGTTTTAAATTTGTTCTGGGTTGTTAGGTTCATTAGGTGATGATTTGGTTTCAATGACTCCAAAGGGAGAAGACATGTCTTCCTAAGTGGGCCTAAAAATATAAGGGGGAGGCTAAATGATATGATAAAAAAAGACCATGATATAAATATGGGTGGGTTTATGAACATAAAACACTTGTCACACTTTTCCTTTGTTGTTAGTTTTATGGTTGAAAAAGGTAACTTTATCACCAAGTGTCAAGTAAGCTCAAATCCCTTGATTTGGGGAGGACAAAGGGGGAAATGGTGAATAGGTGGTATGAAGGGTAAATGATAGTAGTTGATGGATAGGGTAACCTTATTGTGGGGATGGCTTTCCCCTTTTATAAGTGACCTAGGAACCATGATAGACAAGTCCACACCATATACTAGGTGTAGATTGATCAACATAGAAAGTCTACTAATGAAAAATGATTGCGGTTTTCTTGGGATAGATTGATTTTTTTTAGAGAGGGTCTTATATTTCTTGTTTTGATATGTTGGTGAAGTTGATCAATGTGAGAGGCTTCAACTGATTACCTTTGACAAAATTTGACTCAACCATCCTTTGAGGGAGTGGTTTCTGTTTTGGTTTGTTCATGTTTTATAGTTGTCCTTCAAGGGAATGGTATATTTTAAGTTCATGAAATTTAGATTATTTTTGAGTAACCATACTTCAAACGAGTAGTCTACATGCTAAATATGTTGACCCAAATGATATTATGGTATCCCAAATGTTTATATTTTTTTTTAAACATGGACCATCTATATAGGACTAAGGTTTTCCTTTATGGAGGTAAAGCTATGGAATAAGAAGATTGTTGATTAGTGAAAGAGGCATCTTTAAGTGACAATGACCATGGGATTCCATCTGATTAGAGATGAAAAGTATCCATGAGGATCATGCCATGGGTAGAGCCATCGTATCCATGCTTAGGATTGGGCTATGTTTGTGATGGATAATCACATGATCCTATTTTTAATCATTTGTCCTTTAAGATAAGGAGATGAAGGTTATTGAAAGTAAGGGATGAGCTTAAGTTAGACACAAAATGATAAGGAACTTGGTTTAACCAAATAACGAGCATGAAGGAAAAAGCATTTTAGAATTTTAGGCTTGATATGCTCCAGATTGATGCTTATGTGGATGGTTAATGTTAATCAGAAGAGTAGATGTCCCCTAGTTACCTAGTGACTCTTGGGTAGATGGGGAAAATGTATGGGTTGACAAATAGGTGAGGTCGGTTAGGTGATAGTTTAATGGAGGAAGATAGTTAAAAATAAAATGTGTAAAAGGTAGTCAAGAATAGCTAAGGTTAAAGTTATTTGGTGGGTGGAGAAGGTTAATCTCCAATGGGTTGGGTAGGTTAGATAGAGCTTTTTAAGTAGGTTGATAAGTTTAGATAAGGTGAGTAAGGTTGACAAGATTGGTTGGTTAGGTAGTATAGGTAGGGTTGGTAGGTTGGGTAAATTATTTTGACAACAAAAAGTGCTGAGGGTTAGTTTGGTTAATTGTTAATGTGTGGTTTGGGTTGACAGATGGTAAAAGCCTTATGGAGGGGAAGTTCATCCAGTTTGTTGCTTCTATGAATTGTCAAAAGATGGGAAAAATGATCCTAAGGTGAGGTGATGGTTAGTATGAAGGTTTTAGGAGGGGTGAATATGACTTCACCCACCTCCTCAAGGGTTGTTAGTTTTTAGTGGTTAGTGGTTAGTAGGTAAAGTTTGCAAGTGGTGGTTCAGGTGGGATTTCCTCTAGCACACCAAGGCTAGTAAAATGTAGTGGGGTCAGTTATTGGTAGGTCAAGGTAGGTTTGATAGGTTTGAAGTGTAGTTCTGATTTGGATTATTAGGTAGGTAGGTTATGGTAGAGTGGAAAGGTAGGTTGAATATGGTTGATTGGTGAGGTGCAGAGGCTGGTTTGACTAATTGAGAGAGTTAGGATAAATGGTTGAGCTAGTTTTTGGTTTGATTAGTTTGATTGTTTGGTTTAGTTGGTAAGGTAAGGTTAGGTAAATGGTTATGGGTAAGGTTGGGTTACTGGTAAATGTGGTTTGGTTAATGGTGGGTTTGATTTGGTTGATAGTTGTTAACATTGGGTTAATAAGTTTCATAGAATTAGTAACTAGAAAAGGTAGGTTAGTTGGTTCCACATGGGTACATTAAAAAGTTTGGTTGGTTGATTATACATGGGTAAGTGGAAGATTTTGGTTGGTCTCCATATGGGTTAATGGAAGAGTTTAGTTGGTCTCCACATGGGTAAGTGGAATAAGTTGGTTGGTTGATTCCACATGAGTAAGTGGAATAAGTTGGTTGGTCTCCATAGGGATGCATGGAATAGTATTTTTTGTTTCCACGTGGGTAAGTGGAAAAGTTTGGTTGGTTTTCACATGGGTAAATGGAATAAGTTGGTTGGTTGATTCGTCATGGGTAAGTGGAAGTGTTTGGTTGGTTGATTGTTTGATGATGTTTAAGACTAGGTTAGAAGAAACATGGAGAATATCCTTTAAGACCTCCTTATGGTCAATAAGGTGTTGGATGAACATCTTAAAAGAGCCACATCTATCTATCCCATGTCCGTTGGTGCAATGATAGGCAAAAAATTCATATTCTATGAACCAAATTAGTTTTGGAAGAGAATTATTGATGGGTTTGATTGGAAGAGGGTTAATGATAGAGGCCTCCAAGATTTTATCTAGGATTGAGGAATATGATTCCCCTAGTGGGGTGTACTACCTAGGAGGAGGGTGCACCAATGGCTTTTGAGTTTATGAGATAATGGGTTAGCTTGATGATGCTTATTGGTTTAATAGATTTGATAGGTTAGGTAGGTTAGGTAGGCTTGGTTGGTAAGTTGGTTGATTGATTGGATTGATAAGTTGATAGGTTGGTTTTATTGGTTAAGAGAGATAAAGTTGGTTGGGTTGTTTGATATGACAGGTTCGATGAGGTTAATAAGGTCAATTGATAATGGTTGGTTGGTAAATTGATAGGTTGATAGGTTGATTTATTGGTTGGTTTGGTTAAAGTTGATAGATTTGGGTGGGATAATAAGGTGGGTTGAGGAATTTGATATGATGGGTGGGGTAGATGGTAAAAGTTTTGACAAGTTTGGGGTAGTGGATGTGATTGATGTTGATAGGTTATTGGTTCGGTACAATAATGGTGAAATGGTTGGGTATGTGTTATGGGTTGATTGTAGTTAAATTTTGGTTAGTTGTAGATAAGGGTTGGTTAGTCATGGGTACAAGAAATAAATGATTCTACTTTTACTATCTAGTCCATTAACATTGTAACCAATTTAGGTGGTAGTAAATAGTTTTGGGATTAATTATGATTAAATTTGGATGGGTGATAGGTAGATTTGGGTTGATGGTAGGAACATAGCTAGCTAGAGATGTCAATTAATGCTCAGATGCAAAAGGGTTGTGGTCTGAGATTCTAACAAAGCTAAGATCTCTAGAAAAGGTTATAAAAGGGTTCTCCATTCAAACAAGGTAAGGGAGATGATGGTAAATGAGGTCAAAATGATAGAAGGTTGATGGTAGAATGTTGATTCCTCATAACTCAAACAAAGAGAAAATAATAAAAGAGTTCAGAAAGCAATACAGCACTAAGTGCATTAGCTCAAACAAAGAGAAAATAATAAAAGAGTTTAGAAAGCAATACAACACTAAGTGCATTAGCTCCTAGGATAAATTTTATCTCGTGTTGGCTTATGCCTTAGTTAAAAATGTATGAGGCTAGTTCAAATTGAAAATTATGTACTAGATAGGCAAGCTAAGGATGGTTTCAAATAATTTTTAGGCATTCAAGAAAATCTATACTAGATCAGGTATGTGGCCTAGTAATGGGGGCTTGTTCCCCACACTTCACAAACCCAAAGTTGAGTTGGGCCACTTAGCCAATATATACCATTTGTCCATTGCTTATACTCTACCAGAGAATGGAGTGGGATCTCCCCTTAGTAATGACCTCCAATTGGGATTTCTAGGTAGGGTAAGTTTTGCCACTAGGTGTTGAAATCCTAATCGGGCCTTGTCTCAAATATGTTTATATGTGTTTGTTATGAAAGTGGTTTAGGTCTTTTATGTGATAAGAAAGTGAATCTACAATATATTACTTGCCTTTTAATTACTAGGTGAGCTAAAATTTCAATAAAAATAATGGATGCAATGTTTATTTTATGCCAAAAATAAATTTTAGATTTTTTTGGATGAACAAACAATAGAGAGAAAGAGAGCATATAAAGCTAACTAAGAAAAGAAAGGTGGTGGGTCCCACTAGGCATGCCAAAAAATTTTACTCAAATTTTCTCTTCATTTTTTAGTTTTGAAAGTAGAAGTAAAACTGAAAGAAAGGGGTGTGTAAGGGTACTTAGTTGAAAATGCACATGGGTTGATATTCAGACAAAGTGAGAACTCTTTTTTGGCTAGGGAAGAATACCTGCAAATAAGAAAGCACTAAAATATAATTGTTGATTAGACAATAAGATTGGGGGATTGCCTAGCATATGTTGGATCTGAGAAAGTAGTAGCTTGCTAGGATGGCTGAAAATCACCTTTTTGATAAAAGGTTTGGTATAAATGAAACATAGAAAATTTGTATAACATGAAAGTAATAAATCTAATGATATAAATACTTTTGAATGAAATGTGAGTGATCTAATAAAATAACATTAAGGAAAATGCTAGATTATTAAAATAAATGTTTGGGTTTGATATGGTTACTATGTTTGGTGTGTGGGGTGATGGGGACACAAAAAATAGAGTTTTGGTTTAGGTCTAGTTCAGTGTTTGGTTATAGATAGGTAACTGGCAGTGGTTAAGGCAATCGACAATGGTTGGGCAATTGGTGATGGTTAAGATAACTAGAGGTGGTTAGGTTAATCATCAATGGTTGCCTATCCAATTTTAGGAATGTCTAAAAAATATGTTGTAGGTTGGGTAATTGATAAGATAGAGATTTATATATGAGTTCAGGTTGGGTATAAATCTGATATGGGTATAAGGTAATGAACTGAATAATAATGGAATCTAATCAAGGTATAAATCTTAGAAGAGGTAATAAATAAGTTGAAATCAAATAAAAAATACCTATTATCAAATCATGAGGAAAATGGTAGGAAAGACCTAGAGGAATTCTGCTAGTGTAACAATACTCCAACTTTCAAGGATGATTTGGGTAGAGCTTTGCGTTGTTTTTGTTTATTACCTGTAAAGAGATTTTAGTAGCATGTAGTTATGGATTTTTAAATCTGTTCTCCTTACTATAACTCTCCTTTTATAGGAAGACGTTACCAAAATGGAGTGGAAGAATTTTATAATTAGGTTGGGGATAAAGATGCTAAGTTAGGTGCCTCAAAGTTGGCTAGCATTACAAAATAGAAGGTTGCTAAGTCAGGTGCAAAGCTGATTTTGCACAAAGCTATAAACTGCCTAAATATAGGTTGGGGAACCTAACCATTTATGGTTAGGGTTAACCATCAATGGTTAGGATAATCATCAAATGTTACCTTAATCATTGGTGGTCTAGGTCTGAGAGGAAAATGGGTGAAAATTGATTAAAAAGAGGTGGGTTAAAATGTCTAAGTTAGCAAGCCAAAAAGTGGGCTAGGTTAACTAGCTCCAGTGTTCGATAAGGGATCAAGGATGTTTTGAAATAACAATAGTCTAGTTTTTAGTGTCTACAACCATATTTTCACAACTAACACCATCTATAATTACCTTGAAAATATTACCTCTTAAAGTACACTTTTTTCTAAAGATATTTTTTCACAACCATACATAACCACCTTCTTTATTTTTCACATGTTCTTTCCTTAGAAAAATCATTATTCTTTTGATCATGAGATTTTTTTCAATATCTACTAGTATAACTTTAATATTTTCCTTTTTTGTTTTATCTTCAGCTAAATTCACTCTTGGGAAACCCTCTTGCCTTCATTCTTGATCTAGGTAGTGTAGACTGTGAATGTTCTATGGCCTTCTCCACATCTATAACAAGCATAAAACCTATGTTGATTTAGATGCCATCATCTACCACCACTATAAATTTATATTCTCTAAAATCCTCTTCCTCTTTGTTGGTTCTAAAACCCTTGTCTATTATCTTCTTATCTTTTTGGACCACATGATTATTTCCCTTAGTGGTATTAAACCCACTGTAGACACCAAAATTACATCACACACGTGTAACTCCTTGTGTCGAAGCCCCCCTTGAGCCCATTTTAATAATTAGCCTTCCTAACCCATGTTTTCACCCCTCACACATTTAATTAATTTAAAATATTCAATTAAGTTAATTAAAAACTACTTATGCCACCTTACATGGCCACCTCATCCTAAGACTAATTCTTACCATCTGAGTCACCTCAAGACTTAGTCCCCTAATCCTAACTACCCATGACTTGTTCTCACCCCAAATATAAATTCCTAACTAACTATGTCATTCTTAACCTTGCATTTCTACCATTTCCTAATGGATACCACACTTGACAGGAGAAAGAACAAAAAATAGGCTAAAAATATCCCTTTTACCTATTCTCATGCTACCAACATCAATCAACCCATGGGTGATGTCAGTGGGATCACTAACATTGATTACTAAGCCAAATTCCAATCTAGTATTCAAGTCATAAAAAATTAAAAAAAACTCAGTTGTTCACATATAAAATTTAGCATTCAACTTTCTACATCTAGGCTTATCATTACTTTGTACAAATCAATCCAAATTAGGAATTGATATACTACACATAGCTTAGATTGTTCTGAACTGGTAGTATATGCTTGTCTTTCTATTCACCTATTGCTTCGACATGCCTCATTAGAGCCATCTATCTAGCACTCATAGTTCATTGATTTTACCAACTAAGTATATTTATGTGTTTCATAATTCCTTTAAACAATCATTTTATAATTACTTTATGTTATATTGTTTACCATTTTATGAACATCCTGACTCTCCCTATGAATTTTTTTTAAAACTCCTTCACCTATTTCCCTTTGATTCAAACATACCAACCTTTTGTCTAGATCCACCTGAGTCTTGCCCACCGCATTATGACTCTTCCCAACTTCATAAACCTGATCACATCCACCTCCTAACTCAGAAAAGTCTCTTGTAACCTCCTAAAACATATTTCCCCTACTGATATTGGTCACATAATTGACATTGATCATATATCCTTACCAACATCAACAGCCTAACCAACATCTATGACTATGTATTTCCACTAACCTCACTGAACCTACCCAAACAACCTCCAAAAACATAAATAACTCATATTAATTACACTATGTCACTCTTTACTACACTTATATTGCAAGAATAGTACGGACATGTCTCTATTATTCTCTCTTTCATTTTGTTATTCATTACCAATTTTGTTTCAAAAAGTAGACTATCATCCCTAAGGAAGTTTGACACTTCAAGGAATAAACATGTAGCTTGGCAGCCCACTCCTATGTCTACTAACAAATATTTTAGTGGTAGTTCTTTCTTATTCACAGGTGGTCCTCCCTAGCTAAAGAGGAGTTCTCAACATCATCTAGATATGACACACAACCAGTTTGGGTTCTCTCTAATCTTTAATCCCTACCATTCATCTCTATTTCTCCTTAAACATCAAATAAATTCAAATTTTAGTGAAACATTTCTAGCACACCTAGTGGGACCCTAGAGTTTTACTTAGGTTCATTACTTGTTTTAAGCATTCATATAGGTGAATTATAGTGAAAATATCATTCCTTGCACTTTCTCCTTCTCTTTTTCCTCAAAATTAAATGATCAACATTTTATTTTCTATTTAAAGGCAATAAACTGAAATTTCTTCCTCCTTGTCACTCTTCTCTTTCTTTTGTCTCTAAAATAAATTTATCATTTTTCTTAAAAGTTAGAAGGAATCTCTCCTTTATTTATTTCTTTCATGAAAATTAAGATATTTAAATTCATTCTCTTCTCCTATTTTGTCATTATTTTCATTCGAATCAAGACACTTTAGATTTGGGTTTAAAATTCACTACACTTCATTGTTTGCTTGATGCATATTAGCTCACCTAGTTAATTACAAGAATTATGAATGAATCATAGTACACCAATGTTACACATCCAGATCAAACTCATAAAACCAAACATCTAAACTCACCTGAGACAAGTCCTATCAAGATTTCATCACCTGATGGATCACCTTACCCTACTTGGCTATCCTACTTGGATTTTTCATTCTCTGGTGGAGTATAAACTCTAGACAGAAGCTATATTTTGGTTAAGTGGCCTATCTTGGCTTTAGGTCTATAAAGTGCAATGAGAAAGCTCTTATAAGAAGCCATGTACCTAGTCTAACATATATTTCCTCTTGAACACCGAAACTAACCTAAAACCAACTCTAGATTGTTTTTTAGTACCTTCGATAACCTACCTCTCATCTTACTATCTGATTAAGGCATAAGCCAACACGAGACAAACATTAATCTCTAAGAGTTAATAGTTAGTGGATGTATGTTATTTATTTTATTTTATTTTACCTTCTATATTTTGGAGTTGGTAAGGACATTTTTCCATTCATGTACAAAATTAACACCATTTATAATACTAAAGTTGCATAACCTATTATATCAAGTTTTATGAATGTTCATCCTCCTTATACAGACCTTTTACATCCTTTGTTTTACCTAGATTTTGTCTTTGGGTTTCTAAAATGTTTTCTTTTTTCATCTCTTAGGACTCCATAGTAACTGACATTGGTTAAACCAACTGAGTCGATAGACTTTAACCTAAAGACATCGGTCATGTGACCAACATTGGTGACTGTGTAATTTCAATTTCCTCAAAATAGTAAGATAAAACAACCTACTTACCTTTACCCAAACCTATTATTTTATTACTCTATCACTAATACAAAGTATTAATACTATTTATACTTATTGTATGGTATTGACACAAAGCCAAGCCAAAATTCTTGTCGATTACATAAGTCAGCAACCACTTCCACCTTCCCCTCTTATCATTGATTCTATCATGGAGCATACTTCAGATACAGAGCATACTCCCAGCCCCAACCAAATTCTTATTTTTTCCTAAAGGAGATCAAGATTTTTCTAAATTTATTGATCACAATGTGGCAGCCCTTCAACATTACCTTTCCATGAGTCAAACCTGTAATTATTTGGGTGACCCACTATATGGTATGCCAACTTATCTGATGGAGACAAATTCAATTTCAGCTCTCCAATATGTTCCCCATGGTAACTCAAACCACTGATTCAACAATTAACCCAATCATAAACAATGTCCAAAGTTTAACATCACAAACTGTCCAATCCCATCTAAACCCTAGCGTGACTTCCCTATCTTCACAACCACAAATAGTTCAATTAAATCTAACCCCATTTTAAAATTTTATGGTACCCATTCCATCTACTCTCACACCTATAATTACATGAGTTACGACTCACCCTTCACCTAGTATAACCATGCCAACAACCCAACCTACAATAACAACATCCAACCTAGTGAGACAAGCCCCTTTCATTTCTGCCTCTAGCCTATGACTCACTACCCCTATGTTGTGTCAACATAGCCACAATAGGATATGTCATATGATCAATCTACCTCTTATCAATTTCCCTATAACCTAAGGGGTATCTCCCAAACTAATCCTCCTCTAGACCTCATTAAGATACTGATGGACAAGATGTCTAATCTAGAGACATCTCTGTCAGGTTCCAAGAATGTGTTATCTTATGATCAGATATGTAGTGATCCCATCCATCCTTTTGTGCCTATTCAACCTTATCCAAGCCAATGAGAACTCCCCAAATTTAATCTTTCCAGAGTAAAGAGAATCCATAATAGCATTTGTGAGCATTTAGACATGTTTTTTTATTTAATAAGGCACAATGATGCATTACTACTTTACACCTTCCCTATGTCTCTTTTAAGGGCTACCCTGGATTGGTATAAATATATAACTTGGCACTCCCTTTTCTCATTTACCTAACTCATCCAAATATTCTTAGACTATTTCTCTATTAACATTTCTAAAAAGGTTTCTATTACAGACCTTTATTCTATTAGATAATTTGATGAAGAGTCTAGCATAGATTTTGTCACTCACTGAAGAGGCTTAATCAATAAAATCTCCTTATCTTTACCCCAAACTAAGCTTACCAATATCTTCTCAAGGGAAATTGTTAATCACATTTCATCCATACTCTGAGCAAGAACTTTTTACACATTTGATGCAGCATTTACAATGGCACAAAAAATTGAGATTCAAGCTATAGATGAAGATAGCGTCAAGTGACACAGTAAGAATAGCAACTCCAAATAAAATGACTCTTCTTCTAAAACTTATCCTTCTAACCAAGAATCTAAAGGCTCCTCTAATGTTATGGTCATTATATCAGCTTCTTCCACAACAACAAACCAACCTAATTCCTCAACTTTCCAAAATTTGACCAAGTAATTCCAACAATGGTATGATCAAAGATAATATACTCCCATTGGGGAGTCATATACTTCCATTTTGGAAAAACTATTGCAATAGGGAGCCATAACCCTTCTTCAAATTAAGCCTCCTATATAGTTTGACCCCTCCCATCCTATTCCAACTTGGTATACGGTGGATGATTTTTGCAGCTACCATCGAGTAAAAGGCCATAATTCTAATAACTATAAAACATTCAAGAACATTGTTCAAAACATGTTTGATAGGGGTGATCTCATCTTGGATAACCCTAATGCACTTGCTAATCAAAATATAGATGTTTTCAAACTACCTTTTCCTAACCATTCACTCAATCAAAATATTGTTTAGACCATGACTAATAACTCATGTTATCATAATATATGTACAGTTAATATGGTTTTTCCTTTACCTCTAGTCTAACATCTCTCACAATAGGAGACACCCATTTTACCTACTCCTCATCCAAAATCAGTGGAATTTATGTTTCCCATTCTCCCTCCTTAGGTATAAGGGCCTACTTCACCCATTCCACTCCCACATGAGGAAGATCCTCCTTTGCCACTCCTTTTGCCATAAGAGGAACCTGTATTGCCAGTTCTTTTTACACCAATGTTACCTATCCTCTTACCACTTGAGGACCATGCCTTACCCATTCTTGAACTAAATGTTGAGGGGAACATCATTCCTATGTTATACCCTCTTGAATGACCCTCTTCACCTACCTCTCATCCATTGATATAAAGTAGTACCCCATCAAGTCCTCTTTTGCACCTAAAATATCCAGTGTTATCTACTCCTACATTAGACAAGAGACCCATTGTGCCTACTCTGATTTAACTAATTTAACCACTTTTTTTTACGTATGGAGGATCATACTTTACCTATTCTTTGCCCATGTGTCGAGGGAGAAATTATACCTATGCTCTACCCCCTTGAGGAGCCTTCTTCACCTAACTCTCCTCAACCCGTGGAAGACCATGCCTCTTCTCTTATCTCTGTCGAAGAAGACATTATTCTATCTCCTTCTCATATTTTTCCCAAGGTAGTAGAGATAAATTATTTCAATCTTTCTCAATCACCTAAGTCTTCTAAATAAGAAATCATAAGGCCTATGTCAACTTCATCTAAACAATTCTTGCAGTTAGTGAAAAGTCTAGAATTTCTTGACTCCATGAAGCTAGATCATACAACATTTTAGGAAAAACTTAAAACTCCTTATCCTACACAATGAGTGTCGACCTTTACTATGAACCCTCTCACTATATACACCTAAATTTGGCTACCAATAACCCCCAATTAGGCTTTTGGCCAATTTCCACCCAAAATACACAATTTGGCCTAAAAACACTCAAACATTCTAAATGATGTGAAACTGACATACTAAAGTGCCAATTTTGGCTAGGGTATCCCTAAATGGGGCAATGCAATTTATGGGCCAACTAAATTTGGTTAGTCCATTCTGAGTCAAAATGCTAATTTTGCACCTAGGTGCTCTAGATTGCTCCTACCTATCAAATCTTCTACATAAGATGTGTGCCTTTGTTATTTATTATTGGTGACATCCTAAATGGTAATATGGATCCAACACATCTAATGTGGACTTCTAATTCCAATCCAGTCAAATTTTGGACCAATAACAAGGCATTTTGATCAATTTGAGTAATTTGTGCACAAAGTGCGCTTAAGAGCTAATTAACCAAAATCAAGGCCTAATCAAAAATTCCATGGAAACTTGTTGAATACTTATTTTTGGAAGTGAATATTGAATATCTGCATCATCAAATGACCTCATTTCTCGGGAAGACATCCTTAGGCCATAAATACCACAAATATCAAGATTCATGCCCTCCATGCCTCATCAATGCCTTCCATGATGCCCTCCATGCCTTTTAATTTCCCCTTCTTCCAATGTCATTATGAATATAATTAAAAACTTAATTCCAAAATTTGAATTATTCCTCAACCACACATCTCAATCTTGAGATGGATGGTTGAGGTTGATTCTGATTAAATCCAAAAATCTATAAATAGGAGGCCTCACAAAATCATTTCTAAGCCATTTTGGTGAAAAGTTATTATGCTCAAACATCTTTAAAAAAGCTTAATTTGTGAAACGTTATAATGCCAAATTGATTCCAAACCAAGCTAAGCCACCATCTAAAGGTGCCAAGAAGAGATGGAGGTAGCCAAGCTTCCATTGCCAAAGACTTCATAAGCACAAAACTGAGCAAGCCACTACTACAAAAGCATTTGGAGCATCCAAAGAAGGTGAAGGAATTCTTGTATTTTATTCCTTGATTTTGAGTTATTTTTGTCATTTATATTTTTTAACTAAGCTCTCCCTAATATCTATGCCTAGAGATGTTATGATATTAGTGTATTTCTTTCATTTTGTTTTCATTTTGAAACTAACACCATACTAACCATCCTTTCTTGAGTCAAATTCCTAGATCACATAATAGCATGCTCAGTGGGACCAAATTCATCCTAAAAATGAAAAATATCATTTTTAAACTCTAAAATATTTATTTGAGACTTTAAAACTCTTACAAATTGATTTTCTAACTTTATTTTTCCATTTTTGTTTGCCATGATTTTACATAGTAACCGATGTTGACAAGTGATATGGGCATCAATTACCTACTTAATCGATGTTGATTATTAAAACCAATATCAATTAGATTTTGGTTAGCCAAAGTAACCAATGTTGGTGGTAATAACCAATGTTGATCACTGTGTTTTTTTTCCAAAACACAGACCCAAGAGCTACTTTTTCAAAGTTCATTGTTTCAAGCTAAAAAGATATTCAAAGCTAAAGGACATGTTAACAATTTTTCTATTTGACCAAGCTTGATATTTGTTCAAAACATGTTTAAATCACCTTTTCATGCTTAAAAATCAATTAGGAACCGTGTTTTGGTGTTTAACAAAGAATTTAGATGTTTTGGTTAATGTTTTCAAAGTTTTCAACTCAGACCAAGGGGTCAAATGAAAACCACCTCATTTTCATTTGGGCTTAAAAATGAACTCATCTTTAAAATTTTTTTGTCTTGAATAGTTGTTTGATCTAATTTTTGTTTTGCAAGAAGGTGGGATGTTATGTGTATACTCTTCCATTTGTCCCCTATAGGGAACCCTTGGAATCAAAAGCATCATTCCTATTACACATAGCATAGTCCAAGGCTTAGAAATAAATTCATCTAAAGCACTCCCCGAAAAATCATCAATTTTTGGGTAATCTTGAAAATGACCCTAAAGTCTTTCTACTTTCATGCTTTATTTATTTATGCATCTTGGCTTGTGAGGGGGACTTCATCACTTCCCGCAAGTTCTTTAGGGAATATTTGACTTGGAGTTTCATCTCTTAGCATTGAATTCATTTAGATCCACTGTAGTTGAACATGGTATGTAGTGTCACTTTGGACACCACACTACACTAAGTGAGCAACAGGATGTAGTGGTTATAAAAAAGACTAGCCCTTTTTACAATAAGCTAAGTGATATGAACCCAAAATCCATGCTTTTATTTTGCATTGTTTGGTATGAAAGTCATTGTGAAATTTATTCCCCTAGATCATTAGAGGACTTGTTATATCTTAGACAAATCCCCACTTTCCATGGAAGTATTGCTGGTGCAAGGTGTGCCTCAAGGTCCATGTCACAATACTATCATTTGAAATAAGGTGGGGTATAAAAACCCTACTATATAATGTGCATTTTATTTTGGATGAACACTTAAAATCCTCTAAAATGATGTATATTGATGGATTCCAACAATAACAAGTAACCTTGTCAATTTAGGGTCTAAGGGCGATTAACTAGATGGTCTTGTCCTAGTTTAAAGTCTTGTTCGGAGTTAAAACTTAGTTTAAACAAATAATCCAAACCAAAAACATAGTCCATATTTTCCTTTGAACAAAGAGGTGTTATGTTTCTCATGTGAGATCATTGATTGGCCTTATTCAAAGGTTCATCAAAAGCTTGAGAGTCATAGCATCCACTTTGGTATAGTTATGCTACCCAAATGAGTCTAAACCTTTACAAAAGTTTTTTAAGTCATTCACTTATAATCTAAATTTGTAATTACACCTTTACAAGTTCATAGGGTTGATGTGTTAAATGTGTTCACCATTTTCACTAAACCTAAGGGAACTTAGGTTTAATTTCTAATTTAGGTTGAAGGTCATTTAAGACTCATAATCATCATCATCACTTAATAGACTCAAGCCATTTTATGTTAAATACTTGCACTTTGAGTTTATGCACCACAACATTTTTGAATCAAGAAAATTAGTGTTATGCTATCAAAATTGTAGGAAAATGTCGTTACCTTAGAGATTTTTTGAAACAAACCTTTTTATCACACCTTTCTAGGTAGTATAGCATTATTACACTGCCCAAAACATTTTGAATATTGTTTCATAAATCCTCTTGCATAAAGTTCCAAATTTTCTCCTACATTTTCAGACCAATTTGAGTGTACTTTCATGATCTTTTATCTAAAATAGTTATACTATTTGCTTTTGTCTAGCTTGTTTGTTAAAAAGAACCCATTTTTATACCATTTTTTGTGAGAAAATAAACTATTGCTCAAAAGTGCCTTTTGTTTCATACTTTATACCTAGTTGATCAAGTTCATGTCCAAGAATCAAATACCTAATATTTGTTAAAGTGTTTCAATCCATTAGATTAAAATTTTCATCTATTTTTAAAGTCTAGATTTTGACAGCATTTAGCCAAGAGTCCTAGCACATGCCTTGTTTGAGCCTAGCTTATGGCACTGTGTTTGGCCAAAAGACCTAAAAACTTTGAAATTCATAGATTAGACTGATTTAAAACACTTCAACCTTAGAGTTTTGCATTTTGATTTTAGGTCCATTTACTTGCTTACCTTTGTGTGAACAGTGAAATGTTAGATACTTCACACTAGCTTGTTTCCTCACAAATCTGCATAAACCTGTTATCCTTTTGACACATCTAGACCAAATTAGAACATAATATATTTTAGGCATTGTCAATTTTTGATTTTATAGATCTCTTTGACCTTTTATAGAAAAATCATTGACTATGGATCCCAACATGTATTCATACACTCATAGTGGACTCATTTACAATCCAAGGATTAGTAATGTGGTTGCGTAGGAAGAAATGATGTAAGACCCCTATGTGGATAATATTGCTTATGAGATGGATTTTTATCCCTCATATAATACTCAATCAAGGGAATAAAGCCAAGATCCATTAGCCAAATATCTGGTTAACACACCACCTTATTCAGAATAGGACTAAGAGCAAACTATGCAATACCTATAGTGGATGAGTCATTTATTTAATAGTCATATTCTACTAATACGGCTTCCACGTATGATCTATTTTTATTTTAGTAACATTTTTAGAGAAAAAATATGATATTTTGGTTAGAGCCATAGAGGTAGGGGCCAAGTTTCTAGTAGACTTCCCCCATGAAAATTTACCAAGTCTAGTAAGAGTGCCTCACAATATCATTTACAATCAATGAGCTTCTTATAGTAATCCTATGGCTCTATTCCAAACAACGTACCAAGATCCTAATATATTTGATCGAGGAAAAAACATCATGGAAGAGCACTTTAAACAAATGTAGATAGCATATCAAACATATCTAAATCTAGCATGTGATTTCAATTAGATGAACATGGTAAGTAAGCCTCTCATTGACCTAGTTCCTTCAATAGGAGTGTTGATAGAGTTAACTGTACAAGAGAATCAGAGTTATAACCCATTCATACAAACCACTTTGATAGATAACTTGATGCATATACCCATTATTGAAGAAGTGTCTTTGGCCTCTACACTGAATAGTGAGCCAAACATATTAGATAATATGTAAACAAAATCTAATCTCTATCAAAGTGGTACTAATGCACAAAAAACTAGCCAACAACATGTTCCTATAGTTAATCCTATGAATAGGTCATCATACTAGGGAGTGGGGGTTTCTACACCCCAACCTCAACTGATTGCTTCCTCAAGTGTACAACCTATGGGATTAGGTAATTAAACAATTATCAATATCATGCCTCAATAATAGAATGTGATGAATCCTACTCAATAAATAATGAGTATTATTCTACAATAACAGGCATAATCTAGTGTATCAACACAATAGAGAATAAATACATTACCACCTCAATTAGGGGTAATAAATGTTCCACCTCACTAGGTAATGATCAACATACCTCTTTAGTCATAGACTAATATGCCAATCCAAAACCAAGAAATGACTAATCAACAATGTACAAATATTGGTCAACAATAGATGCCAAATCTATCACCTACTTTCACTTCCTCACAGGGATTCATGCAACAAGGAGGTCCCCATGTTTCTCAAGTACCTACTAGATAATCATTGGTTTAAAATGTGCCACAAATAGAGACAAGGTCTTGGTCCACAAGTTCCCACTTAACAATAACGTTCTATTAGTTAGTTGGATGTCCCTTTTCAACCAAAGTAGGCACAGTATAGTTATATCCCTCCATCCCAACCACAAAATCTTCCAAGTCAAACCTTTATCACCAACTTGAACCAAAATAATGCACAACCAAATATTCAATTTCAAGCACATCCTAATCCATGTTTGCATATTCCTAGTCCATTCCCCAATCAAATCAATGTACCTCAACAGGTATCACTATCCTACCCTGGTCAAAGTGTCCCACTTGTGACCTCCTAACCATCTACCCAAATCCTCCCTAAAACCAATATTCCTTCTAGTTTCCTATCCTAAAAATTAAAATAGATGAAGGATGCAGTTTCTACCATTCAAGATGGTAAACAAACTAAAAATTTCAAATTGGATGACGTATGTTTCTATCCATTCAACATGGATTATTTATAGATACCATTTCCTCTAGGATATGAACCATTGAAATTCGATAAATATAAAGGGAAAGGTGACCCTAAGGCTCATTTGATCAAATTATTTATCTCATGTCAACTAGTTGCATAGCAAGCCTTGGAGTGGTTTTTAAAATTTCCCAAAAATTTAGTAACAAATTTTGATGATCTTTCTGATAAGTTTGTGCAACACTTTTCCTACAATCTTGAGCATGAGATTTCATTAGTGGACTTAATGTAAGAAAATCAAAAATCTTGTGAGAGTTTTTCAAGTTATTTATAGTGATGGAGATCCCTTTCAATCCATTATACCCATAGTTTACTAGATAAATAATTATCCACTATGTTTACCAAAAAAATTGGCATAGTGACACAACTTATCATTTGGAACTACAATGTGCACATACATTCAAGAAGATCATTGATAAGGTTTGTTGATCAAGAGGGTATTTATTAGTAAATGAGTCATCAAGATTAATTAAACTAATAAAAATAAAGGTACCAATCAAGGAAATGACTAACATCCCATTTAAGCACCAGCATCACAACTGACCTAGACCAATAACCATGAAAGACCGAAACAATTCAACTGTAATAGGAATGTTGCGGTAAATGGAGTAACTAAATCCCATCATGTGAAAATGGTTTAAACATCATATACACCACCTTTTTTTATCTTAATCCTACCTAGCAACCTCTCCAACTAATACCATAAGTGCAATAAACAAGACCTACACAAAAAATACAATAGCCTTTACCATTGCAAACCCTTCCTCTTAGAAGAATCATGCCTACATGTCATATCTTTAGTGACTTAGGAGAACCTATTGAGTCTATATTTCAATAGATTTCTACCATTGATCTCATTATTTGGCCTATACCAATGTAGTATTTGCAAGGTATTCCTTATCCTGATTGGTACCATGAAAATAAATTCTATGACTATCATTAGGTCAATAGGCATAATCTACAAAGATGTGCCCAAATCAAGCATTTAATTGAGAATATGTTCGATAATGGGGAGGTAAAATTGGGTAATTATTCTTAGACTTTAAATAAAACTCTCTTTATTTATCAAAACCCCTTTTCCTAACATAATAATCAATAGTAGTAGATCAATCAACAACAACAACAATGGCTAGTGTAGCAACAAAATCAATAGTATCAAAATTAAAGGCTGAACCAAAAAATTAAAAAAAATCAATAGCAAAACCCACAATGATCAAACAATGGAAAAAACCAAGGTTATAATAGTAATAACCAACAAATGTACCATGTAGTTACACATGACTACAATAGGGTTGTAGGTCATATTACACGGGGTAGCATTAAAAGCATCTATATTAATCTTAGACCAAACAATAATTAGCCTAGACCATTGGTAAACAATAATATTCAGTAAAATCACATAGATAATATTTCTTTGACTTGGGAGTGCATATAGGGAAACAAACAAACTAGGACTTCCCCTTTTGTATTTTATAGCGACAACTCATTCTTGCCATGTGACCACATGTAAGTGCATTAGAAACTGAGACTTGTCCTTTCTGGTCTCACACCATTTCCAAAATCAGTTAGTAATAATGGTATAGTATTTAATCATAATTATTTAATCATAACTCAAAGGTTGAAGAATCCCAGACCCACAACCACCTACCACTTTGCCTATTATCTAACCAACCATTCAGCCTTGGAATGAACCATTCATTATTGACCAAGACAAGAAATTTGATATTATGGAACAATTGCAAAAGACACTAGCACAAATTTATATTTTAGATTTTCTATGAATGTCAATAATCCACAAAAGCATCTTGAATGACTTTTTGACCCAATCCATAGTTTCTAGTGACATATCCCTTGATAAATTTCAAGCTTTGGTTGGACAAATAGCTCCAGCCCAACAAGTCACATTCAACCAAAGCTATGTCTTCCCTTGGTTCACTCCATAATAATCCATTATACATAGAATTTTATATAAAGTGACATAAAGTGAAACATGTCCTTATAGACAATGGATCAAGCCTCAACACAATTTTTCTAAATCTCATCAAGCTTCTTGGGTGCACAATGGTAGATCTCTAACTAGAAGCAACAACCATCAAAGATTATGATAATCAGGGAAGAGAATCATAAAGCACCATTATTTTTCCAATTATCATTAGGTCTTTGACCCATGATACATTTTTCCATGTTCTTGATCTTGAGTTATCAGATAACATGCTTCTAGGCAGGCCTTAGTTACATGAGATTAATGAAGTCCCATCCATGCTACACCAATGTATTAAGTTTCCCCACTCAGGGATGGAAGTGAATATTCCAAGAGATTTACACCCATATGAGCACTACAAGCATCTTCAAGTGAAATTTTAAAGCTATAATTACTAGTATGGTATGAGTCCAAGTTCCAAGTAAGATAAAGGAAAAACTATACTTATTGTTCCTTCATCAAATAATTGCATAGATCCTAATACCTTGGATTCTCTTTCCCACATGGCATCTCTTGAAGCTTCTACTCATTTCACCATTTTAGATAATGAACTAGGAGAGTATGTGACCCATGATACATTTCATATTGCCAATCTTCCTTAGAATCTAAAAAACCGACCCGTATATGTATTGGTAACAAAAAAACAAAGATAAGGGATCTGTCACATTTGTACCAACATCTGGCCTAAGACCTAACCCTCTTGAAAAGGAAAAATTATGGTTATACAATGATAACCAAGCTAATTATTATAAAAAAATCAAAGTATCTTATGTCTAATAAGATCATGGAGCATCAAAATTATGAAGGAAGAGGCCTCGAACTGAATCAACAAGGAACCATTGAGCCAATTTCCATGACTAAGTATGACAGACCTTATGGACTTAGATTTAAACTGCCTAGGGGTGACCCCACATATCTTATTTAAACTCCATCACCAGTGACTAGTGATGATGATATAGATAATGAAGTAGAGTCCAATCATAGCCTCACCTTTGATAACCTAGTTTAAACCAACATGTTTGATAACAATTCCATTTATACCCTTACCTTGGCCATTCATCACAATCATTTGCTATTATATTATCCCCAACTAAAAGATTGGGACCAAAAATAATCCAATCTACCAATTGATGAGTTTAAGAATGATGAGGCATTTTATGATTTCTTAGGCCTTAGAGATAATGTTTCATTGGGAGATCACAAATTAGGATTCTCAATCACATTGGATCATGTAGCCTATTTTGGAGAGCGAGTGAACACCCTTAGCCAGAAACAAATAAATAAAACATCGATGTCCCAAAGTGAAAACCTCTTTGAGCCACTTTCTAACCAGGGAAAAAGTAAAGATAAAGGCCAGTCTAGTGGTGAAAACCTATTTTAAGTGCCATTAGATGGGGGTGTTCATTCTTCTTCAAATTTAGACCAGGAGACCACTAATGATGAACCTAATTAGTGGATCAAATTTTAGCTTTGAGAAATAACAAGTATTTGACCAAATTATCTAAGAATTTTTTATTGTTTTTGTTACATGGCCAAATCTTCTATTAGGAGACTCAGATTCATCATGCCTAGGAAATGTTGAAGAACAAGTCCTAATAAAGGACCCTAACATAATCCAATAATTCAAGTCATTACTTATTATCCTAGATGATGGTTCAACCCTTCTAGTTGAAGATATAATAGAGGTAAATATTGGGACTCCATTTGACCTAAAATGGATAAAATTAGGTGCATCACTCATTAAGGAGGAACATGACAACTTTGTATCTTTATTAAGATATTTTGTGGATATTTTTGCATGGGCCTATTCTGACATGCTAGGTTTAAATATCACTTTGGTTTTACACCATCTTATGGTTAATCCTGATGCTAAAGTGGTAAAACAAAAGTTACGTAAGATGCATCCTTGCATTACTATAATGGTAAATAAAGATTTAGAAAAAATCTTAGAAGTAGGATGCATCCGATCCATTGAATACTCTAAATGGATCTCTATAGTGGTACTTATTAGCAAAAATCTTGAAGGGATTAGAATGTATACTGATTTTCAAGACATCAACAAAGCTTGTCCTAAAGATGATTTCTCCTTGCCTAATATTGACATGATCATCGACTCCACAACTGATTATGAAATGCTTTCACTCATGGATGGCTTTCCAGGATATAACTAGATCAGAATAACACTAGAAGATTAGCATAAAACAATGTTCACCACTTCATGGAGAACACTTTATTATTAGGTGATGCCATTTGGTCTTAAGAATGATAGAGCTACATATCAAAGGGCCATGACCATCATATTTCATGATATGGTGCATGATATTATTGAAGACTATGTCAATGGCATATTGAGAAAATCCAAAACCAAGGCTGACCATATAGTAGTATTGCGTAAGATATTTGAAAGATTATGGGAGTATAAAGTTAGACTCAATCCAAAGAAATGTGTGTTTGGTGTAAATTTAGGTAAATTACTTGGCTTTATTGTGTCTCATAGAGGTATTGAATTTGATCTAGCTAAATTCCATGTTATAACCAATATTCTACCACCAACCAATTTAAATCAACTCCATAGTTTGTAGGGAAAGATCCAGTCAATCTGACACTTCATCTCTTAGTTAGCAGACAAGTGACATCCATTTACACACCATTTGAAGAAAGGAGTTACATTTCACTAGGATGATCACTACCAAACAACTTTTCAACAACTCAAAGAATATCTTGTTAATCCACCTATTTTATTACCTCCTATGCTAGGAAAGCCATTTTTGTTATACCTTTCAGCTATCGACCACGCTCTAGGAGCACTCTTAGCTCAACATGATGGAAAAGGAAAGAAGAATGTTGTATACTACCTAAGTTTTACCTTGGTTACATATGAACATAACTATGCACCTTTTTAAAAAGCTTATCTTTCCATGGTTTTCATAGCTCAAAAACTATGCCATTACATGTTAAATAATAAAACCATGGTAATTTCAAAAGTAGATCCACTCAAGTATCTAGTATCTAAAATAGCTTTGCAAGGAAGAATGGATAAATGGATCATGCTTCTTAGTGAGTTTGACATAGAGTATGTCAATTAGAAGGCAATCAAGGAATAAGTTCTTACAGATCAACTTGATAAAGCACCTCTCATAAACACACAACCACTTACATTTCCATTTCCTGATGAATCCATAATGACCATCATTGACACACCCATTGAGAAGAATCCCTAAAAACTATATTTTTATGGTTCATTCACTACACATGGATTAGGGGTAGGTCTATTATTTATTATACCACAAGGGGATCTAATCCCTAAATCATTATAATCAACTTTCCTTGTACAAATAATATGGTCAAGTATGAAGCACTTGTTCCAGAACTTTGACAAGCAGTGTATTGGAATATATCTCATCTCCAAGTTTATTGTGATTCTCAGTGAATCATCAATCAAGTTACAGATAATTTTTAGACCAAAGATGATAAGCTAGTTTCATATAAAGTGATGGTCGAAACTCTTAAGCGACAAATTGCCAACATTTAGTTTGAGCACATACCAAGAGATAGTAACAAAATTGTATATGATATGACTACTATTGGTTATCTAATTCAAAAAATAGATAAAGCTAGAGAGTATGAGTTCCTCATCAATAATTTGCTAGTACCAGCTCATAAACCTTCAACCATTGCCATGATTTGTGATATTATTAATCCTAATTTTATCTAGTACTTAGACCTTTACAACTACCTTCATGACCAATTTCTACCACCTAACCTATCTCAAAAACAAACCAAAGCCTTCATTCATCATTCCAATTCTTATACTTTACTTGGATCTACCTTTTACCATCATAGTTTTGATTGAACTCTACTTCATTATTTAACTTTGATAGAGTCTACACTTTGGTTAAGAGAGGTTCATCAAGGAATGTGTGGTGATTATTATAGTAGGGTAGTCCTATCCAAAAAGCTTTTGAATATTGGTTATTATTGGCCCATAATAGATGCAGATGCCACTACCTATGTAAAAAGTGTGACAAATGTCAATGGCATGCTAATCTAGTTCATGCCCCATCAGAAACTCTAAAACTGATGTAAACACCATGGACATTTTCTACATAGGGACTTGACCTCATTGAAAAGATTAAACCCACATCATCTAATGGCCATACACATATCCTTACCACTATTGAATATTTCACTAAGTGCGTTGAATCTATACCCCTCACTTACGTGATTGGAAAACAAATTTCCAAATTCATTTTCAACCACCTCATTTGTTGCTACAATATCCCCTTTGACATTATATCTAATATAGGAGGATCATTAAAAAAAAAAGATGTAGACTAACTATGTATTGAATATAACATTACACAACATTTTTCTATATTATATTACCCTTGAGGTAATGGCCAAGCTGAGGCATCCAACAAAACCATTATCAATATTCTCAAAAAGATTTTCAATGATGCCACTCATGGTTGACACCTCCAGATATTCCCTACCCTTTGGGTATACCGTACTAATCATCGTACCCCCATAGGAGCCACTCCATACTCACTTGTTTATGGTACTGAAGCCATCCTTCCCATTGAGGTTGAATTGACTTCACTACACATCTCTTTCAAGCATGTCTTTAATAATCATGACTATCGATTAGCTCACCTACAAGAGCTATTTATCTCTGATGAGAACTACATGATTGTGTTAAACAATATTCAAGCATATTAGAACTAAATCAAAGGCCACTATAATCAGTGTATTAAGTATAGAATGTTTGAACTTGGTGATCTTATTCTTAAAGAAAACTAAAATAATACCATAACCGAGAAGAAGCATAAAGAAAATTCAAACCAAATTGGATAGGGCCTTTTATCATCACTAAAAATTATGGATCAAGAGCATATAGGCTTGCCACATCAAATAGAGATGAGCTTCTAAAGTTGATTAATATCATTCATCTCAAGTGGTATAATGCTTGAGCATTAAGGTGTATTGTCTATAAGGTTTGTTTTAGTTATGTTATTTTGATGATATTCTTCTTTATGAAAATACCATCTTGATTCAAAACTCAAAAGATTTGGTTTAAAGATAATTCAAGAAACAATAACAACACAATAAAAATAATGTTATCTCTGAGAAGAGATGTATTATTCATTAAATTTGTAGACCCAACCATATGCCTATCTTTGAGAAGGGATGTCTAATTTCTATTTTAGGTTGCATATTCATTTATACAAGTTTTAAAGGTATGAGGAGGATGTGTAAGGTCACCAATCTTGAGGGAGATTAATTGGTTTGACTTCCATGATTTACAATAATACAGAATTTGAGGAATTACTATTTTTAGAAACTTACTATTTTTAGATTGCACTACTAAAATTAAAATCTAGGGTACTTGCATTTGTTTCTCAAGGGTTAAAACCCAATGATCAAATATTTATGCTATCTCATGATGTTCCCATCATTCTTATCTTTCCAATAGTTCAAATGAGGAGTCAAATAGAGTTATGGTGTAAAAATTATGGCTCCTAAAAGTTCTACCACCAATTAAGGTAGAACCATCACCTAAATTATCCCCTAAAATGTTGCTCAAATCATTCCTCATTCCTTGAGAATAAATGGTCCACATTGCGTCAATATTTATCATCAAGTGTGGTATTTGTGTTTAGATTTGATTCTTGATGCATAATTGGAATGCACTGTGCTTTGTGGAGTTATGTAGGGCCCTATTATTCACCATTTCTATTGAACCATTTATCTATGGATAGAAGGCCATGAATTTTTTTAGATTGTTATCTATTGGATTTTATTGTTATGTTATTTGTGTAGTCAGGGCTACACCATTGACCCTTTTGGATTCTTGTGGCTTGACCACCATGAGAATAAATTTCTAGGCACTTATCATGGAGATAAATGTAGAAAGTGGTACGCCAGGTACCCTGTAGCACCATGTTAAAATAGTGAGAGTGATCCTTCAAGTTCTTGATTCATAGATGCCATGTCAATTATACATGAATGGTTGACCATAGAGTCATCTAGATTGACCATATCACATAATACTTTATTTTGAAAAGGTTTTATTGTATATGAGAGAAGACATTTTTGGGTGACATGGAGGTTTCTTCCTAGACTCAACCATCTCATAATGTATGGCTTTGGTTCAGGATTTATTGATAAATTTAGGATTTTGACAACACTAGTAGAGATTAAATTCTTTTGACTCCCACTCTCAAGAATGAAATGTAGAGGCATACCTTTCACCCATAACTTAGAATGAAACAACCTTTCCTTGTCATATGGCCTCTCCTCATGGGTATGTGATGAAGCAACAATGGAATTAGTCTTAGCATCTATAATCTCTTCGTCATCCTCTTTAACTACAAGCTGTATATCAGGTAGAGAAGTATATGTTAAGAAATGTGATTTAAAAAGTAGGGATGTCATGGCTTGACATTCTTCTTTGGAGTGAGTTCCAGATCTATGATAATCACACCACTTCCTAGTCTTTCCTTCCTTTTTCTTCCAATTTTGGCCTTGTGTTTGACCTTCTTTGTCACTTTTTCATTTTGAAGGTTGACTCTTTATATTCATTCTTCCATGCTTCTACTCAATCTTCACTATGAACTTGTATGCCTCACCAAGGGTTTCCAAATTGAAGAGTTCTATTTCTCCCTATATTTACCACTTTAGTCCACCACAATATTTGAGAACCTTATGTTTCTCACTTTCTTAGATATCCAATCTCACAGATAGAGAATAAAAAATGTCAGTGTAATATTGAACAGACTGTTCCTTACCTTGGTGAAGTTATTTCCACTCTATATATAGATCATCATATGCTCCAATGGGTTAGTATTCTTCCTTTATAGCTTCTATGAAATAATTCTAGGTAGGTTCTACCTCAAGGCCAATATCATCTGTACTGAATCTCATTTTATACACTTTTCACCAATTTTTGATAGGCAATAATGCTTTCAAAAGAGCAAAAGTGATCTTCTCTTTATCAATGAATTTATTTATAGAAAAATAAGATGACAATTGATCCAACCAATTTTCTACTACATCATCATTGATTTTGCCTTCAATTGTAGGGATATAAAAATTCACCTAAACTTTGAAGGGTGTTTGGGCATTGAAAATATGTGGAGTTGTAGATGAGGATCTAAAATTTTTCATCATAATTTTTTGGAGAATTTGGGGGAATTATTTTACTATCTATAATTTCTATTTTTTGATGGATTCATTCACCATTTCCTTAAAAGGATTGGATGTCTCTATGTTTTCTACCATTTGAAGTCATTTGAAGTGAATAGATGGATAGTCTATTGGTTCTATTTTTCACCCAAGCTTCTTATAATCTGACCTCATCCTCATGATCATACACTCTAAATAAAAAATGCTCTGACACCACTTATCTAAAACTTAAAAGCTTTGGTTGAAAGATAATTCAATAAATAAGAACAACACAATAACAATAATGTTATCTCTGAGAAGAGATGTTTTATTCAATACATTTGCAGACCCAACCACATGCCTATCTCTTAGAAGAGGTGTCTAATTTATATTTTAGGTTACATATTCATTTATAAATGTTTTGAAGGTATGAGGAGGATGTGGAAGGTCACCAATCTTGAGGGATATTAAGTGGCTTGACTTCCATGATTTACAATAATATAAAATTTAAGCAATCATTATTTTTAGAAACTTACTATTTTTAGACTGCACTACTAAAATTTAAATTTAGGAAAGTTATATTAGTTTTAAGGGGTTAAAATCCACCAATCAGAGGTCAATGTAATCTCATGATGTTCCTCTCATTCTTATCTTTCCAATGGTTCAAATGGGGAGTCAAATGGAGCTATTGTGTAAAAGTTATGGCCCCTAGAAGTTCTACCACCAATTAGGGTAGAACCATCGCTTGAATTATCACCTGAAATGTTTTTCCTATCATTCCTCCTTCTTTGAGAAGCAATGGTCCCCATTACATCAATATGTTTTTATCAAGTGTGATGTTTTTTTTTTGATTTGATTCTCGATGCATACTTGGAATGGACTGTGCTTTGTGGAGCTATACTTTGTGAAGCTATGTAGGCCCTAATTGTTCACCATTTCTATCTGACCATTAATATTTTGATGGAAGGCCATGAAATTATTTAGCTTGTTATCTATTGGCTTCTATTATTGTGTTTTTTTTAGTTAAAGCTACAACATCAACATTTTTAGATTCCTATGGCTCAACCACCCTGAAAATAAATTTCTTGGCACTATTCAGGGAGATACATGTAGAAGGTGGTACCTCTGATACTCTATAGCACCATGTTCCAAGAGTGAGAGTGATATTTTATGTTCTCTATTCATATATTCCATGTTGATCATACATGAATGGATAACTAAAGAGTACATTGAAAACATCTAGATCGACCATATCACATAAGACTTCATCTTGGAAAATTTTTATTGCATATGAAAGAAGACATTGGTGGGTGACATAGAGGTTTCTCCCTAGACTTAACCATCCAATATTTTATGGCTTTGGATGAGGGTTCATGGACAAATTTAGGATTTTTACAACACTATCAGAGGTTAAATTATTTTGACTCCCACTATCAAGAATAAAATGTGGAGGTTTAAATTTCACCTATAACATAGAATGAAACAATCATTCCTTGTCATCTAGCCTCTCCACATGGGTCTGTGATGAAGAAATGACATCAGGCTCAGCATCTACAATCTCTTCTTCATCCCCTTTAAATTTAGGCTATATATGAGTTAAAGTAGTAGATTTTAAGGATTGTGACTCAAAAATCAAGGACTTGATAGCTCAATATTATTCTTTGGAGTGAATTCCAAATTGTGATAATCACACCACTTCCTAGTTTTTCCTTCCCTTTGCTTCCAATTTTGGCCTTGTTTTTAACCTTATTAGTCACTTTTCCATTTTGAAGGTTGAATCTTCATATTCATTCTTCCATGCTTCCGCTCAATCTTCATTGTGAACTTGTACGTCTCACCAAGGGTTTCCAAATTGAAGAGTTTCATTTCTCCCCATATGTACCATTGTAGTCCACCATGATATTTGAGAACCCTGTGTTTCTCATTTTCTTAGATGCCCAATCTCATAGATGGAGAATGAAAAATGTTAGTGTAATCTTGAATAGACTATTCCTTACCTTGATGAAGTTGTTGCCACTCTATATACAGATCATCATATGCTCCAATGGGGTAGTATTCTTCCTTTACAACTTCTATGAAATCATCCTAGGTAATTTTTGACTCAAGGCCAATATCATTCATATTGAATCTCTTTTTATACACTTTCCACCAATTTTTGACAAGCAATGATGATTCCAAAAGAGTAAAAGTGATCTTCTCTTTATCGATGAATTTATTTATAGAAAAATAAGATGACAATTGATCCAACCAATTTTCTACTACATCATCATTGATTTTGCCTTCAAATGTAGGGATATCAAAATTCTCTTGAACTTTAAAGGGTGTTTGGGCACTAAAAATATGTGGGATTGTATATGAGTATCTAGAATTTCCCTTCAAAATTTGCTGGATAATTTAGGTGAATTATTGTATCATCTGTGCTTGCTATTTTTGGATGGCTTCATTCACTATTTCCTTGAAAGGATCAGATGTCTCAGTGTTGTCCACCATTTGAAGTCATTTGAAGTGAATAGGTGGATAGTCTGTTGGTTCTATTTTACACCCAAGCTTCCTATAATCTGACCTCATCCTTAGGATTGTACACTCTAAATAAAAACCACACTGATATCACTGATCCAAAACTAAAATATTTACTTGAAAGATAATTCTAGAAACAAGAACAATATAATAAAAATAATGCTATCTCTGAGAAGAGATGTTTTACTCATTAAATTTGCAAACCCAACCATATGCCTATCTCTGAGAAAAGATGTCTAATTTATATTTTAGGTTACATATTAATTTATATATGTTTTAAAGGTATGAGGAGTATGTGAAAGGTCACCTATCTTTAGGGAGATTAAGTGGTTTGACTTTCATGATTTACAACAATACAAAATTTGAAGAATTACTATTTTTAAAAACTTACTATTTTTAGACTACACTACTAAAATTAAAATTTTAGGAACTTCTATTTTTGTAAGAGTTAAAAGCCACTAATTGGATATTTTTTCCATTTAATTATTTCTCCCTCATTCTTATCTTTCCAATGGTTCAAATGGGGAGTCAAACAGAGCTATGGTGCAAAAGTTATGGCTCCCAAAAGTTCTGCCACTAATTGGGGTAGAACCATCACCTAAATTATCACCTAAAATATTGCTCAGATCATTCCTCCCTCCTTGAGAATAAATTGTTCCCATTTCATCAAGATTTGTCATCAAGTGTGGAAGTTGTGTTTTGATTTGATTCCTGATGCATACTTGAAATGGATTATGATTTATGGAGCTATGTAGGGCCCGATTATTTAGCATTTCTATCTAACCATTAATCTATGGATGGAAGGCCATGAAATTATAAAGCTTGTTATTTATTGGCTTTTATTATTGTGTCTTTTCTGTAGTTAGGGCTAGAACATCAGACTTTTTGGATTCTTTTGGATTCACCACCATGAAAACAAATTTCTTGACATTAATCAGGGAGATAGATGTAGAAGTTGGTACCTCTATTACCTTATAGCACCGTGTTCCAAGAGTGAGAGTGATTCTTTGAATTCTTTATTCATATATGCCATGTCGATCATACATAAATGGCTAAATAAAGAGTACATCACAAACATATAGATTGGCCACATCACATAAGTCTTTATCTTGGAAAGGTTTTATTGCATATGAGAGAAGACTTTGGTGGGTGACATTGAGGTTTCTCCTTGGACTCAACCATATAATATTATATGGCTTTGGGTGACGCTTCATGGACAAATTTCGGCTTTTTACAACACTATCAGAGATTAAATTCTTTTGACTCCTACTATCAAGAATGAAATGCAAAGGCTTACCTTTCACCCATAACTTAGAATGAAATAAACTTTCCTTGCCATCTAGACTCTCTCATGGGTCTATGATGAAGAAATGATGACATTGGATTCAACATCTACAATCTCTTCTTCATCCTCTTTAGCTATAGGCTATGTATGAGGTAGAGTAGTAGATGTTGAGGATTGTAACTTAGAAATTAGGGACTTGATGGCTCGACATTCTTCTTTGGAGTGAGTTCTAGATTTGTGATAATCACACCACTTCCTAGTCTTTCTTTCCTTTTGCTTCCAATTTTTGCCTCATGTTTGACCTTCTTTGTCACTTTTCTATTTTGAAGGTTGATTCTTCATATTCATTTTTTTATGCTTCTGCTCAATCTTTACTATGAACTTGTATACCTCACCAAGGGTTTTCAAATTGAAGAGTTCCATTTCTCCCCATATGTACCATTTTAATTCACCATGATATTTTAGAACCTTGTGTTTCTCACTTTCTTAGATGCCTAATCTCACAGATAGAGAATGAAAAATATCACTATAATCTTGAACAGACTGTTACTTACCTTGGTAAAGTTGTTTCCACTCTATATACATATTATCATATACTCAAATGGGGTAGTATTCTTCATTTACAACTTCTCTAAAATCATCCCAGGTAGGTTTTGCCTCAAGGCCAATATCATCCATACTGAATCTCTTTTTGTACACTTCTCACCAATTTTTGATAGGTAATGATGCTTTCAAAAGAGAAAAAGTGATATTCTCTTTATTGATGAATTTATTTATAAAAAAATAAGATGAAAATGGATCCAACCAATTCTCTACTATATTAGCATCAATTTTGCCTTCAAATGTAGGGATATCAAAATTCACCTAAACTTTGAAGGATGTTTAGGCATTGAAAAGATGTGGGGTTGTAGTTGAGATCCATAATTTTCCATCAAAATTTGTTGGAAAATTTAGGTGAATTATTGTAGCATCTACGCTTGCTATTGTTGGAGGGATTCATTCATTAGTTCCTTGAAAGGATCAAATATCTCGATGTTGTCTACCATTTGAATACGTTTGGAGTGAATAGGTGGATAGTCTATTATTTCTATTTTCCACCCAAGCTTCCTATAATTTGACCTTATCCTTGGGATCACACACTCTAAAGATAAATTAATCTGATACCACTAATCCAATACTCAAAAGCTTTGGTTTAAAGATAATTTAAGAAATAAGAATAACATAATAACAATAATGCTATCTTTGAGAAGAGATGTTTTATTTATTAAATTTGTAGACCTAACCATATACCTATCTCTGAAAAGAGATGTCTAATTTTTATTTAAGGTTACATCTTCATTTATACATGTTTTTAAGGTATGATGAGGATGTGTAAGGTCACCAATCTCGAAGGAGATTAAGTGGTTTGACTTCCATGATTTACAACAATATAGAATTTGAGGAATTACTATTTTTAGAAACTTACTATTTTTAGATTGCACTAATAAAATTGAAATTTGAGGCATTTCTATTTGTTTTTAGAGGGTCAAAACTCACCAAATAAATCTTGGTTCCATCTCACAACATTCCCCTCATTCTTAACTTTCTAACAATTTAAACGGGGAGTTAAATGGAGCTATGGTGAAAATGTTATGGCTCCTAGAAGTTTTGCCACCAATTGGGGTATAACCATCACCTGAATTATCACATAAAATATTGCTCAGATCATTCCTCCCTCCTCAAAAATAAATGGTCTCCATTGCATGAATATTTTTCATTAAGTGTGTTTTTATTTGATTCCTGATGCATACTTATAACGGACTGTGCTTTGTGGAGATGTGTAGGGCCCGATTGTTCACCATTTCTATCTGACCATTAATCTATAGATGGAAGGCTATATAATTCTTTATCTTTTTATCTATTGGCTTCTATTATTATTTTGTTTGTGTAGTCAGGGCTGCAACATCATCCTTTTTGGATTTTTGTGGATTTGCCACCATGAGAACAAATTTTTTGGCACTAATCAAGGAGATAGATGTAAAAGGTGGTACCTCTGGTACCCTATAATGCCATGTTCCAAGATTGAGAGTGATCCTTCAAGTTCTTGATTCATATATGCCATGTCGATCATACATGAATTGTTGATCAAAGAGTACATTGTAAACACCTAGATTGACTACATAACATAAGACTTCATCTTGTAAAGGTTTTATTACATATGAGAGAAGACATTGGTGGGTGACATAGAGGTTTCTCCTTGGACTCAACCATTCAAAATTGTATGGCTTTCGGTGAGGCTTCATGGAAAAATTTAGGATTTTCACAACACTAGCAGAGATTAAATTCTTTTGACTCTCACTATCAAGAATAAAATGTAGAGGATTACCTTTCACCCATAACTTAAAATGAAACAACCTTTCTTTACCATCTAGCCTCTCCTCATGGGTCTGTGATGAAGCAAGGATGGCATCATGCTCAACATCTACAATCTCTTCTTCATCATCTTCAACTGTAGCTTGTGTATGAGGTAGAGTAGATGTTGAGGATTGTGACTCATAAAGTAGGGACTTAATGGCTGAACATTCTTATTTTGAGTGAGTTATAGATTTGTGATAATCAAACCACTTCCTAGTCTTTCCTTCTTTTTGCTTCCAATTTTGGCCTCGTGTTTGACCTTCTTTGTCACTTTTCCATTTTGAAGGCTGACTCTTCATATTCATTCTTCCATACTTCTTCTCAATCTTCACTATAAAATTATACATCTCACTGAGAGTTTCCAAATTAAAGAGTTCCATTTCTCCCCATATCTATCATTGTAGTCCACCATGATATTTGAGAACCTTATGTTTCTCACTTTCTTGGATGCCCAATCTCCCAGATAGAGAATGAAAAATATCAGTGTAATCTTGAACATACTATTCCTTACCTTGGTGAAGTTTTTGCCATTCTATATATTAATTATCATATGCTTCAATGGGGTAGTATTCTTCCTTTATAGCTTCTATGAAATCATCCTAGGTAGGTTCTACCTCAAGGCCAATATCATCCATACTGAATCTTTTTTTGTACACTTCTCACCAATTTTTGACAGGTAATGATGCTTTCAAAAGAGTAAAAGTGATCTTATCTTTATTGATGAATTTATTTATAGAAAAATAAGATGATAATTGATCTAACCAATTTTATACTATATCATCATTGATTTTGCCTTCAAGTGTAGGGACATCAAAATTCACCTAAACTTTGAATTGTGTTTGGGCACTGAAAAGATGTGAGGTTGTAGATAAGGATCCAAAATATCCCATCAAAATTTATTAGATAATTTGGCAGAATTATTTTAGCATCTATGCTTGCTATTGTTAGAGGACTTCATTCAACATTTTCTTGAAAGAATCGGATGTCTCAGTGTTGTTTGCCATTTGATGTCATTTGGAGTGAATAGGTGGATATTCTACTAGTTCTATTTTCTACTAAATCTTCTTTTAACTTGACCTCATCCTTGGAATCATAAACTCTAAATACAAAAGGCTCTAATACCACAAATCCAAAAATCAAAAGCTTTGGTTGAAAGATAAATCAAGAAACAAGAATAACACAATAACAATAATGCAATCTCTAAGAAGAGATGTTTTATTCATTAAATTTGCAGACCCAATCATATGCCTATCTTTGAGAAGATATGTCTAATATCTATTTTGGGTTACATCTTAATTTAAACATATTTTTAAGGTGTGAGGAGTATAAGGTCAGCAATCTCAAGGGAGATTCAATGGTTTGATTTCCATGATTTATAACAATACAAAATTTGAGGAATTACTATTTTTAGAAATTTACTATTTTTAGACTATACTACTAAGATTTAAAATTGGAGCACTTTCATTTGTTTTTCAAGGGTCAAAATGAAAAAATCATATCTTGGATACATATCATGACATTCCGCTCATTCTTAGCTTTATAACAGTTCAAACAGGGAGTCAAATAGAGCTATCATGTAAAAGTTATGGCTCCCAAAATTTCTACCACCAATTGGGGTAGAACCATCACCTAAATTATCACCTAAAATATAGTTCAAACCATTCCTCCTTCATTGAGAATAAATGGTTCCCATTGCACCAATATTTTTCATTAAGTGTGGTAGTTATCTTTTGATTTGATCCTTGATGCATATTTAGAGTAGATGGTGATTTATGGAGCTGCACTTTGTGATGTTATATAGGGCCTAATTGTTCATCATTTTTATTTGACCATTAATATGTGGATGGAAGGCTATGAAATTGTTCAACTTGTTATCTATTGGCCTTTATTATTGTGTTGTTTGTGTAGACAAGGCTGCAACATTGGCCCTCTTAGATTCCTATGGCTTGACCACCATGAGAACAAATTTCTTGACACTAATCAGGGCGATAGATTTAAAATGTGGTACCTCTAGTAACCTATAGCAACATGTTTCAAGAGTGAGAATGATCCTTCAAGTTCTTGATTCATAGATGCCATGTCAATCATACATGAATGGCTGACCAAAGAGTACAATACAAACATCTAGATTGACCACATCACATAAGACTTCATCTTGGAAAGGTTTTATTACATATCAGAGAAGACAATGGTGGGTGACACAAAGGTTTCTCCCTAGACTCAAACATCCAATACTTAATGGCTTTGGGTGAGGTTTCATGGAAAAATTTAGGATTTTCACAACACTAGCAGAGATTAAATTCTTTTGACTCCCACTATCAAGAATGAAATATAGAGGCTTATCTTTCACCTATAACTTAGAATGAAACAATCTTTCCTTGTCATCTGGCCTCTCCTCATGGGTTTGTTATAAATCAATGATGGCATTGAGCTTAGCATCTATATTCTCTTCTTCATCCTCTTTAACTACAAGTTGTGTATGAGGTAGAGAAGTAGATGTTGAGGATTGTGACTTAGAAATCAAGGACTTGATGGCTAGACATTATTTTTTAGAGTGAATTCTAGATTTATGATAATCACACCACTTTCCAGTCTTTCCTTCCTTTTGCTTCCAATTTTGTCCTCATGTTTGACCTTCTTTGTCACTTTTCCATTTTAAAGGTTGAATCTTCATATTATTCTTCCATGCTTATTCTCAATATTCACTATGAAATTGTACACCTCACTGAGGGTTTCCTAATTAAAGAGTTCTTTTTCTCCCCATATGTACCATTGTAGTCCACCATGATATTCGATAACCTTGTGTTTTTCATTTTATTGGATACTCAATTTCATAGATAGAGAATAAAAAATGTCGGTGTAATCTTAAACAAATTGTTCCTTACCTTGGCAAATTTATTTCCACTCTATATATAGATCATCATATGCTGAAATGGAGTATTATTCTTCCTTTTCAAATTCTATGAAATCATCCTAGGTAGGTTTTGTCTCAAGGCCAATATCATCCATACTCAATCTCTTTTTGTACACTTCCCACCAATTGTTGATAGGCAATGATGCTTTCAAAAAAGCAAAAGTGATCTTCTCTTTATCAATGAATTTATTTATAGAAAAATAATATGAAAATTGATCCAACCAATTTTTCATTACATCAACATTAATTTTGCCTTCTAATGTAGGGATATCAAAATTCACCTGAACTTTGAAGGGTGTTTGGGCATTGAAAAGATGTGGGGTTGCATATGAAGATCTTTAATTTCCCATCAAAATTTGTTAGAGAATTTGGGTGAATTTTTTAGCATATGTCCTTGTTATTTTTGGATGGCTTCATTCACCATTTCCATAAAATGATCAAATATCTCGGTGTTGTCTACCATTTGAAGTCATTTAGAGTGAATAGGTGGATAGTCTACTAGTTCTATTTTTCATCCAAGCTTCCTATAATCTAACCTCATCCTCAAGATCAGACACTCTAAAGATAAACCAATCTAATATCTCTTATTCAAAACTAAAAAGCTTTGGTCGAAAGATAATTCATGAAACAAGAACATAATAACAATAAAGCTATCTCTAAGAAGAGATGTTTTATTCACTAAATTTGCAGACCCAACGATATGCCTATCTCTAAGAAGAGATGTCTAATTTATATTTCAGATCACATCTTAATTTATACATGTTTTGAAGGTATGAGGAGGATGTAGAAAGTCACTAATCTCAAGGGAGATTAATTGGTTTGACTTCCATGATTTACAACAATATAGAATTCGAGGAATTACTATTTTTAAAAATTTATTATTTTTAGACTACACTACTAAAATTGAAATTTAGGGAACTTGCATTATTTTTTGGGGGGTCAAAATCCATTGAGAAAATATTGGTGTCATCTCACGATGTTCCCATCATTCTTAGATTCCAACGGTTTAAACGAGGAGACAAACGGAGCTATGGTGCAAAAGTTATGGCTCTTGGAAGTTCTACCACCAATAGGGGTAGAACCATCACCTAAAATGTTGCTCAAATCAATCCTCACCTGAAGTGTGGTAGTTGTGTTTTGATTTGATTCCTAATGCATACCTGTAATAGACTATTCTTTCTAGATCTTTACTTTATGGAGCCATGCAGGGTTTGATTGTTCACCATTTTTGTTTGACCATTAATCTATGGATGGAAGGCCATGAACTTCTTCAGCTTATTATCTATTGGATTTTGTTATTATGTTGTTTATGTAGTCAGGGCTACAACATTGGCCCTTTTAGATTCATGTGTCTTGAAAAGCATCAGAACAAATTTCTTGCCATTAATCAGGGAGATAGATGTAGAAGGTGGTACCTCTAGTACCCCCGTGTTCCAAGAGTGAGAGTTATCCTTCAAGCTCTTTATTCACAGATGCCATGTCAATCATACATAAATGGCTGATCAAAGAGTACATCATAAAAATTTAGATTGACTACATCACATAAGAATTCATCTTGTAAAGGTTTTATTACATATGAGAGAAGATATTGGTGGGTGACACAGAGGTTTCTCCTTGGACTCAACCATCTAATACTGTATGGCTTTGGGTGAGGCTTCATGGACAAATTTAATATTTTCACAACACTAGTAGAGATTAAATTCTTTTGACTCCCACTATCAATAATGAAATGCATAGGCTTACCCTTCACCCATAACTCAAAATAAAACAACCTTTCCTTGTTATGAAGCAATGATGGCATTAGGCTCATCATCTATAATTTCTTTTTCATCCTCTGCTATGCACCTAGAGATATGATATATTAATATATATGGGTTGATGGAGATGTCGACATGTGGTACACATCCCCTTAGTTAGTTATATGGGTACAATATATTAGGATAATGGAGTAACTTGTGGAATTAGTAAATTGGGTAATGGCTAGCTTACATTGAGATTAGGAGTTTACCCATCCATCAGTTAGAGAGATGTATATATAAAGGAGACGATTATCATGGTAAAGATATCAAGAAAGCATTGGGTCTTCTATTGTAATAGGATATTGGAGGTTGTCCCCTCAAAAAGACATTGTGGTGGTATTCCTTCCTAAAGGATTATTATATGGTGTTGCCCTACCTTAAGGGTATTTCTACATATATTGAATATATGAATCATATCAAGTGGCATCAGAGCATTGATTTGGACAATTTATATGGAGTGAAACCCTAGTTTGTTTGAATCATTAATATATTTTTATTGGTTGTTAATTTTTCTACAATTTTTTTATTAGATATGGATAATATTATAAATAAGTCATAGTAAAAAAATCAAGATTTTTTTTAGTTTTGAAGGAGTTATTGATATTTTAGGGTTTATAATAATTTCAATATATCTTCCAAAATATAGAGATTTTTTATTCTAAATTTTTATTTAATATGTAAGAAGATATAATAGAAGTACAGTCAAAATTTCAGAATTTTTGGAGTTGTTTTTAGTGATTTGTTGTGATTTTATGTTTTTTTGTATTTTCAATCTACAAGTCAAAATTTGTAATATTTTTCCACAAAATTTTCACTGAGGTTCCAATATCAAAAGATGAATCTACAATAAAAATTTGGGACTTTTTGGATCATTTTTTATGAGTTATTGACATTTTAGGGTTTTATGAACCCTAATTTTTTTGTGGATTATGAAGTTGCAAAAATTTCTATGGAAAGGTGATGTTGATGCTAGAGAATGGTGGCACAATTTTATGGAAAACAAAAGTGTCTCTTTCTTTGTCTGGGCCTACACAACATTGGTGGTTTAATCAATTGAGCTTTGTGCAAAAGTATTCTTCATGGGAAGCAATGGAACAAATCTTCCTAGATCAATGGGATATAAAAGAAAAAGAGGATGTAGAAGAGGATGAAAATAATGATGATAAAGAAGAAGAAGAAGAAGAAGAAGAAGGGTTCAAATAATTTGGCTAAAAAAAAATCTGAGTTAATTTTTCAATTTCATGGATGCATTCAAAAGAAGAAGGTGGTTATGTCCATAAACCCTACCAAAAAGTATAATTTCATTAACATGAATGTGTCCAACCATCTACATGTTCAATCAAATAATATAAAGGTGGTTTAAGTAGATGGTAATAATATTTCAATGTTTGAAGATTTGAAGCTCATTATGAAAAATATGTTTTGCATTCATATTTTTATGCTTTGGATATGGATGATGTGGATATAGTTCTTGTATATCCATGATTAGAGAATTTGGGAATAATGAATATTAATGTTCAAAAAAAGTTCATGAATTTTTGGTATAGGAAAAATAATATCACTTTACAAGATATCATAGTGAAAAAGGCACCAATAACAATCTATGTAGATCATGAGGATGAGATTGAAATAGGTGATGAATATTTAGATGATATAGATAAAAACACACTACAACTAGAAATGAACACTTCATCTACTAAAGAGACAAAGAAGGAAAACGTGTAAGAAGTAGAAGAAAAGGTGGATAAGGTCAAAATATTGGAAAACATTGAGGTATATAGACACCCACATCGTCATGAGAGGAAACAATCATGGAACCATATGAGAAAGGTCATACCACCAATCATTTTGTCTATACTGGAAATAAAATTTCCAATAATTATTGATATGCATGGAATCCAAAGAAAAAATACTATGGAACATGGAATGAATGGGGAAATTACTATGATTATGCATGGAAGAATACTGACTATGGTCATGGTTGGAATCCGAGTAGCATAACAAAATATGGTGCATGGAATAAAAAGAGGAATAATTATGCTTAGAAATCAAAGTAGTATAATTATGATCATGAATGAAATGAGAGGAGAAAAATGTAATTTGGAAATAAGCTTGGAGGGATATCACCTGCCAAGATCACATATGGATGCCTAGATGATCGAGATTGGAGACAAGTGTGCAATGATTTGACGCACACTCATTATTTGGTTTCTTCTTATGTTTCAAAGATGAAACATGTCAAGGAGAGAGGTAATGTTATGTATCTAAAGATATGATATATTAATGTATATGGGTTGATGGAGATGTTGACATATGGCACACATCCCCTTAGTTAGTTATATGGGTACAATATATTAGGATAATGGAGTAACTTGTGGAATTAGTACATTAGATAATGGTCAGCCTACATTGGAATTAGGAGGTTACCCATATATTGGTTAGATAGAGATATATATATAAAGGAGATGATTATCATGGTAAAGATATCAAGTAAGCATTGAGTCTTCTATTGTAATAAGATATGGGAGGTTGTCCCCTCGAAGAGACACTATAGAGTTATTCCTTCTTAAAGGAGTATTATATGGTGTTGACCTACCTTAAGGGTATTTATACATATATTAAATATTTGAATCATATCAAGATCATATCATCCTCTTGAACTTTAGGCTGTGTATGAGGTAGAGAAGTAGATGTTGAGGATTGTGACTCAAAAAATAGGGACTTGATGGCTCGACATTCTTCTTTGGAGTGAGTTCCATATTTGTGATAATCACACCACTTCCCAATCTTTTCTTATTTTTGATTCAAATTTTGGCCTCATATTTGACCTTCTTTGTCACTTTTATATTTTGAAGGCTGACTCTTTGTATTTATTCTTCAATACTTCTACTCAATCTTAACTACAAACTTGTATGCCTCACTGAGGGTTACCAAATTAAAGAGTTTCATTTCTCCCCATATCCACTATTGTAGGCTACCATGATAGTTGAGAACCTTATGTTTCTCACTTTATTGGATTCCCAATCTCACAAATAGAGAATGAAAAATGTTAGTGTAATCTTGAATAGACTATTCCTTACCTTGGTGAAGTTGTTGTCACTCTATATACAGATCGTCATATGCTCCAACGGGTTAGTATTATTCCTTTACAGCTTCTATGAAATCATCCCGGGTAGGTTATACCTTAAGGCCAATATCATCTATATTGAATATCTTTTTGTATACTTCTCACCAATTTTTGATAGGCAAAGATGCTTCCAAAAGAGAAAAACTGATCTTCTCTTTATCAATGAATTTATTTATAGAAAAATAAGATGACAATTGATCCAACCAATTTTATACTACATCAGCATTGATTTTTCCTTCAAATGTAGGGATATCAAAATTCACCTAAACTTTGAAAGGTGTTTGGGCACTAAAAAGATGTGGGGTTGTAGATGAAGATCCATAATTTCCCATCAAAATTTGTTGTCAAATTAGGGTGAATTGTTGTAGAATCTATGTTTGTTATTGTTGGAAGGCTTAATTCACCATTTCCTTGAAAGGATTAGATGTCTCAGTGTTGTCTAACATTTGAAGTCATTTTGAGCGAATAGGTGGATAGTCTGTTGGTTTTATTTTCCACTCAAGATTATTATAATCTATTCTCATCCTAAAGATCATACACTCTAAAGACAAACTACTCTAATACCACCGATCCAAAACATAAAATCTTTAGTTTAAATATAACTCAAGAAAGAAGAACAACACAATAACAACAATGTAATCTCTGAGAAGAGATGTTTTATTCATTAAATTTGTAGACCCAACCATATGCCTATCTCTGAGAAGAGATGTCTAGTTTCTATTTTAGGTTACATTTTCATTTAAACATGTTTTGAAGGTATGATAAGGACTTGTAAGATCACCAATCTTGAGATAGATTAGGTGGTTTGACTTCCATGATTTACAACAATATAGAATTCAAAGAATTACTATTTTTAGAAACTTATTATTTTTAAACTACACTACTAAAATTAAAATTTGAGGCACTTCTATTTATTTTTCAAGGGAAAAACCCCACCAATTAGAGCTCAGTGCTATCTCAATATATTTCCCTCATTCTTATTATTCCAATGGTTCAAATGGGGAGGCAAACAGAGCTATGGTGTAAAATTTATGGCTCTCGAAAGTTTTGCCACCAATTGGGGTAAAACCATCACCTAAATTATCACTTGAAATATTTCTCAAATCATTCCTCCCTCCTTGAGAAGTAATGGTCCCCATTGCATCAATATTTGTCATCAAGTATGGTAGTTTTGTTTTGATTTGATTCTTGATGCACACTTGGAATGGATTGTGCTTTGTGGAGATGTACTTTATGGAGCTGTGTAGGGCCCAATTGTTCGCAATTTTTGTCTGACCATTAATTTATGGATGAAAGGCCATGAAATTCTTTAGCATTTTATCTATTGGCTTTTATTGTTGTGTTTTTTGTGTAATAAGGGATAAAACATCATCCCTTTTGGATTCCTATGGCTTGACCACCATGATAACAAATTTCTTGGCACTAATCAGGGAGATAAATGTAGAAGGTGGTACCTCTAGTACCCTTTAGCATGGTGTTCTAAGAATGAAAGTGATCCTTTGAGTTATTTATTCATATATTCCATGTTGATCATATATGAATGGCTGACCAAAGTGTACATTACAAACATTTAGATTAACGACATCACATAAGACTTCATCTTGGAATGTTTTTATTGCATATGAGAGAAGACATTGTTGGGTGCCACAGAGGTTTCTCCCTGAACTCAACCATACAATACTATATGGCTTTAGGTGAGGATTCATGGAAAAATTTAGGATTTTCATGATACTATCAAAGATTAAATTCTTTTCACTCCCACTATCAAGAATGAAATGCAGAGGCTTATCTTTCACCCATAACTTAGAATGAAATAACCTTTCCTTGTCATTTGGCCTCTCCTCATGGGTCTGTGATGAATTTGTTGGAGAATTTGGGTGAATTATTGTAGCATCTATTCTTGATATTTTTTGAGGTCTTCATTGATCATTTCTTTAAAAAGATCAAATATATTAGTGTTGTCTGCCATTTAAAGTCATTTAGAGCGAATAGGTAGACAATCTGTTGGTTCTATTTTCTACCCAAAATTCCTATAATTTGACCTCATTCTCAAGATCATACACTCTAAAGACAAAATACTTTGATATAATTGATCTAAAGCTCAAAAGCTTTGGTTGAAATATAATTCAAGAAATAATAACAACACAATAACAATAATGTTATCTTTGAGAAGAGATGTTTTATCCATTAAATTTGTAGACCCAACCATATGCCTATCTTTGAGAAGAGATGTCTAATTTATATTTCAAATTACATCTTCATTTATACATATTTTGAAGGTATTAGGAGGATGTAGAAGGTATTCAATCTTAAGGGAGATTTAGTGATTTGATTTCTATGATTTATAACAATACAGAATTCAAAGAATTATTATTTTTAGCAACTTATTATTTTTAGACTGCACTACTAAAATTTAAATTTGGGGAACTTTCATTTTTTAAGTGCTAAAACTAACCAAGTATATCTTAGTGCCATCTCATGACATTCCTCTCATTCTTAGCTTTCTAATGGTTCAAATGGGGAGTCAAACAGAGCTATGGTGCAAAATTTATGGCTCCTAGAAGTTCTACCACCAATTGGGGTAGAACCATCACCTAAAATGTTTCTCAAATCATTCCTCCCTCCTTGAGAATAAATTGTCTCCATTGCATCAAGATTTGTCATCAAGTGTGGCAGTTGTGTTTTGATTTGATTCCTGATGCATTCTTAGAATGGACTGTGCTTTCTAGAGATATAATTTGTGGAGCTGTGTAGGGCCTAATTATTCATCATTTCTATCTGACCATTAATCTCTGGATGGAAGAGCATGATCTTCTTCAAATTTTTATCTATTACCTTCTATTCTTATGTTGTTTTTTTAGTCTAGGCTGCAACATTATCCCTTTTGGATTCTTTTGGCTTGACCACCATGAGAACAAATTTCTTGGCACTAATCAGGGAGATAGATATAGAAGATGGTACCTCTGGTACCCTGTAGCACCGTGTTTCAAGAGTGAGAATGATCCTTCAAGTTCTTGATTCATAGTTACCATGTTGATCATACATGAATGGCTAACCAAAGACTACATCAAAAAAAATCTAGATTGACCACATCACATAAGACTTCATCTTGGAAAGGTTTTATTGCATATGAGAGAATACATTGGTGGGTGACATGAAGGGTTCTCCCTAGACTCAACAATCCAATACTTTATTTCTTTGGGTGAGGCTTCATGGACAAATTTAGGATTTTCAAAACACTAGTAGAGATTAAATTATTTTGACTCCCACTATCAAGAATGAAATGCAAAGGCTTACCTTTAACAAATAACTTAAAATGAAACAACCTTTCTTTGTCATATGGCCTTTCCTTATGGGTTTGTGATGAAGCAATGATGGCATTAGGCTTAACATCTATAATCTCTTCATCATCCTCTTCAACTACAAGCTATGCATGAGGTAGATAAGTATATGTTGAGGATTGTGAATTAGAAAGTAGGGATGTCATGGATCAACATTCTTCTTTGGAGTGAGTTCTAGATCTGTGATAATCACACCACTTCCCAGTCTTTCCTTTCTTTTTCTTCCAATTTTGGCCTTGTTTTTTACCTTCTTTGTCACTTTTTCATTTTGAAGGTTGACTCTTTGTATTCATTCTTCCATTCTTCTTCTCAATCTTCATTGTGAACTTTTACACCTCACCAAGGGTTTCCAAATTGAAGATTTCTATTTCTCACTATATGTACCATTTTAGTCCACCATAATATTTGAGAACCTTATCTTTCTCACTTTCTTAGATACCCAATCTCACAGATAGAGAATTAAAAATGTCAATGTAATATTGAACAAACTATTCCTTACCTTGGTGAAGTTATTACCACTCTATATACAGATCAGCATATGCTCCAATGGGGTAGTATTTTTCCTTTATAGATTCTATGAAATCATTCTAGGTAGGTTCTACCTCAAGGCCAATATCATCTATACTAAATCTCTTTTTGTTCACTTACCACCAATTTTTGATAGGCAATGATGCTTTTAAAAGAGCAAAAGTGATATTCTCTTTATCAATGAATTTATGATGCTTTAGAAAAATAAGATGACAATTGATCCAACCAATTTTTCACTACACAAACATTGATTTTGCCTTCAAATGTAGAGATATCATAATTCACCTAAACTTTGCAGGGTGTGTGGGTATTGAAAAGATGTGGGGTTGTAGATGCGGATCTAGAATTTTCCATGAAAATGTTTTAGATAATTTAGGTAAATTATTATATCTTCTATGCTTTCTATTTTTGGAGGGATTCATTCACCATTTCCTTAGAAGGATTGGATGTCTTGGTGTTGTCTACCATTTAAATTCGTTTGGAGTGAATAGGTGGATAGTCTATTGGTTTTATTTTCCACCCAAGCTTCCTACAATATAACCTCATCTTTAGGATCATACACTCTAAAGACAAACTGCTTTGATACCACTAATCCAAAACTCAAAATATTTGGCTGAAAGATAATTCAAGAAATAAAAACAACACAATAACAATAATGCTATCTCTAAAAAGAGATATTGTATTCATTAAATTTGCAGACCCAACCATATGCCTATCTCTGAGAAGAGATGTATAATTTATATTTTGGGTCAAATATTCATTTATACATGTTTTTAAGGTATGAGGAGGATGTATAAAGTCACCAATATTGAGGGAGATTAAGTGGTTTGACTTCCATGATTTACAACAATATAGAACTAAAGGAATTATTATTTTTAGACTGCACTACTAAAATTGAAATTTGGGGCACTTCAATTTATTTTTTGGCAGTGAAAACTCATTAATCAATGCTTGGTGTGATCTCATGATATTCTCCTCATTCTTATATTTCCAACAGTTCAAACGGGGAGACAAATGGAGATATGGTGCAAACGTTATGGCTCGTAGTAGTTCTGCCACCAATTGGAATAGAACCATTGCCTGAATTATCATCTAAAATATTACACGGATCATTCCACCCTCCTTGAGAAGAAATGGTCCTCATTTCATCAATATTTTTCATTAAGTGTGGTAGTTGTGTTTTGATTTGATTCTTGATGCATACTTAGAATGGACTGTGCTTTATGGAGCTGTACTTTGTAGAGCTATGTAGAGCCTGATTGTTCACCATTTATGTTTGACCATAAATCTATGGATAGAAGCCCCTGAACTTCCTCACCTTATTATCTATTGGCTTCTATTATTGTGTTGTTTGTGTAGTTAGGGCTACAACATCAGCCCTGTTGGATTCCTATGGCTTGACCACCATGAGAACAAATTTCTTGGCACTAATCAGGGAGATAGATGTAGAAGGTAGTACCTCTAGTACCCTATAGCACAGTGTTCCAAGAGTGAGAGTGATACTTCAAGTTCTTGTTTCATAGATTCCATGTTGATCATACATGAATGGCTGACCAAAAAGTACATCATAAACATCTAGATTGACCACATCACATAAGAATTCATCTTAGAAAGGTTTTATTGCATATGAGAGAAGACATTGGTGGGTGACATAGAGGTTTCTCCATGGACTCAACCATCCAATACTCTATGAATTTAAGTGAGGCTTCATGGAAAAATTTAGGATTTTTAAGACACTAACAGAGCAAATTCTTTTGACTCCCACTATCAAGAATAAAATGTAGAGGCTTACCTTTCACCCATAACTTAGAATGAAACAACATTTCCTTGTCATCTAGTCTCTCCTCATGGGTCTGTGATGAAGCAATGATGGCATCTAGCTCAGAATCTACAATATCTTCTTCATCCTCTTCAATTGTAGGCTATGTATAAGGTAGAATAGTATATATTGAAGATTATGATTCAAAAAGCAGGGAATTAATGGCTCGACATTCTTATTTTGAGTGAGTTCTATATTTATGATAATCACACCACTTCTCAGTCTTTCCTTCCTTTTGATTCTAACTTTTCCTTTATGTTTAACCTTCTTTGTCACTTTTCCATTTTGAATGCTGAATCTTCATATTCATTCTTCCATACTTCTACTCAATCTTCACTGTGAACTTGTACACCTCACCGAGGATTTCTAAATTGAAGAGTTTTATTTCTCCCCATATGTACCATTTTAGTATATCATATGCTCTAATGAGATATTATTCTTCCTTTATAGCTTCTATGAAGTCATCTTAGGTAGGTTCTACCTCAAGGCCAATATCATTCATACTTAATCTTTTGTATACACTTCCCACTAATTTTTGATAGGTAATGATGATTTCAAAAGAGAAAAAGTGATATTCTCTTTATCGATGAATTTATTTTTAAAAATAAGATGAAAATTGATCTAACCAATTTTCTACTACATCAATATTGATTTTTCCTTCAAATGTAGGGATATCAAAATTCACCAAAGATTTGAAGGTTGTTTAGGCACTAAAAAGATGTGGGGTTGCAGATGAGGATCTAGAATTACCCATCAAATTTTTTCGAGAATTTGGGTGAATTGTTTACCATATGTGCTTATTGTTTTTGGAGGGATTCATTCACCATTTCCTTGAAAGGATTGGATATCTCAATGGTGTCTACCATTTGAAGTTGTTTGGAGTAAATAGGTGGATAGTCTATTGGTTCTATTTTCTACCCAAGCTTTTTGTAATCTGACCTCATCCATAAGATCATGCACTCTAAATACAAACTGATATAATACCACTAATCTAAAATTTAAAAGCTTTGGTTGAAGGATAATTCAATAAATAGGAACAACATAATAACAATAATGTTATCTCTGAGAAGAGATGTTTTATTCATTAAATTTGCAAACCCAATCATATGCCTATCTCTGAGAAGAGATATCTAATTTATATTTTGGGTTAAATCTTTATTTATACATTTTTTTTAAGGTATGAAGAAGATGTAGAAATTCACCAATCTTGAGGGAGATTAAGTGGTTTGACTTCCATGATTTACTATAATACAGAATTCAAGGAATTACTATTTTTAAAAACTTACTATTTTAGACTGCACTACTAAAATTGAAATTTAGGGCACTTATATTTGTTTTTTGAGTGTCAAAACTCATTGAGCAGAGCTCAGTGTCATCTCACAATGTTCTCCTCATTCTTATATTTCCAATGATTCAAACGGGGAGGCAAACAGAGCTATGGTGCAAAAGTTATCGCTTCCAAAAGTTCTACCACCAATTAGGGTAGAACCATCACCTAAAATTTTTCTTGAATCATTCACCCCTACTTGAGAAGAAATTTTCTCCATTTCATCAAGATTTTTCATCAAGTGTGGTAGTTGTGTTTTGATTTGATTCATGATGCATACTTGGAATGGACTGTGCTTTGTGGAGCTCTACTTTGTGAAGCTATGTAGGGCCTAATTTTTCACCATTTGCATCTGACCATTTATCTATGGATGGAAGGCCATGAACTTCTTCACCTTATTATCTATTATTTTTTGTTGTTATGTTGTTTGTGTAGTTAGGGCTACAACATTAGCCCTTTTGGATTCCTATGGCTTGACCACCATGAGAAAAATTTTCTTGGCACTAATTAGGGAGATAGTTGTAGAAGGTGGTACATTAGGTACCTTGTAACACTATGTTTCAAGTGAGAGTGATATTTCAAGTTCTTATTTCATAGATGCCATGTTGATCATACATGAATGGCTAACCAAAGAGTACATCACAAACATCTAGATTAACCACATCACATAAGACTTCATCTTGGAAAGGTTTTATTGCATATGAGAGAAGACATTGGTGGGTGACATAGAGGTTTCTCCCTAGACTCAACCATCAAATAATTTATGGATTTGGGTGAAGCTTCATGGATAAATTTTGGATTTTCACAACACTAGCAAAGATTATTATTTTTTTACTACCACTATCAAGAATGAAATATAGAGGCTTACCTTTTACCCATAACTTAGAATGAAACAACATTTCCTTGACATCTAGCCTCTCCTCATGGGTCTGTGATAAATCAATGATGGCATCAGGCTCAGTAGCTAAAATCTCTTTTTCATCTTCTTCAACTATAGGTTATGTATGAGGTAGACTAGTAGATGTTGAAGATTATGACTCAAAAAGTATGGACTTGATGGCTCGACATTCTTCTTTAGACTGAGTTCCAAATTTGTGATAATCACACCACTTCTCATTCTTTCCTTCCTTTTGATTTCAATTTTTTCTTTGTGTTTGACCTTCTTTGTCACTTTTCCATTTTGAAGGCTGACTCTTCATATTCATTCTTCCATGCTTCTACAAAATCTTCACTGTGAACTTATACACCTCACCGAGGGTTTCCAAATTGAAGAGTTCTATTTCTCACCATATATACCATTGTAGTCCATCATATGCTCCAATGGGATAGTATTCTTCCTTTACAGCTTCTATGAAATCATCCTAGGTAGGTTTTGCCTCAAGGCCAATATCATCTATACTAAATCTCTTTTTGTACACTTCCCACCAATTTTTGACAAGTAATGATGCTTTCAAAAGATAAAAAGTGATCTTCTCTTTATCGATGAATTTATTTACAAAAAAATAAGATGATAATTGATCCAACCAATTTTATACTATATCAGTATTGATTTTGCCTTCAAATGTAGGGATATCAAAATTCACCTGAGATTTGAAGGGTGTTTGGGCACTAAAAATATGTGGGGTTGTAGATGAGGATCTAGAATTTCCCATCAAAATTTGTTGGAGAATTTGGGTGAATTGTTGTCACATCTGTGATTTTTGCTTTTTGAGGTATTCATTCATCATTTTCTTGAAAGGATTGGATATCTTAGTGTTGTCTATTATTTGAAGTCATTCAGAGTGAATAGGTTGATAGTCTATTGGTTCTATTTTCTACCCAAGCTTCCTATAATCTGACCTCATCCTCAAGATCATACTCTCTAAATATAATCTACTCTAATACTACTGATATAAAACTCAAAAGATTTGGTTGAAAGATAATTCAAGAAATAGGAACAACATAATAACAATAACGCTATCTCTGAGAAGAGATGTTTTATTCATTAAATTTGTAGACCCAACCATATGCCTGTCTCTAAAAGGAGAAGTCTAATTTCTATTTTGGGTTACATATTTATTTATAAATGTTTTGAAGGTATGAGGAGGATGTGGAAGGCCACCAATATCCAAGAAGATTAAGTGGTTCAACTTCCATGATTTACAACAATACAGAATTCAAGGAATTACTATTTCTAGAAACTTACTATTTTTAGACTGGACTACTAAAATTAAAATATGGGCCACTCATATTTATTTTTTAAGGTTCAAAACCCACTGAGCAAAGCTTAGTGCCATCTCATGATGTTCCCCTCATTCTTAGATTTCTAATAGTTCAAATGAGGAGTCAAACGGAGCTATGGTACAAAATTTATGGCTCTCAAAAGTTCTAACACCAATTAGGATAGAACCATCACCTTAATTATCAATTAAAATATTGCTCAGAGCATTCCTCCCTCCTTGAGAAGCAATGGTCCCCATTTCATCAATATTTATTAGCAAGTGTCATAGTTGTGTTTTGATTTGATTTTTGATGCATACATAGAATGGACCATGCTTTATGGAGCTGTACTTTGTTGAGCTATGTAGGGCCCGATTATTTACCATTTATATCTAACCATTAATCTATGGATGGAAGGTTGTGAAAATTTTCAGCTTATCTATTGGCTTCTATTACTATATTTTTTGTAATCAGGGTTGCAACATTTGCCCTTTTAGATTCCTGTGGCTTGACCACCATGAGAATAAATTTCTTGTCACTAATCAGGGAGATAGACGTAGAAGGTTGTACTTTTGGTACCTTGTAGCACCTTGATCCAAGAGTGACAATGATCCTTTGAGTTTTTGATTCATATATGCCATGTAGATCATACATGATGGCTGACCAAAGAGTATATCATAAACATCTAGATTGACCACATCATATATGACTTCATCTTGGAAAGGTTTTATTAAATATGAGAGAAGACATTGGTGGGTGACACAGAGGTTTCTCCCTAGATTCAACCATCCAATATGGTATGGCTTTGGGTGAAGCTTCATGGACAAATTTAGGTTTTTTACAACACTAGTAGAGATTAAATTCTTTTGACTTTTACTATCAAAAATGAAGTGCAGAGGCTTACCTTTAACCCATAACTTAAAATGAAACAACCTTTCCTTGTTATCTAGCCTCTCCTCATGGGTCTATGATGAAGTAATGATGGTATCAGGCTTATCATCTATAATTTCTTCTTCATCCTCTTCAACTTGAGGATGTGTATGAGGTAGAGCAGTAGACTCAAAAAGCAGGGACTTGAAGGCTCGACATTCTTCTTTGGAGTGAGTTCTAGATTTGTCATAATCACACCACTTCCCAGTCTTTCCTTCTTTTTAATTCCAATTTTGGCCTTGTGTTTGAACTTCTTTTTTATTTTTCCATTTTTAAGGCTAATTATTCATATTCATTCTTCAATACTTCTACTTAATCTTTACTATGAACTTATATGCCTCACCGAGGGTTTCCAAATTGAAGAGTTACATTTCTCCCCATATCTACCATTATAGTCCACCATGATATTTGAGAACCTTATATTTCTCACCTTCTTGGATGCCCAATCTCACAGATAAAGAATAAAAATGTCAATGTAATCTTGAACAGACTGTTCCTTACCTTGATGAAGTTGTTGCCACTCTATATATAGATCATCATATAATCCAATGGGGTAGTATTCTTCCTTTACATATTTTATGAAATCATCCTAGGTAGGTTCTGCCTCAAGGTCAATATCATCCATATGGAATCTCTTTTTGTACACTTCCCACCAATTTTTGACAGGCAATGATGCTTTCAAAAGAGCAAAAGTGATCTTCTCTTTATCAATAAATTTATTTACAAAAAAATAAGATGAAAATTTATCCAAATAATTTTATACTACATCAGCATTGATTTTGCCTTCAAATATGCAGATATCAAAATTCACCTAAACTTTGAAAGGTGTTTGGACACTGAAAAGATGTGGGGTTATAGATGAGGATCTAGAATTTTCCATCATAATTTATTAGAGAATTAGGGTGAATTGTTGTAGCATCTATGCTTGCTATTATTGGAAGGTTTCATTCACCATTTCTTTTAAAGTATCATATGTCTCGATGTTGTTTGCCATTTGAATTCATTTGGAGAAAACAGGTGGATAGTCTATTGGTTCTATTTTCCACCCAAGCTTCCTATAATCTGACTTCATCATTAGGATCATACACTCTAAAGACAAACCACTCTGATACCACTGATCCAAAACATTAAATATTTGAATGAAATATAATTCAATAAATAATAAAAACACAATAATAATTATTATATCTCTGAGAAGAGATGTTTTATTCATTTAAATTTACAAACCCAACCATATGCCTATCTCTGAGAAGAGATGTCTAATTTTTATTTCAAGTTACATATTCATTTATACATGTTTTAAAGATATGAGGAGGAAGTGGAAGGTCACCAATATCACAGTAGATTAATTGGTTTGACTTTCATAATTTATAACTATACAAAATTCGAGGAATTACTATTTTTAGAAACTTACCATTTTTAGACTATACTACTAAAATTAAAATTTTGGGTACTTCTATTTTTTTTTCAAGGCTCAAAACACACTGATCAAATCTTGATGCCATATAAATATGTTTCCATCATTATTATCTTGCCAACAGTTCAAATGGGGAGGCAAACGGAGCTATGGTACAAAAGTTATGGCTCCCAAAAGTTCTGCCACCAATTGGGGTAGAACCATCACCTGAATTATCATCTAAAATGTTACTCATATCATTCCTCCCTCCTTGAGAATCAATGGTCCCCATTGCATCAATAAATTTTATCAAGTATGGCAGTTGTTTTTTGATTTGATTCTTGATGTACACTTGGAATGGACTGTGCTTTGTGGAGCTATACTTTGTGGAGCTATGTAGGGCTCGATTGTACACTATTTCTATCTGACCATTAATTTGTGGATGGAAGGCCTTGAAATTCTTTAAATTTTTATCTATTGGCTTCTATTTTTGTGTTGTTTGTGTATTATGGACTACAACATGGGACCTTTTGGATTCTTGTGGCTTGACCACCATGAGAACAAATTTCATGGCACTAAACAAGGAGATAGATGTAGAATGTGGTACCTTTGGTACCCTTTAGCACCATGTTCTAAGAGTGAGAGTGATCCTTTGAGTTATTATTTATAGATGCCATCTTGATCATACATAAATGGCTAACCAAAAAGTACATTATAAACATCTAGATTGACCACATCACATAAGACTTCATCTTGGAAAGTTTGTATTGCATATGAGAGATGATATTGGTAGGTGACATAGAGGTTTCTCCCTGGACTCAACCATCTAATACTATATGGCTTTAGGTGAGGCTTCATGGATAAATTTAGGCTTTTTAAGACACTAATAGAGATTAAATTCTTCTAACTCCCACTATCAAGAATAAATTGTAGAGGCTTACCTTTCACTCATAACTTAGAATGAGACAATCTTTCCTTATCATCTAGCCTCTCCTCATGGGCTTGTGATGAAGTAATGATGGCATCAGGCTCAACATCTACAATCTCTTTTTCATCCTCTTCAACTATAGACTATGTATGAGGTAGAGTAGTAGATGTTGAGGATTGTGACTCAAAAAGTAGGGAATTGATGGCTCGACATTCTTCTTTGGAATGAGTTATATATTTGTGATAATCACACCACTTCCTAATTTTTATTTCATTTTTATTATAATTTTGGCCTCATGTTTGACCTTCTTTGTCATTTTTCCATTTTGAAGGATGACTCTTTATATTCATTCTTCCATGTTTTTTCCCAATCTTCAATATAAACTTGTACGTCTCATTAAGGGTTTTCAAATTGAAGAGTTCCATTTCTCCCTATATGTACCAATGTAGTCCACCATGATATTTGAGATCATTATTTTTCTCACTTTCTTGGATGCCCAATCTCATAGATAGAGAATGAAAAATATCAGTGTAATCTTGAATAAACTATTCCTTACCTTAATGAAGTTGTTGCCACTCTATATAAAGATCATCATATGCTCTAATAGGGTAGTATTCTTCCTTTACAGCTTCTATAAAATCATCCCAAATAGGTTCTACCTCAAATCTAATATCATCTATACTGAATCTCTTTTTGTACACTTCCCACCAATTTTTCATAGGCAATGATGCTTTCAAAAGTGCAAAAGTGATCTTCTCTTTATCGATGAATTTATTTAAAAAAATATAAGATGAAAATTGATCCAACCAATTTTATATTACATCAAAATTGATTTTGCCTTTAAATTTAGGGATATCAAAATTCACCTAAACTTTGAAGGGTGTTTGGGCATTGAAAAGATGTGGGGTTATAGATGAGGATCTAGAATTTTTCATCGATATTTTTGGAGAATTTGGGTGATTTGTTTTAGCATCTATCATTTTTGTTATTTTTGGGCTTCATTCACCATTTCCTTAAAAGGATTAGATGTCTCAATGTTATCCACCATTTGAAGTTATTTGGAGTGAATAGGTAGATAGTCTTTTGGGTCTATTTTCCACCCAAGCTTCCTCTTATTTGACTTCATCCTCGGGATCGTAGAATCTAAAGACAAAATGATTTCATACCACTTATTGAAAACTCAAAATATTTTATTGAAAGATAATTCAAGAAATAAGAACAACACAATAACAATAATGTTATCTCTGAGAAGGGATGTTTTATTCATTAAATTTGCAGACCCTACCATATGCCTATCTCTGAGAAGAGATGTCTAATTTATATTTTAGGTTACATATTCATTTATAAATTTTTTGAAGGTATGAGGATGATGTGGAATGTTACTAATATTGAGGGAGATTAAGTGGTTTGACTTCCATGATTTACAATAATATAGAATTCAAGGAAGTACTTTTTAGAAACTTATTATTTTTAGACTACACTAGTAAAATTGAAATTTAGGGCACTTAAATTATTTTTTTTGTGGTAAAAACCCACCAATCAGATATATGTGTCATATTAATATGTTACCCTCATTCTTAGCTTTTCATCAGTTTAAACAAGGAATCAAACAGAGATTTGGTGCAAAAGTTATGGCTCCTAAAAGTTCTGCACCAATTGGGGTAGAACCATCACCTGAATTATCACCTAAAATGTTGCTCAGATCATTACTCCCTACTTGAGAAGCAAATTTCCCAATTGAATCAAGATTTTTTATCAAGTGTGGCAGTTGCATTTTGATTTGATTCTTGATGCATACTTGCAATAGACTGTGCTTTGTGGATCTATGTAGGGCACGATTATTCACTAGTTCTATCTAACCATTAATCTGTGGATGGATGGTTATGAACTTCTTCAGCTTTTTATCTATTGACTTCTTTTATTGTGTTGTTTATGTATTCAGATCTACAACATCAACCCTTTTGGATTCTTTTGGCTTAACCACCATGAGAATAAAATTTTTGGCACTAATCAGGGAGATAGATGTAGAAGGTGGTACCTTTGGTACCCTATAATGTTGTGGTCCAAGAGTGAGAGTGATCCTTTGAGTTCATGATTAATATATTCCATGTCTATCATACATGAATGGTTGACCAAAGAGTACATCATAAACATCTAGATTGACCGCATCACATAAGACTTCATTTTGGAAAGGTTTTATTGCATATGAGAGAAGATATTAGTGGGTGACATAGAGGTTTTTCCCTGGACACAACCATCTAATACTATATGGCTTTGGGTGAGGCTTCATGGACAAATTTAGAATTTTCATAACACTAGTAGAGATTAAATTCTTTTGACTCCCACCATCAAGAATGAAATGCAGAGACTTACCTTGCACCTATAACTTAGAATGAAACAACCTTTCTTTGTCATCTAGTCTCTCCTCATGGGTCTATGATGAAGCAACGATGGCATCAGGCTTAGAATATATAATCTCTTCTTCATCCTCTTCAACTATAGGCTATGTATGAGGTAGAATAGTTGATGTTGAGAATTATGACTTAGAAAGCAGGGACTTGATGGCTCGACATTCTTCTATAGAGTGAGTTCCAAATTTTTGATAATTACACCACTTCCCAATCTTTCCCTCCTATTGCTTCCAATTTTTCCCTTGTGTTTGACCTTATTTGTCACTTTTCCATTTTGAAGGCTGACTCTTCATATTCATTCTTGCATGCTTTTGCACAATCTTTACTATGAACTTGTATGCATCATCGAAGGTTTCCAAATTGAAGAGTTCTATTTCTCCTTATATCTACCATTGTAGTCCATCATATGCTCCAATGGAGTAGTATTCTTCCTTTACAACTTTTATGAAATCATCCTAGGTAGGTTATGCCTCAAGGCCAATATCATGCATATCAAATCTCTTTTTGTACAATTCCCACCAATTTTTAACAGGGAATTATTCTTTCAAAAGAGAAAAAGTGATCTTCTCTTTATCGATTAAATTATTTACAAAACAATAAGATGAAAATTGATCCAACCAATTTTATAATACATTATTATTAATTTTGCCTTGAAATGTAGGGATATCAAAATTCACCTGAAATTTGAAGGGTGTTTGGGCACTGAAAAGATATGGGGTTATAAATAAGGATCTAGAATTTTCCATCAAAATTTATTAGAGAATTTGGTTGAATTGTTGTATCATCTTTTCTTGTTGTTTTTGGAGGGATTAATTAACTATTTCCTTAAAAGGATCAGATATATCCGTGTTGTTTGCCATTTGAAGTCATTTTGAGCAAATAGGTGGATAGTCTGCTGATTTTATTTTCTACCCAAGCTTCCTATAATCTGACCTCATCCTCAAGATCATACACTCTAAATATAAACTAATCTAATACCACTTATCTAAAAATCAAAAGGTTTTGTTGAAAGATAATTTAGGAAATAGGAACAACATAATAACAATAATGCTATCTCTGAGAAGAGATGTTTTATTCATTAAATTTGTAGACCCAACCATATGCCTATCTCTGAAAGGAGATGTCTAATTTTTATTTTGGGTTACATCTTCATTGATACATGTTTTGAAGATATCAAGATGATGTGGAAGGTCATGAATCTTGAGGGAGATTAAATGGTTCAACTTCTATAATTTATAACAATATAAAATTTGAGAAATTACTATTTTTAGATTACACTACTAAAATTGAAATTTGGGGCACTTCCATTTATTTTTATGGGTTTAAAACCCACTAAGTAGAGCTTAGTGTCATATCATGATATTTCCATCATTCTTAGCTTTCCAACAGTTCAAATGAGGAGTCAAATGGAGCTATGGTGCACAATTTATGGCTCTCAAAAGTTCTACCACCAATTAGGGTAGAACCATCACCTAAATTATTACATGAAATGTTGCTTAGATCATTACTCCCTCCTTGAGAAGCAATGGTCACCATTTTATCAATATTTATTAACAAGTGTCACAATTGTGTTTTTATTTGATTCTTGATGCATACATGGAATGGACTGTGATTTATAGAGCTATACTTTGTGAAGCTGTGTAGGACCCAATTGTTTATCATTTCTATTTGACCATTAATCTATGGATGGAAGGCTATGAACTTTTTTAGCTTGTTATCTATTATATTATGTTATTATGTTGTTTATGTAATCAAGGTTGCAACATCAACCCTTTTGGATTCTTGTGGCTTGACCACCAAGAGAACAAATTTCTTGGCACTAATCAGGGAGATAATTGTAGAAGGTGGTACCTCTAGTACCTTATAGCACTGTGTTCCAAGAGTGAGAGTGATCTTTTGAGTTATTGATTCATGGATCCCATGTTGATCATACATGAATGGCTAACCAAAGAGTATATCATAAACATCTAGATTGATCATATCACGTAAGACTTCATCTTGGAAAGGTTTTATTGCATATGAGAGAAGACATTGGTGGGTGACATAAAGGTTTCTCCCTGAATACAACCATCCAATATTGTATGGCTTTGGTGAGGCTTCATGGACAAATTTAGGCTTTTCACAACACTAGTAGAGATTAAATTCTTTTGACTCCCACTATCAAGAATGAAGTGTAAAGGCTTACCTTTCACCCATACCTTTAAAATGAAACAACCTTTTCTTGTCATTTGGCCTCTTCTCATGGTTTTGTGATGAAGTAATGATGGCATCAGGCTCAACATCTATAATCTCTTCTTCATTATCTTTAGTTTCAGGCTATGTATGAGGTAGAGTAGTAGATGTTGGGGATTGTGACTCAAAAAGCAAGGACTTGATGGCTCAACATTTTTTTATTGGAGTGAGTTCTATATTTTTGATAATCACACCACTTTCCAGTCTTTCTTTCCTTTTTCTTATGATTTTGGCCTCATGTTTGATCTTATTTATCACTTTTCCATTTTTAAGGCTAAATCTTTGTATTCATTCTTCCATGCTTCTACTCAATCTTCACTATGAATTTTTACACCTCACCGAGGGTTTTCAAATTGAAGAGTTCAGTTTCTCTCCATATCTACCATTTTAATCCACCATGATATTTGAGAACCTTATGTTTCTCACCTTCTTAGATGCCTAATCTCATAGATAGAGAATACAATATGTTAGTGTAATCTTCAACAGACTATTATTTACCTTGGTGAAGCTATTGTCACTCTATATATAGATTGTCATATGCTCAAATAGGGTAGTATTCTTCCTTTACATCTTCAATGAAATTATCCCAGGTAGGTTCTACCTCAAGGCCAATATCATCCATATTGAATCTCTTTTTATACACTTCCCACCAATTTTTGATAGGTAGTGATGCTTTCAAAAGAGCAAAAGTGATCTTCTCTTTATCGATGAATTTATTTACAAAAAAATAAGATGACAATTGATTCAACCAATTTTCTACTATATCAGCATTGATTTTGCCTTCAAATATATGGATATCAAAATTCACCTAAACTTTGAAAGGTTTTTAGGCACTAAAAAGATGTGAGGTTGTAGATGAGGAACCAAAATTTTCCATCATAATTTATTAGAGAATTAGAGTGAATTATTATAGCATCTGTGCTTGATATTATTAGAAGGCTTCATTCACCATTTCATTTAAAGGATTAGATGTCTCAGTGTTGTCTACCATTTGATGTCATTTAGAGTGAGTAGGTGGATTGTCTGTTGGTTCTATTTTCCACCCAAGTTTCTTATAATCTTCTTCCTCAAGATCATACACTCTAAATACAAACCACTCTGATGCCACTGATCCAAAACATAAAATCTTTGGTTGAAATATAATTCAATAAATAATAACAATAATGCCATCTTTGAGAAGATATGTCTAATTTCTATTTTAGGTTACATCTTTATTTATACATGTTTTGAAGGTATGAGGAGGAAGTGGAAGGTCACCAATCTTGAGGGAGAGTAAGTGGTTCAACTTCCATAATTTACAACAATACAAAATTTGAGGAATTACTATTTTTAGAAACTTACTATTTTTAGATTGCACTACTAAAATTGAAATTTGGGGCACTTCTATTTATTTTTATAGGGTGAAAAATTACCGATCAGAGCTCAGTGCCATCTCACAATGTTCCCCTCATTCTTATGTTTCCAACAGTTCAGATGGGGAGGCAAATGGGAGTTATGGTGTAAAAGTTATGGCTCCCTAAAGTTCTACCACCAATTGGGGTAGAACCATCACCTAAATTATCACCTAAAATTTTTCTCAGATCATTCCTCCCTCTTTAAGAAGTAATGGTCCCCATTACATCAATATTTTTCATCAAGTGTGACAGTTGTGTTTTGATTTGATTCCTGATGTACACTTGGATTAGAGTGTGATTTGTGGAGCCATACTTTGTGGAGCTATGTAGGGCTCAATTGTTCACTATTTCTATCTAACCATTAATCTATAGATGGAAGGCCTTGAAATTCTTCAAATTTTTATCTATTGGCTTATATTTTATGTTGTTTGTGTAATATGGGCTATAACATTGGCCTTTTTGGATTCATGTGGCTTGACCACCATGAGAAAAAATTTCTTGGCACTAATTAGGGAGATAGATGTAGAAGGTGGTACCTTTGGTACCCTTTAGTACCATGTTCCAAGAGTGAGAGTGATCCTTTGAGTTCTTGATTCATAGATGCCATGTCGATCATACATGAATGGCTAACCAAAGAGTACATTGCAAACATCTAGATTGACCACATCAAATAAGACTTCATCTTGGAAAGTTTTTATTGCATATGAGAGAAGATATTGGTGGTTGACATAGAGGTTTATCCCTAGACTCAACCATCTAATAATATATGGATTTGGGTAAGCCTTCATGGACAAATTTAGGCTTTTCACAACACTAGCAGAGATTAAATTCTTTTAACTCCCACTATCAAGAATAAAATGTAGAGGTTTATCTTTCACCAATAACATAGAATGAAATAACCTTTCCTTGTCATGTGGCCTCTCCTCATGGGTCTATGATGAATCAATGATGGAATTAGGCTCAACATCTACAATCTCTTCTTCATTCTCTTTAACTGTAGGCTATGTATGAGGTAGAGCAGTAGATGTTGAGGATTGTGACTTAGAAATTAGGGACTTGATGGCTTGACATTCTTCTTTGCAATGAGTTATATATTTGTGATAATCACACTACTTTCCAGTCTTTCCTTCTTTTTTCTTCCAATTTTGGCTTCGTGTTTGACCTTCTTTGTCACTTTTCCATTTTGAAGGCTAACTCTTTGTATTCATTCTTCCATGTTTCTACTCAATCTTCATTATGAACTTGTACACCTCATCAAGGGTTTCCAAATTGAAGAGTTCCATTTCTCCCTATATGTACCATTTTTGTCTGGCATGATATTTGAGCATATTATGTTTATCACTTTATTTGATGCCCAATCTCATTGATAGAGAATGAAAAATGTCAGTGTAATCTTCAATAGATTGATCCTTACCTTGGTGAAGTTGTTATCACTCTATATACAGATCATCATATGCTCTAATGGGGTAGTATTCTTCCTTTACAACTTTTGTGAAATCATCTCAAGTAGGTTCTACTTCAAGGCTAATATCATTTGTACTGATTCTTTTTTTGTACACTTCCCACCAATTTTTGATAGGCAATGATGCTTTCAAAAGTACAAAAGTGATATTCTCTTTATCAATGAATTTATTTACAAAAAAATAAGATGATAATTGATCCAAATAATTTTCTATTGCATCAACATTTATTTTGCCTTCAAATGTAGGGATATCAAAATTCACTTAAAATTTTAAGGGTGTTTTGGAATTGAAAAGATGTGGGGTTGCAGATGAGGATCTAGAATTTCTCGTCAAAATTTATTGTAGAGTTTTTATGAATTATTTTAGCATCTATGCTTGCTATTGTTAGAGGGCTTCATTCACCATTTTCTTAAAATGATTAGATGTCTCTTTGTTATCCACCATTTAAAGTTATTTGGATCAAATAGGCGGATAGTCTATTGGTTCTATTTTCCACCAAAATTTCCTCTTATCTAACCTCATCCTCAAGATCATACACTCTAAAGAAAAAATGATCTAATACCACAGATCCAAAACATAAAAGATTTAGTTGAAAGATAATTCAAGAAATAAGAACAACACAATAAAAATAATTCTATCTCTGAGAAGAGGTGTTTTATTCATTAAATTTGCAGACCCAACTATATGCCTATCTATGAGAAGAGATGTCTAATTTCTATTTCAAGTTACATATTAATTTATATATTTTTTGAAGGTATGAGGAGGATGTGTAAGGTCACCAATCTTGAGGGAAATTAAGTGGTTTGACTTCCATGATTTACAATAATATATAATTTGAGGAATTACTATTTTTAAAAACTTACCATTTTTAGACTACACTACTAAAATTGAAATTTGGAGCACTTCCATTTATTTTTTAGTGGCTAAAACCCACCAAGAAAATATTTATGTCATATCATGATGTTTCCCTCATTCTTATCTTTTCAATGGTTCAAATGGGAAGTCAAATGGATATATGGTGCAAAAGTTATGGCTCCTAGAAGTTCTGTCACCAATTGGGGTAGAACCATGTCCTAAATTATCACCTAAAATGTTTCTTAGATAATTTCTCCCTCCTTGAGGATCAATGGTCCCCATTCTATAAATATTTGTCATCAAGTATGGAAGTTGTATTTTGATTTGATTCTTGATGCATAATTAGAATGGACTATGTTTTATAGAGATGTGTATGGCCTAATTGTTCACTAGTTCTATCTAACCATTAATATGTGGATGCATGGCCATGAAATTCTTCAAATTTTTATCTATTGGCTTCTATTTTTTTGTTATTTGTGTAGTCAGGGCTACAACATTAGCCTTTTTGGATTCCTGTGGCTTGACCACCATGAGAACAAATTTCTTGGCACTAATCAGAGAGATAGATGTAGAAGGTGGTACCTCTGTACCCTATAACATTGTTTTCTAAGAGTGAGAGTGATATTTTGAGTTCTTGATTCATATATGGCATGTTGATCATACATGAATGGCTAACCAAAGAGTACATCACAAATATCTAGATTGACCACATCACATAAGACTTCATCTTGGAAAGGTTTTATTGCATATGAGAGAAGACATTAGTGTGTGACATGGAGGTTTATCCTTTGACTCAACCATATAATAATGTATGGCTTTAGGTGAGGCTTCATGGATAAATTTAGGATTTTCACAACACTAGCAGATATTAATTTTTTTTAACTCCCATTATCAAAAATGAAATGTAGAGGCTTACCTTTCAACCATAACTTAGAATGAAACAAACTTTCCTTATCATATATCTTCTCCTCATGGGTTTGTGATGCATAAATGATGGCATCAAGCTCAACATCTACAATATCTTTTTCATCTTCTTCAACTGTAGGCTATATATGAGGTAGAGCAGTAGATGTTGAGGATTGTGACTCATAAAGTAAGGACTTGATTTCTCAACATTCTTCTTTAGAGTGAGTTCTAGATTTGTGATAATCATAACACTTCCTAGTTTTTCCTTCTTTTTCTTCTAATTTTGGCCTTGTGTTTGACATTCTTTGTCACTTTTCCATTTTTAAGACTGACTCTTTGTATTCATTCTTCCATGCTTCTACTCAATCTTCACTGTGAACTTGTACACCTCACCAAGGGTTTCTAAATTAAAGAGTTCCATTTATCCTCATATGTACCATTGTAGTCCACCATTATATTTGAGAACCTTGTGTTTCTCACTTTCTTAGATGCCTAATCTCAAAGATAAAAATAAAAAATGTTAGTGTAATCTTGAATAGACTGTTCCTTACCTTGGCGAAGTTGTTGCCACTCTATATATAGATCGTCATATGCTCCAATGGGATAGTATTCTTCCTTTACATATTCTATAAAATCATCCCAAGTAGGTTCTGCCTCAAGGCCAATATCATCCATACTAAATCTCTTTTTATACAATTCTCACCAATTTTTGACATGCAATGATGCTTTAAAAAGAGCAAAAGTGATCTTCTCTTTATCGATGAATTTATTTACAAAAAAATAAGATGAAAATTGATACAACCAATTTTTTATTAACTCAGCATTGATTTTTCCTTCAAATGTAGAGATATCAAAATTCACCTGAACTTTGAAGGGTGTTTGGGCACTAAAAAGATGTGGGGTTGCAGATGAGGATCTAGAATTTTTTATTAAAATTTGTTAGAGAATTTAGGATAATTATTGTAGCATTTTTACTTGCTATTGTTGGAGATATTCATTCACCATTTCCTTGAAAGGATCAGATATCTCGGTGTTGTTCTCCATTTGAAGTCATTTAGAGCGAATAAGTGGATAGTCTGCTGGTTTTATTTCACCCAAGCTTCTTGTAATCTAACCTCATCCTTATGATCATACACTCTAAAGACAAAATTCTCTAATATCACTAATTCAAAACTTAAAATCTTTTTTTGAAAGATAATTCAAGAAACAAGAACAACACAATAACAATAATGCTATCTCTAAGAAGAGATATTTTATTCATTAAATTTGTAGACCCAACCATATGCCTATCTCTAAGAAGAGATGTCTAATTTATATTTTAGGTTAAATCCTCATTTAGACATGTTTTGAAGGTATGAGGAGGATGTGGAAAGTCGCCAATCTTGAGGGATATTTAGTGGTTTGACTTTCATGATTTACAACATTACATAATTTGGAGAATTACTATTTTTCAAAACTTACTATTTTTAGACTACACTACTAAAATTAAAATTTAGGTCACTTCCATTTTTTGGGTCAATGAAAACCCACCAAGTAGAGCTTGGTTCCATCTCATGATGTTTTCCTTATTTTTATCTTTCCAATGGTTGAAACGAGGAGTCAAACGGAGCTATGGTGAAAAAGTTATGGCTCCCAAAAGTTTTACCACCAATTAGGGTAGAACCATCACCTAAATTATTTCCTAAAATGTTGCTCAAATCACATCCCTATCAGTATCTCCATTATATCCACTTTCTTTGACCAACTTATCAACCTAGTGTCTTCTAAAATCCTAGCCCATTTAACCTTGGTTTTTTTCATTCATTATGTAGTTTTAGCATCAAGTATCTGATCAGTTCATTAGTAGTTCATGTACTTCAGACAAAGAGCCTATTTTGGAATAGTGTGATAGAATTTTTGAAAATTTCATCCTTCATTTGTTATTCCTTTCTTACCACCAGTCTTGCTACTAATTCTAACTACGTTTGGGTAAATTAGTACCATTAATTTATGCCATTGTGTCCTAGTTATAACCACCTATGGGTAAACTAGAGGAAACATTATGCCTTGACATACCAACTTGCCACTTCCTATGCCACACTGTGTCTTTCTACCACCTAAGCCTATTTTGTTTGAATTAGCTACTACATTAGTCAAGTTCCTCCACTATAAGGGTAAAACTATAGTGACTTGAGGTCTTACTCTGAGACTATGTAGGCAACACTCAATAATTGTTGAGTTTAACTTAGTCACCCTTCTCCACTACACTCTCACCATTTTTAAAGCAACCTAAGCCACACTCTCACTATTTTGTGAGCAACCTAAGTGTGAATGCTCTCACCATTTTATGAGAAAACTAAGCCATACTCTCACTATTTTATGAGCCACCTTAGTTTGAATGCTCTATTTATTTTGTGAGCTTGAACCATTTAATGTCTCATCATTCTCAATTGAGTTAAGATACTTCAAAAAATTCCAAAAACATTTCAAAAAATCATTAGAAAAGAACAAAAACATTGACCACTTCTTTGCCTCAAGGATTCTGGGAACACTTACTAAGTTATAATAAAATCACATGTCATTTAGTTTCCCCATATTTTTTGGATTTTTCCTCTCACGCACTTGCCATTTTTCAATACCATTCATATTCTTCTATCACATCCATTCTATTTATTTTCCTTAGTTATCATATTCTTCCCATTGCCTGGGAAAACTACATTTGGCCTGAAGTTTTTTATTGGATATTACATACATGGAACTATGTAGGTAGCCTCCACTTGCCTAGTGCATATGGAGATAGCTTATCCACCCCCTTTCTTTTCTTCTATTCCCCTATTTTATTTATTTGTTAATTTGTCACCTATTTTCTAGGGGCAATGTTCATAGGGTTTCTATTGCACTATTTGGTTGTTTGTTTTTGCTTATTTTATTTATTTATCTTGTTGTTGTTTTGTTTCAATTTATGTGTGTTCATTGGGTGATTTCTTTCCCACACTTACACTTGAATCCATCCATATTCATATGTTTAAATTGTCATCATGGTTTCTATCATTAGTGCATTGTTTTCTATTGAGTATTAGATTACAGGAGTCAATCCTTGTGCATATTTCAACTAAGTCCTCATGATGTTATACCATGATGCCTACCAATACGTGATATAATAAACCTTAGCTTCAAGAAGTCTATTCAACAATGGTGGCATCTCTTCAACACCAACATTCCAATTCACTCCCAATCATATCCCAAATAGAGTAATTAACCATAAAAGAATTTCAACATTTATTAGTTCAGATGAGCATCTCCCTACTAGTAGGTTTTTCCAATTCATCATTATGCTCTGTGTTAATTTATCATCATCTTCGACCAAGACTATCATGTTTACCATAATCAGGGTCCAATGATTATAACCACCTATGAGCAAATCATTGCACACTGTCCCACTTACATTTTTGAGTGATTATAACTACCTTTGGGAAAATCATTGTGTTGTCACCACTTTAATTTTTCTACCTATATAGGGGCATGTTATCTTGTGTGTCTGTCTTAACTGGGGTAGCTCCATCTTCTCAATGATTATAACTACCTTTAGGCAAATCATTGTGTTATCCTACCATGTTACCACTATCAGGTTATAATGCTTATAAATACCTTTGGGAAAACCATTACACACCATCCCACTTATATTCTCAATGATTTTGAATACCTTTTTAGTGTCATTTTGTTTTTCACCGTATCATATTTCCTTTCTTTGGTCCCCTCACTTCACTTATTTCTTTTTGAGGGATTGTTTGTCAACCTACTTGTGCCAATCATTCCCTCGAGGGGGAAACATATAATTAGTTTATCATCATTGTAGTTGTAGGTATACATGACCTTTTCATTCTTTGAGAAGACATTATTGTGCTTATAACTTATAATGCCTTCCCAAATAGAGGCAAATTATAGACACCTAAATCTAGCCACCAATAAACCCCAATCAGGGTTTTGGCTAATTTCTATCCAAAAATACACAATTTGGCCTAAAAATAATAAAACATGATAAATTATGTGAAACTAACATATTCAAGTGCCAATTTTGGCTAGGGTATCCATAAATGGGGCAATGCAATTTATGGGCTAGCTAACTTTGATAAGTTCATTCCGAGTCAAAATGCCAATTTCGTACTTAGGTGATCTAGATTACTCTTTCCTATCAAATATTCTACACAAGATGTGTTCCTTTGTTATTTTTGTTGGTAAAATCCTAAATGGGAATACATATCGAATGCATCTGACGTGGACTTCTAATTCCAATCTAGTCTAATTTTGGACCAATAACAAGGCATTATGAACAATTTGAGTAATTTGTGCACTAAGTGCTTAATCATGCTTAAGAGCTAATTAACCCAAATTAAAGCCTAATAAAAAATTAAATGGAAACTTGTTGAATATTTAATTTTAAAAATAAATATTGAATATCTTCATCATCAAGTGACCTCATTTCTTGGGAAGATATCACTAGGCCATTAATGCCATAAATATCAGGATTCATTCCCTCCATGCCTCATCAATGTCTTCCATGATGTCCTCCATGTATATTAATTTATCCTTCTTCCATTTTCATGATGAGGATAATTAAAAACTTAATTCCAAAATTTGAAGTAATCCTAAACCACACATCTCAATCTTGACATAGACGGTTGAGGTTGATTCTAATCAAATCCAAAAATCTATAAATACGAGGCCTCACAACATCATTTCTAAGCTATTTTGGTGCAAAGTTATTATGCTCAAATATCTTCAAAAAAGCTTAATTTTTTCAAAGTTATAATTCCAAATTGATTCCAAGCCAATCCACAAGCCAAAGGTGCCAAGGAGAGATGGAGGTAGCCAAGCTTCCATTACCAAAGACTTCATGAGCACAAAACCGAGCAAGCCACTACTAGAAAGGCATTTAGAGCATCCAAGGAAAGTGAAGTAATTATTCTATTTTATTTCTTTATTTTTAGTTGTGTTTGTCATTTTTATTTGTTAACTAAGCTCTCCCTAGTGTCTAGGCCTAGAGATATTATGCTATTAGTGTGTTTCTTTCATTTTGTTTTTATTTTGAAACTAACACCATACTAACCATCCTCTCTTGAGGCAAATTCTTAGATCACACTCACTACCCTTTATCCCAAGGTCTTTAGGTGTTCACCTAATCTCTAATCTAATTCATCCACAAGTGAAATTAGATCTAACTCTCCAACCATAAGTTAGATTTTTATGGCCTAAACTAAGGAAGAATGTTAATCTTCCTAAATCTCACTGATTCTTCCCTCTTCCACCCTCAACTTTACCATCAATTTTGGGACTACATCCCTCTATTTTAGTTGGAGTATCACTGATCCAAGTAAAAAAAAAAGGCTAAGTTACCTCCACTATTACCTCTGACACCTAGTAGGCCTTTCACATCTAACACCTACCACCAAGAAAGTGTCAAAAAAAATGTGGCTCCACCACCACCTAAAAAGGTACTATGAACAATCAACCTTATGACTCCTAAACTAAAGAAGGTGTCCACTCTTATTACAATAAGTGCTAGCCCACTCACAGGCTCTTAGATATTTTTCCTATGCTAGTTGTTGCAATCCTCCATAATAACTCTTCCTCCCATTAATCCTTATAGCCCTCTTAGACCAAAGCCATCTTGGTTTGATGATACACAAGTGTGTCTATATCATCATTCAGCTGGACATGATACTGAGAGTTGTAAAGATTTCAAAATAGTTATTCAACAACACTTTGATGTCGACACTCTCTTTGTTAATACTCCCATTAACCTTCATACTATTCCACCCCTGGTATCCACAATCCCTCATACCATTCCACCTGAATTCCTACCCAAAGATGTTGTCATATGCCTTTTGCCACCTCCTTCACCTATGTTTTAGATCAACATGATTAATGTCGCCACGTAGTCACAAAATAAAAAGGATAAAGGTAAGGGAATGGTCACTACTTCTTGGGCTCATTCCTCCTCAAAATACACTCGTTTAAGTCCCAATATTTCCATCTGAGGTGTCACAAAACCAATGTCTTCAGAAGTTATTCAAAGCTCGATGGTGAAGCAACTTTACCAAACCCTTGTGAAAATTTCCTTATATGAGTTAATCCAAAACTCACCCCAACACCGTCAAGCTTTGATTAGTGTCTTAAAAGTAGTTAAGGTACAACCTCTTAAAGCTTTAGTCAGCTCTCTTAACACCATCTCCTTGATTTCCTTCCATAATTTAAAAATTCTACTTCAACACCTTGAAGATTAGGATTCTACCCTTTTTATCAATGCATATATAAATCAAACTCATGTTAAAATAGTCATGATCGATGCAAGATCTAGTATTAATATTATCTCCACCATGCCTATAAATATCTAGCCCTTATCGATAATTTCATGTCTCAAACTTATGTGGTGATCTGCTCTTTTAATGATACCATAGCTACTACAGTGGGCACTATTGTCTTACATATCTATGTGGGTCCCTGCATAATTCCTAATCTCTTATATGTTGTAGAAGGAGAGTTCTAATACAACATACTACTTGGATGACCTTGGATACATGATATGGCATATGTGCCCTTGAATTTGCATCACTACATTAAGTATGAGCATAATATGAAAGTACATGTTATTCCTATCGACCCACTCCCTTTCAAAACATGCAACATGACTTATAGCCCCAATGATGTTCTCATTCCATTAAGTACATCATCTTCTATGTATGATACTTTTAAAGATTCCACAAGCTCCACTACCCCAGTTACACAGATATTGATGACACAAATTTTTGACAAACACCCCATGGAGGAAACTTTCAAGTATATGTCACTCAAATAATATCATCTGTTGACACTCGACATGTTCCATACTCCAAAAAAGTATGGAAAGCCTCATATGCACCCTAATTATGATCCCTATATTGGGATGTTCATCCTGTATGGACCCCCTAACCTTCAAACTAATTTCACATATGGGGAAATTGATTAGGATCCCACTATCGGCAATCTATCCTCTTCACCACAACCATTTACTTGTGACTTCTCTCTCCTAAGAAAGCTTATCTTCAATCACACCTATCTTTATAGGTGTGCCTAGAAAGGATTTGGTTTGGGTCATTACGAGTAAGGTGTTCATATGCCCATTGAATATTCCACCAATAAGACCATTGAAAATGCCAAAAAGTGACATGGAGTGGGTTATGATGAACCAATTAAACTCTCCAAAACTTCTCATGTACCAATTATAAAAGATCTAGTTTCTCTTTATTCATCCTCTCCTCCACCATCACCTACTGAATCAAAGGTATCTATACCTCCCAAATGTTTTTCAATAAATGTCATCCATTTGGGCCCCCTCACCTATCACCAAGGTAAGGAAATAGGGTCCCTTCCTCTCATTCATCTTGAAATGATTGATGAATAATCTCCCACTATCAACACTATCCAATTCCAATATGATGACACTATTCTCACATACATGGGTGCAGATGATTCATATATCCAATAGTCACTCCCATTTGAAACACAAGCTATGTTAAATTAAGTAACCATTGATATTAATTTTCCCTCTCACAATAACCCCCATGTCCTTAAGATTGGCTAATCTTTATACTCCTCTGAGCAAGTTAATTATGCCACATTTCTTAATGACCATAACAAAGCTTTTGCTTGGTCTTATAATGACATGTTTGGTATCAACCCCTCTATCATCACCCATAACATTATCACCAACTGAGATGATAAACCTATTAAGAAAAAGCTTTGCAAAATGCACCCTCGTATTGCTCTCTTTGTCAAAGAAGAGCTCTAACACCTCATTTCTATTAACTTTACTCAACCCATCGACTACCCACAATGGGTTTCTAATATTGTTTCTATCACAAAAGTGATAGGGGAAATTTGCATCTACATTGACTACCATGACATAAACCTTGATTTTTCAATGGATGACTTCCCATTGCCAAGTATTAACCAACTTTTTGATTTAACAGCTGATCATGAGATGCTATCACTTATGGATGAGTTCTCAAGTTATAATCAAGTCCTAGTTACTCCTGAAGATCAACACAAGACAAATTATCATTAACCCATGGGAGACTTTCTATTATCGAGTCATGCCCTTTATTCTAAATAATGCTGGTGCTACCTACCAATGCACCATGACTTACATCTTCTATGATCTCCTACACAAAATTATGGAAGACTACATGGATGACTTACTGGGGAAGTCTAAACTTCACCAAGATCACTTGATGATTCTCAAAATCATATTCACTCATCTCCTTCAATATAATGTTTGATTAAACCCAAAGAAATACATCTTTGGTGTCTTTTCCAGTAAGATCGTAGGCTTTATCATTTATCTTCATGGTATTGAAGTGGACCCTACTAAGGTTTGACCAATACTAGAGATGCCTCCACCTACTAATATTAAAAAACTCCATAGCCTACATTCATCACTTCATCTCTCAATTGTCAGATCATTGTGAACCCTTTCACCATCTCCTCAAAAATATGTCTCCTTCTATTGGAATATAGATTGATAAGAAGCCTTTGACACACTCAAATGACATCTCCTTTCCCTACCAGTTCTTATTCCACCTAAGGAAAACTAGCCTTTCTACCTTTACATATATGTAATAGACCATTATCTGGGTGCTATGCTTACACATCAAAATGATCACCTTCAGGAACAAGTAGTTTACTACATAATCTACACACTTATTTATTATGAAAATTGATATACCCATACCAAAAATATTTATCTCATGTTGGTCTTTGTAGCTTTCAAGCTTTGTCATTACCTCTTAAAGAAAAAAACCTACATCATCACCCATATCGATCCCCTCAAATGCATGCATTCCAAGCCATATCACAACCAATGTGTGGCTTGGTAGATCATGCTCTTTGCTAAATTTGACTTAGAGTTTATTCAACAAAATTCTATCAAAGGGAAAATGATTGCTGACTAGTTAGTTGTTAGCCCTTTACTTGACAACCAACCTTCAAACCTTAAATTTCTTGATGAATATATAATTCTCTCCATTGATGACATCTCCTATCAAATTATGATGTTATTTGATGGATCAAAATGTCAACACAGTGGGGGTGTAGGGGCCATCCTCATTCCTCTTGATGGTGAGCCTATGCCTTTCCCATTTAAACTAGATTTTGAATGTACTAACAATATGGTTGAATATAAAGCTTTAATCTTAGGGCTTCAAATGACTATTTTCTTGGGTATCAAATCAATAACCATTTTTGATGACTCCTAGCTAGTGGTTAATTAGGTTAATGGTTCCTACTTATGTAAAAGCAAAATTTTGCAATGATATAAACATCATGTAAATACGCTATTGGAATCATTCAAATCCTACCTCTTGTAAACTATTCCTTGATCTACAAAAAAGTTTGCTGACATAATGGCTTCACTTTCTTCACATATACCCTCTTCACCCTCTTCCTCAAAAATCTATGTCACTGTACATCACTTGACATTGCCCTCTTATGTATCAATTAACATCTTTTTTATCAAAAATGTAACACACAACCCATATGATTTATGGTATAAGAAACTCATGGATTACCTTTCATTTTATATTACCCCTTTTGACCTATCCAATAATGAGATATGTGCCTTCAT
>JARHVA010004486.1:82500-325000 GCA_037957365.1 Torreya grandis
CCATGCCATGGGTATCATCTCTAGCTCTCTAATTCATCTCCCTCTAACCCATAATGTGCTTTATAAATCAACAATATGCTCTGCCTGTCCTCTAAATGTAGGGTATTTTAGGTAGGGTCTCCAAAAAATATCTATGGGAATCAATCCATCTATCATAAACCTATAATAACCATTGTCCTGTATTATGCCATCTACTTGTGTCTGGGCCATAACCTCTCTCTACCATTTGGACCCAAACCTAAAACTAAATGTAATCATGGTGGTTAGCCCTAATGGCTGTGTCACCATGATGTGCTCATAAGCCTAATAATAGAGTATATGACCTATGCATAAATTATACCATCATCATAACCTCAAACCTCATAACTCTCTATATACTGTACCAAAAGGGCTGGCCCCCATGCATACACAATCCAATACTCAACCATCTATTCCAACACACCTATCAATGCAATAAGAAATATCCTACCATCTACATTTGGTAGTGCATAAACTATAATCCCTATCATCATTAAGATACTCAACCAATGTTTCTCCTCATCAATAGTGTACAATGACTCATATGTAAAGCTCATTGAGTGATAGGTCACCTCACTAACATGCTCTCTAAACAATGTAAACATGTGAATATCATGATCCTTTCTTGAACATGAGATGATCTCCTCACCTTGGAACAAAAACCATAAAATCCTATACACATCCTCTTATGTCATTATCAACTCTTTGGTAGGTAAATAGAAGGTATTGGTGGTGTGATCTCACCTCTCTATCAATGCTATCATCAAACTTACATCACGTGCAACCCAATAATATCATCACACTCCTCTTAAACTTATAACTACCATGTGCTCCCACTCATCTAGGATGACATCCTTCTTCATCCACATTAGAAACATAGGTATTTGATCTCATAACATCAACTCCTACCTAGCCGGCATCCACACACATAAACCTCAAATCACATACTTTCTAAAATAAACCTCCATCATTTTTTTCCTTCTCTCTAGGAGAACTACATTAGCTTGAGTCCATCAATCAGGCTATGTAGGTCATACTTAGTTGACATGGGGTCTTCTAAGGTTATCTCAGCCATATACCCACCTAACTATCTAACCTCATAACCCACTTAAACCCTAGGCCCAACTACCTATCTCTCAACCCTAGGCCTAACTTCCTATCTCTCAACTCTAGGCCCCATGGTCTATATCCTAAACCCTAGGCCCAACTACCTATATTTCACACCCTCAACCCCACAACCTATCTTTGAATCCCTAAGTCCCATGACCTATTTCTACCTACCTTTTTCTAACTACCTCCCTTCATAAATTTTTAAACATACCTCACCCTTTTTCCCCATGCACTAGGAGAACTACATTGGCTTGATGCTGTCAACTAGGCTATGTAGGTAGCACTCAATCGACATGGGGTCTTTTGAGGTTAGCTCAACCATATACCCACCTAACTATCTAAACTAGTAACCCACCTAAACCTTAGGCCCAACTACAAATCTCTCAACCCTAGGCCTAACTTCCAATCTCTCAACTTTAGGCTGCACTACCTATCTCTCACACCCTTGACCCCATGACCTATCTTTTAATCCCTATGTCGCATGACCTATTTCAACTTACCTTTTTCTAATTACTTCCCTAATAAATTTTTAACCATACCTCACCCTTTTTCCCTATGCACTAGGAGAACTACATTGGCTTGAGGCCCTCAATCAGACTATGTAGGCAACACTCAGTCGGCATGGGGTCTTCTAAGGCTATCTCGGCTATTAGGCTAGTTGACTAACTCAATTGGGGATCCAAAATTGGCCTTTTCTACTATTTTAGGTTTTTCAAAGTAATTAACATCAGTCTTATATGTCGATATTAGTGCTTGGTGTCAACCAACATTGATGCCTATCGGTCGACATTAGTGAACCCTATCGACGTCAGTGACTAGTTCAGCCCTAGGGTTGAACAACCCATCTCCCAACTTTGAATTTTTCCCTAAAAACTACCCCTCATAAATTCACCTAAACCTACCCTCACCCCATTTCCTACCCCTCTAATAGCATTATCTCCCCCCAAACTTCAAATTTAGCCTAACATAACAAATTAACCAACTTATATTCAAATTCAACTCATGAAGGATCTTACCTCATCTTTTTATATCCTCTATGCTAGAATATCTAGCCTTTGTGGTGGCATGCTTCTAGTTAGGTCCCCTCCTAGCTCTACCATCTCACCAATACTCTGAGCTCTTTTTCTCTCCAATCAAATGTTGCAAATGAGTTTTAGTTGTCTGCAAAACCCCTTTTTTATCATGTTTGGTCACCCATCGATGTCGATAGTCTTGACCTAAGCCATTGATGTTAGCATTACTTACTATCACCAATGATGACATAAATAACATCGATACACTTAAATTAGAGTTTTTAACCCCAACCACAACCCTTTGGACTATACCCTCATTCTAGGGTAACTTATAGATCACATATATCTCCCTAACCATGACAACCAACCTTGAACATCAGATATATCCCCCTAACAATGACAACCAACCTTAGAGATCACTTAGATCTCCACCCATGATAACTCTGATTAGAGATCATGAATATCTCCTCGACCATTGACCCTTTTGAACCAACCTTGCATTGCTTATCTTGACCACTTATGTTACCTCACTATAGTTGGCTATTTTACATATGTAGGTATGTCAGGTGTTTTGGATCATAACCAAGCTAGTCTTATCACTTGTAACATTTTGTGTTTACCAAGAGCACTTTCTACCTTAGATACCTGGAACACATGGACCATTAGAGCTACAACTTTGATCATTTAAACCCTATCAGCTATCACTTACAAGCTATGATTTGGTTCTTTATATCTAAGTCCTCCTTGCCTTTACCTAATTTTTATTATGTCAACTATAACTTATCATAGTATACACACAATCAGTAATGTTATCACATTCTCACTCAACATCCACCTACCTAATTAACTCCTTATCAAATCGGTACCTAATTCTAGATTCTCCTCCATCAGTTCATATTTTGAGGGGGGATACCTCATCCAATACTTGGAGCATTCAAATCCTATTTTTGTCTTACAAATTTTGAGTACAAATTACAAGATACAAAAGGAGTAAATGTAGACACCAAAATTATGTCACACACATGTGTAACTCCTTGTGTTGAAGCCACCCTTGATCCGCTTTTAATAATTAACCTTCTTAACCCATATTTTCACCCGTCACACATTTAATTAGTTTAAAATATTTAATTAAGTTAATTAAAAACTAATTATGCCACCTTACCTAGCCACCTCATCTTAAGACTGATTCTTACCCTCTGAGTCACCTCAATAATTAGTCCCCTAATCCTAACTACCCATGACTTATTCTCACCCTAAACATAAATTCTTAACTAAATACAGCCTTCTTGACCTCATATTTCTACCATTTCCTAATATATACCATAGTTGGTAGGAGAAAGAATAGAAAATAGGCTAAAAATATCCCTTTTACCTATTCTCATGCTATTGATGTTAGTCAACCCATGGCCAATGTTGGCAGGATCATTGACATTGGTTACTTAAGAAAAAATCCAATCTATTATTTAGGTCAATAGAAATAAAAAACTCAATCATTCACATACAAGCTTACCATTACTCTACATAAATTAGTCCAGATTAGGAATTAATATACTGCATAGAGCTTGGATTCTTCTAAACCAGTAACACACACTTATCTTTTTATTCACCTATTGCTTCAACATGCCTCATCGGAACCCTCTATCTATCACTCATGTTTCATCCATTTCACTAGCTAAGTATATCTCTATCTTTTGTAATTTTTTTAAACAATCATTTTACAATTACTTTACATTATATTGTTTATCATTTTACAAACATCTTGACTCTCCTTGTAAAGGAGTTGTAAAAATCCTTTGCCTATTTTCCTCTATTTCAAACATACCAACCCTCTATTTAGACCCACTTAAGTCTTACCCACCCCCTTATGACTCTTCTCAACCTCATAAACCTGATCATATCCACCTCCCAACTTAGAAAAGTCTCTTGTAAAATCCTGAGAACCTATTACCCCTACCGACACCAATCACATAACTGGAATTGGTCATATATACTTATTGATATTGATAGCATAACCAGCATTGATGAATATGTATTTCCACTAACCTCACTGAACCTACCTAAACAATCTCCAAAAACATAAAAAACTAACATCAACTGCACTATGTCATTCTCTGCTATACTCTGACTGCAAGAATGGTATTAACATCTCTCTCTCACTCTCTCTTTAGTTTTGTTATTCATTACCAATTTTATTTCAAAGAGTGGATTATCATCCTTAAGGAATTTTGACACTTCTAAGAACAAGCGCATAACTTGATAGACCACTCATATATCTACTAACAAATATTTTAGTGGCAGTGCTTTCTTATTCACAGGTGGTCCTCCCTAGCCAAAGAGGAGTTCTCAACATTGTCTGGATACGATGCATAACCAATCTAGGTTATCTTTAATCTCTAATCCCTACCCTTTATCTCTATTTCTCCTAAAACATCAAATAGATTCAAAATTTAGTGAAACACCCACCTCTGTTTGACCCATTAAATGTTCTTCTAAAATTATGTCTATTTTGTTTTTCTTCTACCTTCAAAGATAAATGATAAGATTCCTCCATGAAAATTATTCTATGCATGCTTAATTCATCTTGAATATAAAACTTCAAACTATTTACATAATTTTCATCCATTTACTCTTCTATCTCATCATGCTCCATGTGTATGGAAATCTTGTAAAACTCATTTGTATACTCTTGTATATTGTGATCATTCTATCTCAATTTTTGGAATATTTTGTATAGGGTTTGTACATAATCCATAGGAAGAAATTTATCCCTCATCTTCTTCTCCATATTTTTACATGAGTTGATCTTCTATTTAGGTTTTATTTGTCTTTTATTTTGCTAGTGATCCCACCAAATCATTACATGACCCTTCAATTTATTGCATGCAAACTTTACCTTCTTGTCTTCTCTCATATATAACCATTCAAAAAAATTCTCTATGTTGTTCATCCAATCTATCAACTCCTCTAGATTTAAATTCCACCATAATTTATAATGTCAACATTGATTCCTTCATTATTTCCTTCTAAACCTCTAACCATCCTCTCTTCCATTGATTGTGTATATTTTTTATGCTCCTCTTGTGGAATTTATTCTTCATGATTTATGCCATATTCTATATCGTCTTATTATCTCCTTTACCTTTGATTCATAACAATCTAGGTTATTTTTTCTACTTGCCTCTGGAAATCATGCATAGTATGATTCATCTAAGCAATTCCTCCTCATCCTCTCACCATCTACTACATGTCCAAGATTTGAAATTGTTCTAATACCAAATAATGAACCAGAGTACTATCAAAACAATAAAATTTCCAATAGGCCAAGATTCTAAATAATAACTAGTATTGATTCATATTGAATTATTCAAATAATTAAAAACCATGCATAAATAAACCTCAACATAGAATTAGAGTTGACATGCATAATTTATAAGTCTAAAAATAACAAAAACTGACTTGATATTTTTAGAAACTACTATTTTTATTAAGTTTCACATGCAAGTGCATCTAGCTCTAAAAATACCCAAAAATAAATTGAACTCTAAAGTTAACCTATCAAATGAATTTCAACTTAAGTTCGAGTCTGGTTACAAAATAGACAAATTATAAATTTAGAAAAAAACTTTAAAATAATATTAAATTATAATTTCTAACCCTTAAATGGTCATGTTTGGCATCCAAAAAATATCTAAAACATCCCATAAATGGAATGGAAATTTATGGAAGCATTTAAATATTTTATTTAATTGTTTTGGCATGAAGATGGGCTCAAACAGAGATATAGATGAAAAGTTATGCCCTCTAGAAGTTTAGCCACTTTTTTGCATCACTACACCACCCATTTGCTTGATTTTAATTGAAATGAGGTCCTTTATATGATAAAAGAAACATAAAAACACCATATCTACTTTAAAATAATGTAAATGACGATAATTTTATCCATGCTTATCCATGATCATACCATTCTCTTCCAATTTTGGTAAACAAATGTGTGATTGTGGCAATGTAAATCACAATGTGATACTTGCACATCCAACAACCAATTTATGCTTATTTTACTTGTGATTAGTTCCATAATAGGCCAAAATAAACATAAAAACATTATATCCAATCGTAACCATTGAAATACTAAAAATTTATAACATGTGTGTACAATCACCCTAATTCACTTATAATTTAATCCAAAGTTGTGATTGAGGCAACATAGGTCACATTAATGACTCAAAACACCAAACCACCACTTAAGGCCATTTTCACTTGCGATTGTAGGGTTTATAAGGTCAAAATCAACACAACAACACCATATCACATTGATATGCATAAAAATGAAGATAATTTGGGGCACATTCATGCATGGTTAACCCAATTTCCCTCAAATCGAGACCAAATTGGTGTGATTGTTACAATGTGAGTCACATTGAAAAGAAACATACACACAACCACTCACTTTTGCCTATTTTTAATTATGATTAGGTCCCTTATAATCTTGGTATCTACTTCCCACCACTCTATTATTAATCTCTTAGCCACCTCACCTTGTTGGATCAATTCATCTTTCTTCACCTTTATTGATTTTAAAGAATCAAACATATCAAAAAATGATGCTTCAAACATGTTTATTATGGCATCAAGAATTGATAAAATGGTATGTGTATCTAATTTATCTTTTTCCTTTTCCAAAATTTGAATCCTTTGTTTCATGCCCCTAATGCCAGCTCTGACTTGGGTTGAGGGAGCTTATTATAGGCTTTCAAAATATTCCTCATGGATAGGAACCTCACTAATTTATTTCCCTCCAACTATGGTTAATCCTGTAAAGGGTTCAACCTTCTAGAAATTGAACTCCTTAGTTCCCACCATGTCTTTCCTTCTAGTTACCCTTTCCAATGTAGTTATCTCTAGATTGAACTATATAGTGGTGGATGACTCTATGAATTTTGGAAGTTGTGGGACCTCTTTCCTTGTATTCATGATACTCCTAGATCATCCATATTCTTGTCATCTAGCTCTACAATAGCTATTATCCTTCTTTCTTCTTGTTCTTTCATTAGATCCCTTATCCATGGCTTGATTTCTATATGAATATCAATGTTAGCAGTCTTAGTCAAGGCCCATGAGTGGGAGTAGGAAGGGATCTTCTACAACTTCCCGTAAATAAAACAATCAAGGATGATTGGTCCATGAATGGGGAACTATTCACTAAACAAGTTGATCTCACTTGTGAGATGAGTGAAAGTTAAATTTGGCCTCTTTTTCCCAATAAGGATAATGTCTAGTTCTACTTGTATTTTTTTTGTTATGCCACTAGGACTAGGTCTAGGGAAACTTCCTTCCCCTTATCCTCCTACTCATCCTTCTCTACTTGAACTTGAGCTTCTTTAGCCTTTGATTCTTCTTCCTTAAAGTCATATACCTCAGCAAGGACCTTGAGGGGATCCTCTACTATTTCATTAGGCTCAAGGGAAATCATATCCCAATGCTCAACTGGATATGGTGGTCTATCAAGAGTGGTTAAAGATGAAGGTCTCTCACTAGGCTTCTCCTATAACATATCCTAACAAGTGTCCTATATAATTTATTCTTGGGGCTATGGGAGCTTCATCTAAGGATGGTCTTGAGGTTGCCTGAAAGGGATAGGAAATAAATGGTACCAAAGGGGATTCATTTAACATATATCCCATTTTAGTTTGTTATCACTAGTCAATTTATGCACAAGATTGAGGTTGGTTCCCTTAAACTTGGCCAATACTTCCTCAAAATTGTTATCCTTTATGTATAGTGTGTCATGAGGACCTAGTTAGTGTTCATAGATTAGCTTGGGAAATTTCTTGCACTTCAAATGGTTACCCACCACATTATTTGGATCCCACTATATAAGGTCATCCAATTGAAATACAAAAGAGTCTCTATGCCTGGACATGGTGTTCACTTGCTTCTAATATTATATAACTATTCTTTCAATTATCAAAGGAAAGGGATGAAGGAGGACTTTCCTTTTCTCTTTATAAATTCCATCAACACCATGAAGGAGTTAAGATGCAATTTCCTACTATTTTAACTAAGGAGGAACATAGATAGGCAACTTGTATGGATGTGTCAAAATTCTATCAATTCTAATAATAGTACAATCTAGGTAAAACTAGATGTCTCCCATCATTTCCACATATTTCTTGATCAAAGTGGGAATCTTGGGAATTTTAATCCGTGTGATGGTCAAAAATAATGTAGGATAGACATAGACATATATGAATTTCATGTGGTGTCTATATTTGAAGATGTGCAACTTTGAGTAGTGGTGGAAGATAGTGGCTCGGCCTTTAGGAGACTAGTTCTTGATGTTGGAGATCTTTGTGGAAGCTAGCAGGGCATATAGAAAATAGGATATAATGAAGAACTAATTTATTTTCTTCTTTTTTATGGAATTGAATTATTTACCTAGGAAGACACTAATCATATCCCAAATTGGCGGAGTGTGCTTCCTTTGTATCGTAAATTATACATAGGACACCCATCTCTTATTAATATATGTGGTTACAGGGGCTCTAGATATTGTATTCAATAGGGTCATGATTACCCTAATACATTCACTAAACTAGAAAATTATGGTCTTTCCCTCAAAATACTAGAATACATGGTTCCCTTAGAACAACCATGGTCTGAGGATGGTATCTAAGTCATTCTCACTAATCCATCCTTTGATTATGAGTAGGTCTACATGGGGTTTTGGGAGTAATATTTATCAAATGATATTGGGGAAATGTAAGTGACTCTGCTACATCTTCCCTCATGGATAATCCAATCATCATCAATTCTAAAATTGATAAAAATAGAGTAAGGATGTTAATGTACTAAAGTACCTTTGGTTTGGTAGTAGCATGATGAAGCTCGATCATTTGAACTACAACTAGGTCATAGTAATTTTTGATAAAAATAACTATCCTTTATTCCTCTTTGGTAATGGGTTGCATCTCTTCTATGGTCTGGAAAATCTTGAATAAATTCTTGTTGCCATTGTTCAGGGCTGCAACATCTAGTTCAGTATCCTAAAAAACCTTTCCTTCACTATCTGTGGATAGGTACAGCTCTGTCTCATCTCTTAGTTATTTTATTCAAGTTTCCATGGCTTTTGTGCTTTAAAGTTTTTCACAAATGGATTATAATTAATATTGGGTTAGCTCTTTTGTTCTCAAAACACAATTGAACTTCTAAATTCACTATAATCAACTTGAGTTTACTTAAGGTCTTTTTATATAAGTTTAGGGCTTTAACTCTTTGATGGTGTTATCTCATTTAGAGTTCATATCATACATGCCTTGGATTTTATTTTAACCTTGATTTTATATGTTTGAAATCTTAGGCACACAAGATCTCTTCTTTTGTAATTTTTTTTATTATGTGGTGTTTATGTGGCATCAATTTGGAACCTTTCATAGTATTTTTCATAAATTACCTTTGAATCAATAACCATTGGAATTTAAAAATGACTTTTTTCTTTGCACTGTTGCATCAAAATATTGTATTAGTATGAGTTGTCAATTATGATTTGAGTTCTTGCTTGTTTATTAGTTCTCCTTGTACTATGTCTCATGGTTGTGCCACTCAACACTTCCATGGGCATTCTATGATCTGGAACCTTTATTAGTCATATATTGAATGTGCATTTTCCATGTGTATAACCCGTAGGGTCTTGGATCTCTATTGAAAGGTCATTAGTGCCCTCATTTTGTTGGGTCATCCTTTCATGATGAAGCATCAACCATAAGATCTGCAAGATGCATGAATTTTAATCAACACATTATTAAGGTAGGGACTTAAGTTTAAAATCTTAAGCTAAGGTTTATTTCATGTTTATCAAACATGAAATAAACTTTAGGATAAATTTTTTTATGCCTATGTCTTTTGAGATTCATACAAAGGGAACCACGGCTAAATATTTTAAGCTAAATTTTACATTGTGTTTAATAAACACAATGCATACTTTGGGATAAAATAATTATGCTAAAGTATTTGAATATACACAAAGAGGATCAAAATGGCCTAAGGATAAAATATTAAATTTTGACATAAGGATTTATTGTATTAATAAACACAATAAAAACCTTCGGTTACAAGCATTTGGGTCAAGTTTCATGTTGCAAAGACCCTTTTAAAACAAGATTTAGTATGAGTCTGTAGCCTAAGCTTCACAACATTCAAACAAATGAAATGGGAAATTTAAGATATAGACTTAGACTAGGTTTGTTTTATATATATTTAGACTTTGAGACTATTTCAACATTTATAGCTCAGATTTCAATCATTTGAACATCCTTTGAATGTTTTCAATCATTTGTAAACCAATTTATAGGCCTCTTAGAAACATTTTGGAACATATCTTAGTCTTGAGTAAAATAATTCATTATCTTTAATTTGATAGCATTACAATCATAAAATACATCCTTACGGATGTTAAATGATGATCACATGAATGCCAAATTTAGGCTCATAAAGTTCTTAGTTTTGATGGGCTTAAATTTGATGGTCACATAGATGTCAACTATGTCTGCATGGGTGTCAAATGATAGTTTCATGAACATCAAATTTAAGATCATCAAAATCTTGTGTCCTAATGTGAGAGTCCCACTTGGCACCTCCATGGGGCTTCTTGGGATCTCAAACTCAATTCACTCCATTGGATCAAGAATCATGATGAAGTGAGAGCTATCTAATCAAGATTTGGAAGTTTTCTCATGATTGGTCCCCTCAGACATGTGGGTCACTTATATTTTAATCTTCAAATGTGGGAGTTCCATGTGGAAACTTTGCGGGGCTCATAGGATTTTGAATTTTTAATGATGTCTTCACTTCATCCAATATTCAGCCTATGATGAAGAAAGAATAATTGATCATGATCTGAGTTCTCAAACATGATTGGTCCAAAGAACTAAGTTCTCAATTTTGTCAGGATTTATTCACATCATCCGATTGAGAGGCCATGTTGAAGTGCATATTGTGAGATTTTACAATTTGCATGTTTTTTAAGTTAAAACATGGGCCTTCTTCGCTCTATTAGATCAAGCCCCATGATGAATCATGAACCATTAGATCTACAAGATGCAAGGAAATTAAGTTAGAGCTTTGGACTAAATGTAAAATTAGACTAAGGTCCTATTCATGATAATAAATATGATGGGGCCTTAGTATTAAAACTTTAGGCTAAGTAGGAAATAGTAAATGGAACCTCACTAGGACATAAAGGGACCTTGTTAGAATAAAATTTAGACCATGGCTAGAAATAGAAAAGGAACAAAGGTGAAAATAGAAATGGACCAATAATAATTTTTAAGCTAAGGTTTGGTCATGTTGAAAAAACATGACCAAACCTTAACATAAAAATTAGGGTTAAGTCCAAAATTTATTTGAACTATTCCTACCAAATGCTCCCACCAAATTTGAATTCAAACATGAACTAGGGGTTTATGCTAGGTTTCTAGAATATAAACCATCAACAAGGGCTCTATTAAACCTAAAACTTAAATAATGAAGACAAATCATTAGCAATGTTAGGCAAACTTAAAACAAAACATAACTTAGTAACCAACTTTGATGGAGTGGATGATCTTCAAATTATAATAATATTCAAAACAAGCCATGCTTGTAGAGTTAAGCTTCAAAAAATCTCAAGGGTCCCAATTTTCAAAGAATGGGGGTATGTTGACCTCAAAAAATGGTTACTTCTAGAGTAAACATAGTAATTTTTTATAACTTAGAGACTTTGGTTCAGACAAAAAACTAGGTTATCCACTCCACTTGATCAATGTCATTATCCAAATCAGTTTTATGGTTGAAATAAACCTTGTACTTACAGAATAGGGATCAACATTAATTCATAATCATACTATGTGTGTGATTTTATTCCACTTACTTTTTTCCATGGGATTTAGGGGACAATGTCCAAGTGTAGAGAGGATTACATAACATGATTAATCAAACATTAATCCAATAAATCAAAAGAAGAATGCATAAGAAAAAATTGAATTAAGCATATCTATTCATGTGGGAAGGACAAAGGATAAAAATAAGAAAATTAAATAAAGAAACATCATATCACCATCCCAAATGGATTCACCATACCAATGTTTCTCAAAAGCATGTTCTCCCTTATCAAGAGATCTTGTCTTCAATAAAAATGGTGGCCAACTTCTCCAATGCTTCAAGAACTCCTTGTAAAACCTAATCTCATGATTTGGAATCACTAAAATATCCTATAAATGAAGCTTGCATATAAAATCAATGTTAAAATGAAAAGGATTTTGAAGACAATTCATCATAATAACTTTGTAAAAATCAAGCTTTAAAATGATGTCCATGGCCTCTCTATTTATAGATTTTAAAGATTGATCATAATCAACCTAAATAGTCCATATTAAGAATGAGATGTGTGGCTAAGGATTAATTCAATTATGTAATTACAATCCATAAATAGTCTCATCAATATTTGGGATAGAGGAGAATTTAAGAGGCATGGAGGGTCATTATGAGGTATGGGAGACCCATAATCTTGATATTTATGGCATTTATGGCCTAGGGATATCTTCCCAATAAATGTTGTCATTAGGTGATGAAGTTAATAGACATCAATTTATAAAAATAAATATTCAACAACTCTCATGGAAAATCCACTTAAGCTATTGATTTAGATTAATTAGCCTTAAACAAGGTTAATCAATATCTGTGTAATTATTTGGAAATTAACCCTCAATTAATCAAAATGATCAAAAAGTCATATTACTGGGTCATAATTTGAATGGAGAAGATTTAGAAGGTGATGTTAGATGCATTGGATCTACCATCCCATTTAGGATGTTGTTAACACTAAATAACAAGGGCACATGTCTCGTTCAAGAGATTTGACAAAAGAGAGCAATCTAGGGTACCCAAGTGTAAAATTGGCATTCTAACTAGAAATGATTTGATCAAAGTTAACTGGCCCATAAAATTTGTTACCCCATTTAGGAATACTTTGAACTAAATCAACACTTATAAATGACAAGTTCAAACCATTTAGGGTGTTTTAGTGTTTTTAGGCCAAATTGTGCATTTGAGTGAAATTGGATTAAGATTGATAATTTCAACACAAAAAGGTGTTAGGAATTGGATGTCTACATTTTCCCCTATTTGAGATGGCATAAGGAGACATTCAGGTGAAACAACATCTTTTCAAAGAAAAGAGTTATCAAGAAGAAATTTTAACAGACCCGTGATGCTCCCTTGAGAGGACATACTAGAATGAAAGAAAAGGATGGACTCTCAAAAAGAGAGAGAAAGTGAGATATTACCCCATGGAATGGATCACATCTAGATGATCTAATGCTTACACATGTGACTACCATCAATTATCAAAATATAGTTAGAGGTATAATAGGCCCTAGATATGGGGGGAATGGGAAAGACACAATCCATAAATGTAAGGGACACATTTTAAATTTACCCAATTTGAGAGTACAAGTTGCACACCTAATATTTCCATCATGGGTAGTAGTGTGGAGATCTTGTAATTAGAGGAAAATAGAGAACATTTTGCTTTAAGAAGGGAAACACCACTAAAATAGGGTCTCTAAAGATAAGATAATAAGAGGTGCCCCAATAGAGATAATGTGATCATGATAAAATAGTTTTCCCGAATAGGGCTAATTTTGATCATTGATAAAGAACAAATAATAGTTTTCCCCTATAGATCTGATTTGATTCTAATGTTGTTCAGATGTTGTACCCTAGCATGGGAAATTAGAAAGAAAAATAACTCAAGGATATAATCCATCAAATAGGTTAAGGCTAGAAGGCAAAAATGTACATGTGATGGTGTAATAGCTAAAACATCCATATAAAACCAAGCATATTATAATGCACAAAGTGATGAGAGAGATGAAAAGAAGAATGGAAATAGCTGAGCTAACTCTAGATATATAAAACAAGTGGATGCTATCTACATAGTTCCATGGACTCATGTTCCAATATGAACTTCAGGCCAATGTAGTTCACCCAAGTTTGGAAGAGAATGGAATGAGGAATGATGAAAAATGACCAAGAATTGAATATAATCATAATGTATGCAAAGAGATACATGTCCAATCATAGATTTAAGTGCCAAAATAAATGTTACCTAGATGCCTAATTCTATAGTATGAGCCTAGATTATGTAAAGTGTTCTTGATAACTATTTATTGGAGTGATGTTGATGTTAAGATTTTAACACTTGATCACAAAGTACTTGTTATAACAAAAAAAACAAGGCATTAACTTAAAATGATAAAATATTTCAATTGCACTGAGCCAGTGCAAATGTGAATATCTATAACTAAGGATAATGGTAAAACAATGACCAAAACTAGAGTTACAATAATTTACATTTAAATAAAAAATTAAAAACAAAGAGAAAGATAAACATAAATGAACCTAAATTGAAATCAAGATATGATCAATCAAGACTTAATTAAGAACAAAAAAAACAAAAAATCAAGAACATCTTAATGATATAAGACTAGGATATAAGTAATCAAGATACATGTGGACCATTAAGACATTCTTGAACACAAAAGAGAAAGGCAAAATCAAATATAAAAACAAGACACCAAAAAAAATCAAATAAATAAAATGGTCCAAGAACAACTTACTAACATAGGATCAAGAAATAAATAATCAAGATCCATGCAAATCATCAAGATGTTCTAAAACATAAAAGAGATAATAAAAAACATACAGGGAAATACAAGACCAAAATGAGACAAGAAATAATAAAAAGAGAAAAGGAGAAGAAATAAAAGGAGAGATTAGAAAGCACAAGAAAAAACCAAGAAAAATTTAAATAAACACACACAAACAAAATCCAAGTTAGTGCAGTTTAAAGACAAATGTTCATGCATGTGTGATAGAGGTGTTACTTTCCACCACAACACAATAAAGAATAATAACACAATAATTGTTCCCTAATTAAAGAGGAACAATGATATAAGAATTGGGGGAAGAGAAGAAAAGGAAGGTGGGTTGGCCAAGATGACTCTAGATGTACAAAACAAGTGGATGTTACTTACATAATTTCATGGATGCATGTTCTAACATGAACTTCAGGCCAAATGTAGTTCTCTCAAGGAATGGGATAGAAGAAAAATGATGATTAGAACAACATGATTAATTTTATAGAATAAATGGAAGATATGACAAAAAAATGAGAATGGCCTTGAAAACAACAAGCTGATGGGACAAGAAATAATGATCTTGTAAAATGGCAAGTACATGGGACAAGATGAACTAGTGTTTCTTTGCTTGCAAAATGGCAATAACGTAACATGATTGGATGAGAATGTACAACTGTATAGAAGCATGAGACAATGTTTTTATTATTTTATAGATTGTGTTCTAATGTTTTTTGTATTTTAAAAGTATTTCCAATGTTTTTGATGTTTTTGGAATAAAATATGCACAAGGTGGGACCATCTAGTCAAGGAGATTCATGTCTGAGAGTAGAGGTTCTAATAAAATAGCTAATCTAGCTAAAACAACCCATGCTCACAAATCATTGAGAGCAAGGATCTTGATAAGAAAGAAAAGAGAATCAAATGTAATATAGAATGGTGTGTATCATGAAGTAACTTTTGAGAGCAAGGATCTTGATAATAAAAAAAGGAGAAGTAAATGTAATATAGAATGGTGTGTATCATGAAGTAACTCTAAAAAAGTATATATGTTCACCTATCTATAACAGTGGAAAAAAGGTCTAAAACTGAAAAGATGTTTGTGTTCACTTATTTGTTGAAGAAGCTACAAAATACTATTCTGGTTGAATTGCTTTGTAGAACTAGTGTTGAAGATGTTCATAATGTTTTTGAGACATAATCAGGATTATAATTGGTCAAGGGGAAAATGTTTCAAGCTTACAACATGCCTAAGACATAACAAAGAAAATGGTTCTTTTTTGAAAATAGTCCAAAGATTAGCGTTCAAAAAATGGATGGTACAAAGTGGGATAAATAATATGGTTCTCTTCTAAGAATGTTATAGGATAGGATAACATGTGTTCAAATTGAAAAATATTCAAATCTTTCACTATCCCAAGTTGTGAAGAGTGGGTTGAGGTAGTATAAAATGTGTTCAAGGTAGGATTAAATGGTGGGATAAAATTACTTTAGCACAAATTGTCCCTAAGTCAGGGGTATTGTATATAATGGTTTAAAGTTGTTCATGCAAAGAACCTTCTAAGGTATATGATGTTCATGGGATCTAGAAGTTATTCACCATTAGGTTTAGCTAATTGATATGCCCTTGATCCATAGTTCACCATGACAATATAGGGTCCTAACCAATTAGGCTGAAACTTACCTTTCTTTTTTGCATTTAGCATTCGTGTTTTTTTTGTTCTCTTTCAAAACCAAGTCACCAATCTCAAATTCTCAAGGGAGAATGTGCTTGTTGTAACTTATACACAATATTTTATAATAGACCTACATGTTTATTAGGGCAACCAAATGTTTACCATCATTATGTTATAATTCTTGCAGTCATGAGGCTCTATAGTCTTCATCATATTTAATGTGCTCCAGTGATATTCATAATGATGGTATCTCAATCTTAATTGGGATAATAGCTTTAGTGCTAAAAATAAGGGAGTATGGAGTGGCTCTAATTAGGGTTTGATGATTGGTTCTATAAGCCCAAAAGGAAGGAAAGAGTTGCAAGTGCTAATTATGGCCAATGTCAATGACAATCTTATTTAAGATGGATATAATGATTTTTTTCGATGCCTCAGCTTATCAATTTCCTTGAAAGTTATATGGATTTTATATCTTATGTCTAATCTTGAATTTTTTACAAAGATATTTATCATCTTAATTCACAAAGGATCTACCATTATAGGATATAATACAAGTGGGGTTGCCATATTGACAAATGATATGGTAATGAATAAATTTGGATATCTATTTATTAGTAACATACATGAAAGGAATGGACTCAATCCACTTGGTAAAGTACTTAGTTATGGTCAAAATGTGTTTATGGCCATCTGAAGATGTTGGGTTAATTTTCTCAATGAGATCAAGACCCCACATTGAGAATGTACATAGTGTTGTGATTGGTTGTAATGGTAAGGAAGGTGCATGTATCAATTTTCCATGCTATTGACAAAGAACACACTTCTTTACATAGTTTCAAGAATCAATCTCCATTTTGGGCCAATAATACACTTTCTAAGGAGCTTCTTTGCTAGGACTACACTATTGGTGTGAGCCCCACACATTCCTTCATGAACCTCCTTTAGTGCTAGCTTGGATTCTCTCAAATATAAACAACTAAGAAGCATTCCATCATAGAATTTATGATAAAGCATGTTTCCAAGGAGAGTATAATGTTTTAAGTGATGAAGTAATAGTTTATATTAGTTGTTGGAAAGGTCAATGGGGAAGATATGACTATAGAAATAGTTATAAAAGTCTTGGTACCATGGTAACTTAGGTCAGGGATTAGGACCAGTAATGGTGCATACCCTCTCTGAATCTATTATAACATATGTAAGTTGAAGAAGATTTTAAATTAGGAACTGATACTCTTTAGTAATATCATCCATTAGAATCATGTTACCAATCATCACCATTGCATTGGCAGATATATTGTTTTCTCTTAGAACTTGTTCAAACTATAGAGATTTAAAATGTGTTTTGAGGCTATCGATAATTTATTTATAAGGAACAAGCTTGTCATCTCTTATTTTATATTGATTAGTGATTTGATTGATGATGAACTATGAATCACTATAGACTTTTAAGCTTTGAATATCCCATTATATATCAAGCCAAAGCCCTATAACCAAGGCCTCATAACTGGCCATATTGTTTGTACAATGAAATTATATATGGAATGGTTTGGGAATCATGTCCCCTTGTGGTGTGATCAATAATATACCAGCTCTAGATCTATAGGATGTGAAGGATCCATCAAAATAGAGTGTCCACTATTCAAGTTCTTGCAGTACTTGTTCTATCATCATGATAGATTCATCTGGAAGATCAAATTTGAGAGGTTGATTATCTTTAATAGGAGCTTCTGTAAGTTGGTCAATAATTACTTACCCTTTAATTTATTTTTTATTTTTTTACTCATTATAAAACTCAATTAGGAGCATAATCCATTTAGCCATGCATCCTTGAAGCACTGATTTAGATAAGAGGAACTTGAGAGGATCCACCTTGGTGATAACAATAGTTTTGTTATTTAGCATATAATGTCACAATTTTTGAGAGATGAATAACATATCCAAACATGCCTTCTCAATAGGCATATAATTATGTTCATAACCCACTAATGTGTGGCTGAAATAATAAATAATGTGTTCCTTACCATGATCATCATGTTGGGCCAAAAGTGTCCCCAATGCATGTTTTGTGGCTGATATATAAAGAAGCAATGGCTTTCCCTATGTTGGCAGTCTTAAGACTAGTGGACTGGTCAAGTATTTCTTAAGATTTGCAAATGTTATCTGATAATCTTCATCCCATTAAAATGTTACCCCTTTCTTCAAAAGATGATAAAATGGTTGGCACTTATCTAAAAATTGAGAAATGAACTTGTGTATAGACTAGATCTTTCCTTGCAGGCTTCACAGCTATTTAAGATTGTTTGGTGGAGGAATTTTTACAATAGTGTTGAATTTTTTAGTGTTGACTTTTATCTCTCATTGTGATACAATTGACCCTATCAATTTTCCTAATGTAATTTCAAAGACACATTTCTTAAGATTCAAGTGGACTTTATATTCATGAAGACTTTCAAATATTCTTCATAGAATGTCAAGATATCTAGCTCTTGTTCATGATTTTTCTAGTATATCATCAACATAGTCCTCTAAAATTGTGTTCATCATGTCATGGAAGATGACAATAATTTTACATTAATATGTTTCTATCGGAGTTGTTGCCAGAATCTGGATAATGCGAGTGCAATGGAGACGTGATCACACGAGTTGAAGCAAGTGCACACAACATAGATGCTAAAGCAATTTGTTAATTTAACACAATAGATAAATTGCAAAAGACAAAATGGAGAAAACCAAAATCTGATTTACATGAGATGGCCAAAGTGAGGAATACATATAGGAGAGTACGAAAGTAACTCCTCCACAAAAGGTGGACAAGGCACCCCAAGAATAGACAGTAACTCCTCCATGAAAGGTGGTGACAAGGTGCTAAGAATAGAGAAGTAACTCCCATCAAGGGAGTTATTTATGACATTATTATGACACCTATGACACATCTATGACACACACCTCCACATAAGCTAGTATATCCCACAAATGTAGGAAAGCTCCATGTATGCACAAGAAATACAATTTCCCTAATTAATAAATAGGAAAAAATAAAAACCTACACTAATACCCCCCATAAGCATAGCTTAGGTGGGTAGTGTGGAAATATAAAATGGGTCCTGACAACTAGGCCTAATGAGGTACCTATGTACAAATGCAATCTCCCATAAGATAGAGAAAAGGAGAAAAACTGTAGGAAAAAACTCCCCCCCCAAAAGAGAGACAAAAGAAAAGAAGAGGCTAGAAGGCCCCCTGAAGATGATGTTGCTATAGATGTGGACCGCACCCCAAGAAGAGCTCATAGATGAATGAACTTGCTCTCAGTGAAAGGTTTGGTGATGATGTCTATAACCTACTCTGAAGACTAGAAAAATATCAAGTCAATGACCTGACTATGAATAAGCTCTTGAATGAAATTCATATGAATCTCTATGTGCTTGGTCCACTAGTGCTGAACTGGATTCTTACGAATCTAAATGGTACTCTAGTTGTCACAATAAATGATGGTGGGCTGCCTGATAAGAATGCCAAACTCAAAAAGTATCCCCTAAAGCCAAATAGCCTCAGTAGCTGCATTAATAGCTCCCTTGTACTCTGCCTCTGTGGATGATATAGCAATAGCACTCTGCTTCTTGCTAGACCAACTGATAGGACCAGAACCTAGAGAGAAACTATAACCAAAAGTGGACTTGTGAGTCTGTGAATCACCATCCCAGTCTGAATTTGTATATCCAACCAAGTCAACCTCTATGCCAAATTTGTAATGAATCCCATATCTATGTGAACCCTGTATGTAATGCAAGATCCTCTTAGCCGCTTTCCAATGCAACTCATGAGGTTCCTGCATGAATTTGGAGACAAGTCCCATTGTATATGATATGTCAGGCTTGGTGTGAGTCAAGTAGATGAGACTACCAACAAGTTGTTGATACCGAGTGGCATCAACCAACGGTGAAGAATAATCAGCCTCAAGCTTGACTCTTGATAGAAAGGGAGTCAGAGATGGCTTGCAATCAGCCATGTAAACTAAGCCAATAAGTCAAGAGCATACTTAGGTTGTGTAAGAGAAATCCCTAAATCTGACTGTGAGATCTCGATGCCAAGGAAGTAGTGCAACAAACCCAAGTCTGTCATGTCAAATCTATCCTGAAGAGATGCCTTCACCACTGCAATAGCCGATGAATAACTCCTGGTGATCAAAAGGTCATCAACATATAGAACCAAAATCAAGAGCGAACCATCTTGCCACAAGAAGTAGACATTGGGATCAGTATGGCACCTAGTGAAACCTGTTGTGAGAAGGAAGGAATCCATCTTGGCATACTAAGTCTGAGGGGCCTATTTGAGGCCATAGATAGATTTCCTAAGTTTGCATAGTAAGGAAGAATCCTAAACAAATCTTGGTGGATGCTCCATGTAGATCTCCTCCTCTAGGTCTCCATGAAGAAAAGCACTCTTCACATCCATCTGATGCACATCCCAACCATGTGTTGCGGTAATAGCCGAGGTGAGTTGGATAGAAGTCATATTTGTAATGGGTGCAAAAGTCTCTGAGTAGTCAATGCCTGCCACCCGTGAGAAACCCTTGGTGACCAATCGCACCTTGTACTTATCAACTGACCCATCTACTACAAACTTGGTCTGATATATCCACCTACATCGAACCATCTTTCTTCCCTTAGGAATCAAAGTCAAATCCTAAGTGTGATTTTTGATTAAGGAAGAATATTATTCCTCCATAGCACTATCCCACTCAAGTACCCTTGATGCCTCTCAAAAAGTCTATGGATCCAAAATAGAAGCAAAGAAGGCATGTGGATCTCTCTAAAAATCCCCCTAGTATGTCTGTTATCTGCGGGATCTCCTGCCCAAGTGCCAGCACTCTCAAGTGTCTGTCTGGCCCAAAGTGGCCTGAAAGTGGGTGAGTTAGGTGCTTACTCCTCATGCTATGAATGAATAGAGATGGATGACTCTGCATCACTGTCCTCACTGTCTGAACTCAAAGAAAAAGAAGATGTCTCTAGCTCGAGAACCTACTATGGCGAATCTAAATCTGATGAGGAATCATCATGAAGAAGTAGATCTGATGAGGGAGAAGAAGTGTCAAGTTTTGAGTCTCTAGGAATCTCCTGAAAATGGACACTTCTCTCAATGAAAAACTCATGAGTGACTAGATATAGAAGGCAATATCCCTTAATACCATCTAAATATCTTACAAAGATGCAAGGCTTGGACTGACATTCCATAGTTTTGCATTTCTTCTTCAGAATGCAGACCATGGCTGGGGATCTAAAAACTCTAAGGTGCTCAACATAAGGTTTCATTTTATGCCAAGATTTAAAGGGTGTTATCCCTTTTGAAGATTTGTGAGGAACCTTGTTTTGAATGTAGCAAGCACAATTAATGGCTTCAGCCCAATACTGTGGTGCTAGGGATTTGGAGTAAGTCATCTAGCTACCCATCTCTTTCAAGAACCTTTTTTTGCATTTTACAACCCCATTCTATGAAAGATTGTAAGTGACTATGCGCTACAAATCAATCCCCTTTGTGGTGTAAAATGACTCAAACCTGATGCTGACATACTCCCCTCCATTATCAATTCAAAGAACCTTGATGGATTTCTCACTCTGTTTCTCCACAAGAGCTTTGAAGTCTAAAAAATTTTCAAACACTTCAAAATTTTGTTTGAGAAAATATATCCAAGTGTACCTAGAGAAATCATCAATGAAAGTGAGGATGTACTTGGCCCTTGTGAAAGATGGTTTGGGAAAGGGTCTCGATACATCACTGTGGACTAACTCTAAAGGGTGTGAAGCCCTCCAAGCTTTTCCTTTGTCAAATTTTGCTTTGAGATGCTTCCCAAGGGAGCACCACTCACAAAGTACTTTTGAGAATTAGACACGAGACAAGCCAATGACCATGTCATGTTTGCAATGTTGTTCAAGATAGCGGTAGTTAAGGTGGCCAAATTGCTCATGCCATAATTTGCTAACTCCATCTGAATGAGTTAGTAATGCTATTGGAGAAGAATCTGATGCAAAATGTGAGGTGTATAACCTTGCTAGGTGATCTTCCCTACACACTACCATTGTAGTATCACTATGTAACTCCCTGATAGCAACTGAATCTAGTGAAAACTCAACTCTCATACCCCAACCAATGTGAGTGATTTGGTACACTGATAGGAGATTGGTTGAAAGAGAAGGAACACTTAGAACATTATTGAATGTTCCTCCTTCCATTTCAACTAACCCTCTCCCTACAATAGAAATTGATGTGTCATCACCCAAACTAATTGAAGTCATGCTACAAGGCTCTAAAGATGAAAACTAAACTAGTGAAGAGCCCATGTGGTGAGAAGCACCTGAGTCGATGACCCATAAATATGTAGAACCTGTTGTAGCTACAAGGGCCTTGCCCTTTTCTTTCTCCTTACCCTTGCCTTTTGCCTTGGTAGAATCTTGGGTAGATGAATTTTACTTGATGGACTCAGGAACACCTATGTTGTTCTTCTCTAGAAGATGAGTTAGGTGATCTATTTGTTTCTTCATGCATTTATGTTCATCATGCCCTATCTTTTTACAATAGCCACACATAACCTTATCCTTCTTAGGTTTAGCATTGGAAGAGGAAGTCTCAATGTTGTTTTTGGTAGGATTGGTGTTTTCTTTCTTCTTCTCCTGGTCCTTATTCTTTTTCTTCTTCTCCTTTATTGAAGTCTTATCCTTACCATTTCCAGCTATCAAAGCTTGGGGTTGATTAGACTTCATTGTGCCCATTTTAATTAGCTTATCTTGCTCCCTAGTCAAGTCGGCAATGAATGAATCCAAAGAAGGAATTTTCCATGTAGTGCCAAGGGCACTTTTTGTGGCATGGAAAGTGGAGACAAAGACTGAATAGCTTGGACCTAACTTTGCGAGAATAAAAAGTATGAGTTGATCATCTTTATTCTCTATCTTGCATCATTTTAATTGCAATCTAAGGGCCTTAAACTTAGTGAAGAAGTCCTATAGGGTGTCAAAGTTGCTAGGACTTAGACTTTTGAGTTCATTTTTGAGCTCATGACCTCTCATCTCATCAAGCTTCCCAAATAAGTTTTCTAAGGTGTCCCTATGTCATTGGGAGTCTTAGAGGATTCTAAATGGAATAAAGTTCTAGAGACATAGACAAGCTCAGTAATCCATAGGCTTCATCACTACGGCTGTACCACTTGACCTTTTTAGCATCAGTGTTGGGTTCTACTTCAATACCCATGGTGATCTTATACAACCCTTTACTTCTAAGAATGATTGACATTTTAACCTTCCATTCATGATATTTGAAGGGTTTTAGGGGTTTAAGTTGAAAAGAATCCATTTTTAACTGAATTTAGGTGAAGTTGTGTTGATTGCAAGTTGTGAAATTATGCAAAAAGGAGAATGAAATCAAAGATATGCAAGTTGTGAAAAGCAATCATACCCCCCCAAAATATTGAGCCCCAAAAAATATGCAAGTGTACACTCAAAATATTTTGGGATCATCTGATAATGCATCTTTGATCAATCAGCGCAAGACTAAAGCAAACAGGACGTCAGACTCAGTCGAAAATGCATCCCGGAGACCTAAATTTTTGGCACTTTATAAACTAGTGTAGTTTTTACAAATAACAAGCCTAAACTGTGGATAATTGAATTACAAACACTTTTGAAAAAAATGGTACCCAAATTTGAGCTACCGTTTGCAAGATATTAAAGGTTCAATTTTCTATAAACTATTGTTTTTGCAAAAAAATACTAAAACATTAAAAAAATGCCTATTTTGAGAGAGAAAGTGGCCTTTCAACCACTCATTAGATTTGGCACGGAATGAGGAATCCAAAGGAGGTTTTTGTGAGGGGGAATAGGCCTCCTACTAACCCAGGCCTCACCCTTCATCTTCGTAGGTTGAAGATACAAGTTTTAAATGAAAACCCCCAAATTACCAAACTGTCTAAAAAATTAAATATTCAGTCAAATTGACTAATTTTTGTTTTACAAGTCAATTTTAAACTGAAAAAAAATAAAGCATATACATAATGAAGGATTGCCAAGTGTCTAAGGGGTGCCACATGGGATGCAAAGCAAGGAAGGGGCGCCAAAAAAGCACAATCCAGAATTTAACTTGCAGAAAAGACAAAAAAAATGCAAATCTATTGGAAACCGTACGACTGATGGTGCCTTGTTGGAAGGACTATGGCACTTGGATGATAATGAATTCTACTGAGTGCTTCTCCTCCCTCTGCTACTCCACACAACAATGGCACCCAAGAATAAAAACAAAACCAGCACCTGAAGTGAAGACAACCAAGACACCCAAAGCCCAAGGATCCCAAGATGCAAGAAATGATACCAAAAATTATATTGAAAGTTTTTTTAATCTATTTTAGATCAGATCTAGAAATAAAAAAACAAAGAGAACTCCACTCCTCTTGATTTCAAAATAAACTAAAATCATAACCAGACACACGATTACTTGGGTTGCTCTGATACCATATCGGAGTTGTTGCCAGAATCTGGATAATGTGAGTGAAATGGAGACGTGATCACATGAGTTGAAGCAAGTTCACACCACATAGATGCTAAAGCAATTTGAAATTAACATAATAAGATAAATTGCATAAGACAAAATGGAGAAACCAAAATCTGATTTACATGAGATGGCCAAAGTGAGGAATACATATAGGAGAGTATGAAAGTAACTCCTCCACAGAAGGTGGACAAGGCACCCAAGAATAGACAGTAACTCCTCCATGAAAGGTGGTGACAAGGTGCTAAGAATAGAGAAGTAACTCCCATCAAGGGAGTTACTTATGACATTCTTATGACACCTATGACACATCTATGACACACACCTCCACATAAGCTATCCTGTCCCAAAATTGTAGGAAAACTCTATGTATGCACAAGAAATAACATTTCCCTAATTAATAAATAGGAAAAAATAAAAACCTACACTAATAGTTTTTCTAGTATTCTTTAAGCCAAATGGCATGACTTGGTAACAAAATGTCTCCCATAGAGTGGAGAACATAGTCTTGTGTTGGTCTTTAGGAGATATATTTTTCTAATTGTAACCATAACATCCATTCATTAAGGATAGCATCTCATACCTAGTAGTTGATTAAATGATCATGTCAATGTTGGGTAGAGGAAAATCATCTTTAAGGCATGATTTTTTGATATCCTAGAAATTAGTACAAATGCTTATACTTGGGGTCTTTTTACTCACTGGGATTATGTCAGAAACCCATTTAGAGTAATCTAGTGGTCTAATAAAATTGGTTCTTAATAACTTTTCCAATTAAGCCTTAACCAATAGGGCAATACATGGATGCATCTTTCTCAAATTTTAATTGACTGGTCTAGCATTAGGATGGATAATGAGGCAATGCACAACCAAATAAGGGTCCAAGCCTAGCATATCAAAGTATACCCATGCAAATATGTCTATATAATCCTTAAGAATGGATATAATATGCTCACATTATGCTTCAATAAGGGAATCTCCAAGATAAATAATTATGGGATCCTCATAGGTTCATAAGTTCACTTTTGTTATGTTTTCCATAAGATATTATAAAATTGTAGGGAATGTATGGTCATGATCAACTTCTTCTATCATATCTTCTTGTTGTTCCTCCCAAAGATTTGAATAGTATGAAGAATCAGAATCTACCTTCTCAGGTAAAGGCCAAGTAGAAAAAAACTCTAAAAAATCAAGAGCAAGATGCTCAAACATTTGATTTTATTCTAAAGAAATGCTTGTACTAGATATGAATCTTGGGCTAGATGGACCTTCTATGTTCTAAGGGGATGGGTAAACTTTCCTATGTCAGAGTGCCTAAAACAAGTTTTTACTTAAAGTCTTATCTTTTTCTTTACTTTTTCCCTGATCAACGAGTGCCTCAAAGAGGTTTTCACCTAAAGATATTGATTTTTGTTATTTATTATCACCAAGAAAGTTTACCTACACTCCAAAGTAAGTAGAAGAATCTAATTAAAAATCAAATCCCTGGTTGTGATCACTGATGGGAAATCTATCTCTTAGGCCCATGTATTCTATAATTGATTATTCATTTTGAAAGTCATCGAGGTGTAAAACCAAATTTTATTATTCCCAATCTATGAGTTCAGGATGGCAAAGGCATAAGGAAAAATAAGGGTTTGATTTAGGATGGGAAGACCCAATGGTAAAGATATAATGTCCTACTCCAAGAAGGGAAGCACCACTAGGATAGGTTCTTGCTTCAAGATGGGAAGCTCCAATGGGAGTTATGGTTAATATAGAATTTGAGTCAAATAAATTTGAGTTAGCAAGCTCATCAAAAAGGATATAATGGCATACTACATCGCTATTAGGAGTCTCATCATTAGTCACTTCAAAAGAGTTGCTATCAAAATTCATGAGGTCACTCTTTGGTGGTATAAATCCAAGACCATGATTCCATTTGATCACTTCAACTAATAAGGGCTCCAAGATTCCTTACGATCGTAGGCTAAGGCCTTTCCTTGTATAGTCAAGGTGATCCATTATTTGGTTATGGATAGGATACTTTGGATTATAAAATTAATTGGTAAGGCTTTTAGAATATAACCAATCTCCCTTGATAGAATCCTCTTGATATTTCTTTAGGGCAATTTCAAGTACAAAAACCAAAGGTGGCTTTGGTTGTTTCTTCTTTCATTACCAAATAGATTGGGTCCATTAAGAATCTTAGATGGTTTAGGATTTCCAAATGATTTAGGGGATTTAGGTAATTTTTAAATATGGAGGATGTCCTTAAGATAGTATATGGAAATACCCACATCTTAAATAACAACCTATCTTGCAAGAGCTACAAGACATGAATCAACCAAAGTAGAATCTAGTTTACCAGGGTCGATATAATTAGACAAATATGGATGGGAAATGATGGATTTATTATTATTCACAATGAACTCAGAACCTAGGCAATAGTTATAACTATGAAAATAATCTTCAAGATGTTTGCAATATTGATATGGTTGTTGATAATTAGGAATAGTAACCTTGATCCCATCATGGGGAAACTCAAGGCACTGGTGAAGAGTGGATGGGACTGCTTGTACTTCATGGATGTAGGGATGACTAAGAATTATGTTATAAGGAATTTTAATGTTGACAATATAAAATAATGTGTGATGATAAATAGACCTAACTATGACAAGAAACCTAATTATACCTAAAGACTCCCTCTCAACATTATTGTAAGCCTTGATTGTAATAGTTTCTAGCTAAATGTCCTTATCCATGTAGCCCAATCATCATACCAAATTGAGAGATATAATGTTCATCCCTAAAGCATTATCTATAAGAAATTGCTTGATCTTATGATCTATAATGATTATCTCAATGTACAGTGGGTTATTTTGGTTTGGGCCAAGAGTGGACATGTCTTTTTTATCAAATGTGATTTTCTGAAAATAAGACAAATGTCCAACTAGGTTATAGAACTAATCAAGGTTAATATCTTTAGGTATAATAGATTATTTCAAAAGGTTGTTCATGATAGTTCTATGGACATTATATGTCTGTAAGAGTTATAATATGGAAATTTGTGTAGGGGTTTTATTCAATTGGTATGCTAAACTATGTTGTTCCCCAAAAATATCACTCATTTTTGGGACAACATTTGAACTATTTTGGTCCTACAGACCAAAATTGTCTCTTCCCTTCTCAAAATTTGTTTTAAACATTCAAATTCCTCATCTTTCAAGCTTCTCTTGAATCTACAGACTCTACAGGAAGAAAATCTATGGACTCTATATGCTTGAATCTACGGACTCTACAAGAAGAAAATCTATGGACTCTACAGGCCAAGTTCAACGGGCTTCACAGGTTGATTTCTATGAACTCTGTAGGAAAGGAGCAAGCTCTCAACTCTTAGGTGATTTCAAAGTTGGTTCAATGACCAGGTTCAACTAAAAGAGTTCAATGTCAAGGTTCAACATCAGTAGCAAGAGTTAAGCACATTTGTCAAGCTTCAAAGTTCAAGGTTCAAAGTTTAACCGCTTCAAGGTTTAACGGCTTCAAAACTCTTATCAAAGAGAATAAGGCTTGAACAATTGAACTGTTGAACCATTGAACCACTTTGGTTCAAAAAAGTTCAACGACCAAATGGTTCAACATGTTTGGTTCAAAAAAGATCAAAAGGACTTAGCCAAACAAACAGAATGAACTGATTGAACCATTGAACCTTAAACCAAAGGGTTCAACGAGTTCACAGGTTCAAAGGTTCAACTAGTACAATAAAGATCAAAGAGCTTAAAAACAACAAGGAAGTGACGGATCAATGGTTCAACAGGTTCAAAAGCTTCTATAGGCAGGTTCAATCAAAAGAACAATTTTTTGACACTTAGTCATTTTCAGGGAATGAACCATTAAACCATTGAACCACTAAACCACTTTGGTTCAAAGGTTCAATAGGTTCAAGGTTCAATTTGTTCAATGAGGCTTGTTTCAAGTGGTCATTACAATCAAAGAGAATGAACCATTGAACCATTGAACCAAAGTTGGTTCAATCGATTGGCTCAATCGGTAGGTTCAAAGGGTTGCCCCAAAACCAAAGGATCATATACCCTTGCGAAGGGCAGGAAGGAGGCACATGGACCAATTGAAAAGACTGAAAGACAAAGGGATTTCCTTCAGGAAAAAGACTAAGGTAAGAAACAATTATTTTAGACTTTTGTTTGAAGGAATTCCTTCAAACAAAAAGTCTAAAGAAATTTAGAGAAGCTGCGGGAGGAAATATTGAAAAAAAATTTGAAGGCCAAAGACAAAGCAGCCAGAACAATTCTTGCAGACTTTTAGTCAGCAAAAAAAGTTTGTGAGAAAAAGTCTGCAAAAAAGTCTGTATAAAAAGTCCGCAGGAAAATTTCCGCAAGAAAATGTCTACAGATAAAGTCTGTGAGAAAGCTCTGAAGGATTCTGAAGACAAAAGGCTGCCAAAGGACCCCGAAGGGCAGGTGCCCTTGCAGGGGACTCTCGGCTCCAAATTAAAGGACACTTCCCCAAAGTTGAAGGGTCACCTTCCCTTTAGAATGATGTAAAACAAGAAATTAGAAGAAAGCAAGTAGCCAAAAAGCCTAAATCAAGAGAAAGCCGAAGAAAGTCCAAGGGTTGACGTGCCCGAAGACGTCAAAGTCAAGAATGGTGAACTAGCTTTTGGAAATTCAAACATAGTGACGGGTATGTGAACGTCAATTTCAAGGTTCGTAAAATAGCCATTGATTTTGAAAAGCCTTAAAAAAGAGTCAAAGAACTTAGCGACCCTCAGGAAGAAAGAAGTCCAAAATCCATCTGAAGACCGCTTGAAGAGTAGATACCCTCATGGGGGGCTCTTCTCAACCCAAAGTAGACTATTTCTCAAGGCCCCGAAGGGCAGGTCCCCTCCAAGAAAGTTAAAATGATAAATCCAAAGGAATTGTTGAGGAAAGTGATGTGCCCACAGACGTCAAAGTTGTGACAATGAAATAGCCATTGATCCTTGTAGATTTAAATCTATGGACCCGAATGCATTTAAAAGCTTTAAGGCCAAGATCATAAGGAAGTGATTAAGGAATAGAGCATCAAATTGAATCAAGGACCCAATTCAATTAACCAAAAAAGGAGGAATGATGAGGAATGATAAGAAACATTTGCGCATCAAATATGTTTCTAGAAGCAGACCGCCAGGTAGATATTGAAAGATGCAAACTTTCAAAAGCGGGACCTATTTCTCTGCATTGATAAAAGCAAATGGGTAAATGCCCCTAAATTCTAGCCTGTCTTCTTAATAAAATTCAATGCAACATGATGTGTTACTATTCCCAAGTCCTTCTTGAAGAGGCTATATAAGGGACTCTCTTGTTAGTGTAAACTGATCTCTCTCTGACAATCAAAAACAAAACTCTACCCAAATTGGAAGGCATTACTGAGACTTTGAGCTCAGATTGTTGATCATATTTTGTTATTGGAATAAGAAAGCAAGTGAATTTTTAGACTTTGTGCTGTGATATCTTTGTTGTTGGGGAAACTATTCTTTTGTCTTTTTCCTTAATATATTTTTTGTTCCTTTAATTCAACAAGCAGAATTAATGAAAGTAGTCAGGAAGGTGTCTTGAAGTCAACTATGGAGAGACTTTGTGCCCCCATAATTGCCTTTAGTGTGTTTTCTTTTTGTTTCTGTGTAGAGAACCTTGGAATGACTTTATGCCCTCATTGTCCTTCATATCTCACTCTTGGGAAATTCAAGTGGAGACTTTGTGCTACATCTCAATTTGTTGATTATTACTTCCTTGGTTACAATTTGCAATTACTACCATGAGTATTCTTGTGGTTTGTTGAATAGTAGTTATGAAAGAAGAGGATTTCTTTCTATCATTTCCCTTGAGATTTTTCCTTTGATTTGCATGCATCATCTCTGAAGAAAGAGAGATGGATGGTTTATCCTACCCTTGAGTATTATTATATATATATATATATATATATAAGGAACTTCCCATTGATGAGAGGAAAGATTAGTCCTCTTTTGATGTGGTGAACCTACACATTTGGATGACCAATCTTCCTACTTTGGCTGATCAGACCTATTTTGTTTATCAGTACGTTGATCGACAAAATATTCAACCAACAAACTATAGGTCTTCTCAATTATGGATTGAGCTAGTTTAATCTTTGTTGGCACAATATTCAACTTTGGAATCATTAACACAATTTTTTCATTGGGTTATATGGAAGAAGTGGGTGAAGGGCCCTAGATGATAACTCATGGGATTCTAGTTGTGATTACATAATCTAGAGGTGGCAAGGAGTTATTATAATTATAAGAGGAAGGAAAAGGGCCTTGGATGATGACTTACATGCATCTATCTGTATTGCCATAGTTTTGAGTCAATGAGGAGCCCTTATAATTAAAATAAGGGTGTTGTTATTTAGAACTAGTAACCCATACAAATGGAGTTGCAACATGATTATGAAAAATCAATGTGGTATTACTAGGGGGAGATGGTGTTAACCCTATAATGATGGGTCCTATGTTATGAGGAACACAATATTGTCCACATGGGTTTACAGTAATAATGGTAATTTGGGTATAAAAAATGTGCCCCATAGTATTGTTAGAGTTATAGGGCATGTTGTTATAAGCCACATTATTAATATGGGAATTATGATCCCTATTATGCTCATTATAATTCTAACCCTAATATTAGTTCTGGTTCTGCCTCTGTCCTTGATTCTAACCTTGATTTTAATTATTTATTGGTGGTGGTGGATTATGTCAAGGAAAGGGGTCTTTGTAGATTGCATATATTGATTTATGTCCTGATTAGGGGCCAAATTAATTTTTAGTTCAACCACTTTCAATAAAGTCATCAATAATGGGTCGTAATTAGATGTAATGATATGCATTATGACTAATAACATGATGGAAGTTTCATCATTCATTTTCTTTATACCAATCTAATTTTGGTTGATCTCAAGGAAATGGCCTTGATATTGGCCATACAATCAAATTAGCCATGACGAGCTTTTGTAAAATTATTTCAATTGACTCTCCTAACTTGATAAAGACCCTAAAATGTCTATAAAATGTCCTTCATGGAGGTTGTCTCTATAAATCAGGTGGTGGATTTGGGGGAGTTATTTGTATATTTGGGGGAGACGTAGCCTACACCATTCATACGTGCATTTTTTTAGCTACCCCATTTCCAGCCATGTTCTTATTTTTTGTAAATCCCTTAGGCTTGTCCTACATAACCATTTGAATCAATGATTGAGTCTATTTAGATGCCTGACCCTACACAAAAATCTTGATAAGAACTTTAGCAATAAGAGCTTTCTCAATCTATACTCCTTTGTCAATAATTTATTCAAATGATTTATCACAATCTAACCATATATTATGCATGAATTCATAATGTAAGTTCTATTCAAATACATTAGCCAACTATTTATCTAACAAGTTATGTTGAAAGAAGCCTACCAATTCTCTCCACCTTTGTAGATATGTAGCAAAACTTTCACCATCACACTATTTGGCTTTATAAAAGTTAACAATGGTCAATTCATGTTATATGTTAAATGAGAAATGGTTAATGAACTTTTTTTTATAAGTCATTCCAACCCATAATTTATCCTTTAGGTAGTTTAAGTAGCCAATCTAAAGCTTGTCTTGCTAAACTTCATGGAAATAGTTAAAGTAAGTACTCACTACTATAAGCAACCACTTGACATAAGACAAAGAATGCATGTATGTGCTCACATGGATCTCCCTTTATTTTGTATTTATAAAATTTGGGTGCCTCAAATTGAGGTGGAAAGGGGTTTTGGGGAATAGATAAATCAAATGGATATGGGCATATCTCATCAAATTTATACCTTTTAACTTGATTATTCATCTCCAATCTCTAAATAATTTCCTTCATAGAATTCCTCTCTTGCATGTTTGGTGCATTTGTGGAATGGATAAGATGTTGTTAGGGTGGTATGTACCCCTAGTTTCATGGTTTTTGGGGTGGAATGTGCCCCTATTTTAATTTTTATTAGGGTGGAATGTGCCCTTGGTTTTGTTGTTGTTGGGGTGGAATGTGCCCCTGGTTTTATTGTTGTTGGGGTGGAATGTGCCCATGGTTTTATTGTTTTTTGGGTGGAATGTGCCCTTGGTTTTGTGTGGATATATAGAGAATGTCTACTTTTCAATCCATGCTTTAGTTTTGGTTCACTCCTTGAGTTGATAAAATAGGCCATTGATTCTTGGATTGTAAAACATTCCCTAAATTCAACTATTTAGTACCTTATTGACTTAGGATAGTTCTATGTTTGTTTACCAATCTCTGCATTGGTTGAAATGAAATAGCCAAATTGTCTTGAGGGATTTTCTCAATTTGAATTGAATGTTTGGGTCTCTGATTTTGTAAAGTAACAAGAGGTTCTTGATGATTAAATAATGTATGCTCCATGTCAAATGGAACATTTTGTAAGATCTTTTGTGACTTTAACTATTCATTTAGGTTATATTGATCCACTATGGTTATGTTTTCATAAAAACAATTTTCATACCTTCAACCACATTTACCTATTATTTCAAAGCATCATTATGATTTTAAGTGGAAACTAATGAGTCAGTTAAGTCTACAACAAGTTGATCTACATATCATTGACTTATTATCTTGATCTTGGTTAGAAGATCTAGATTTATGGGTTTTGACTCTGTTTTTATTTATTTTCCTTTTTTAGAAGAAGAAGATATGTCTATTTATGCAAAATATTTCTCTTTCCATCATTTTTATCCTTCTCTTACTAAAGTATGTAATTATTATGTAGGAAACTCTGAGGATAGTCTAGTACCTAATTCTATCAACCTAAAAAGTGCTTCGTATTGATCTCCTTAGGGTTAATATTCATTGTAATAATTTTTAGATCCTACTATTATGGATATGTCATAGAAAATAATGGGGTTATCTTGACCATCATAAAATTTCTCACCCTCATATCTAATGCCATAAGAGGTCCCACTATGAGTGAACCTTTGAGTCATGTCTAAAAATAGTTATTCTCTGCACTTAATTAGATTTGGATCAATGTTTTTCAAACATTCAAACAAATCATGCCTTGGTTATTTTAAAATTAAAAAATAAGGTACCAAAAAGACTATAAAATAGGGTGGCTTGGAACCACACACAACTAGAAGTTTGGTTCATGAATTTACTTAACTTGTGGTGAAGCTAAAATCATATAAATTGGAAGAGGGTAAGGTAACTCAAAGATCCATGGTGAAAACTAATACACCAAAGCCTATATATTTGTGATACACCTATACCATAAAAGCTAGTTTCAACATTGATGATTTAACCCTAGAAAATTAGAGGAAAGCTCTCTAGATTATGAAGAAGACAAAATGAACTAAGCAACTCAAGATGTAAAAACATGCTTGAATCACTAAGAACAAAGCTAGGATCAAATGGGTGGTAAAACATCACCACATTGTTCTAGTAGGATAAAATATGTTCAAGGACTCAAATCATGAGTGATACAGAAGATGACTTGAGTCCACCAAGATGATAATGTGATTTTGAGTCTAATAAATTGCCCTCAATCTAAATAGAACATTAAACCCAAGTTAAGACAAGTTTATTGTGCAAATGGAAAACCCAATTTAACACACCAACCCTTAAAACTCAAAAGGGTTCAATTTCAAATGTGGATTATAAATGACAGACTTTTTAAAAAATTGGTAAAAGGTCTAGACTCAATTGTGTAGAATGACTATGCTAAAGTGGAAGATAGGACACAAAAGCTATTGATAATAATTTGAACAAGGGAAAGATGAAATTTCCAATTAGACAACATAATGCCTCCCTTGCTCAAGAAAATTTAGGAGAATGTGCTTTGGTTAAATTTGTTGAGTTAACAAGTAGTTTTAGACACAAATCAAGACCAAATAAGTTAATAACAAAAAAACAATCATCTTAACTCTAACTGACAATGTATGGCAAAGTGGGGTCAACTAAACTAGTAAGTTTCTGAATGTTTCTAGAGAAATCAATTAAATAATGATTTTCATGTCATGATCAAAAATAAAATCATGTAATTGGGTGGCTGTATCACTTGGCTTGTTGAAAAAAGGTCTTGCCCTTTTTAGAACCACTACAGCCTATTGTTCACTCAATGTAGTGCAATGTCCAAAGTGCAAATACATCCCATCTGCAACTCCATCACTAGAAGGTGGTTTAATTACTCAAACCTCTAATCCTAGTGGGAGTGGATGAAGTTAGTGCTGGGAGATGAAACCTTGGGTCAAATCTTCCCTATATAAATTTTAGGAGGTAATGAAGTCCCCCTCATAAGCCAAGATGCAATGAAATAAAAGACATATGAGAAAGACTTTAGGGTCATTTTTAAGATCACCCAAACTATTACAAGTTTTTAGGGAGTTCTTTAGATTACATTCTTTCTAAGCCTTAGACTAGGCTTATTTGCAACAAAGATGGTGCTTTTGATTCCAAGGGTTCCCTAAAGGGGCCAAATGGAAGAGCATACATATGCAAACCTTCTTTTTTCCAATCAAGTTATAACTAAACAACTATTTAAAATAAAAATTGATAAGCTTGTTTAACTTTAAGCCCCAAATAAAAGATGAGTTGATGTTCTTTTGACCCAGTGGTCTTAAGTTATAACTTTGAGATTCTAACTATCAAACATTCATCTTAAGCACCTATATGTTTCATTAAGTACTAAAACAAAGTTCCTAGTTCATTTTAAAAGAATGTAAAAAATTGTCTAAAACATGTTTTTATCAAATTCCCATGCTTGATCCTGCAATAAAAACATTAGAATATCCTTTAGGTTTGAAGCTACTTTACAAATGGAAGGAAAAAATTTAAAATTTGAAGTCTCTATTATTACATTGAAATTACCTAGTCAATATCACTATTTCTTGTAAAATCACCACTATCAGATAGAAAAAAACACAAAAAAATATAATATCACTATTTTACCTACAAAATCATTGGCTAAGTCAATAATATCACTATATAGGTTGACAATATCATCATTTTGGGAAAAAATCATTATTTCAAATGAAATCACCACCTAAAATGATGATATCACTACCCATTTTGATGAAATTGCTGCTCAATTTTGTCAAATCACTATTGGAGTGCACAAAATCATTGTTTAGCCAATAGTAATTTTGTTTACACAAAATTGCTACTATGTAATAGCCATATCATTCCAAAGAGTAAAATTGAAGTTCTAGAAACAAATACACAGCTATAAAAAAATGAAATTTAATTTAAAATTTTCATTCTTTTGGCCCTCCAACTCCAAGATCCTACATCAAAAGGATTAGTAGGTTGCTTAGAGAGGATTTGTGAGAAAAAATGTGGGTTGTGATCCCACAAGGTGTGCCAAAATGTAGAGAGGATTACATAACATGATTAGTCAAACATTAGTCCAATAAATCAAAGGAAGAATGCATAAAAAAAAATTGAATTAAGCCTATCTATTCATGTGAGAAGTACAAAGGATAGAAAGAAGAAAATAAAACAAAATAATATCATATAACCTTCCCAAATGGATTTACCATACCAATATGAAAAAAAAACATGTTCTCCCTTGATCAATAGCTCTTGTCTTCAACAACAATGGTGGCCAATTCCTCTAATGCTTCAAGAACTCCTTGTAAACCTAGGCTCATGATTTGGAACCACTAAACTAGATTACCAATGAAGCTTCCATATAAAATCAATTCTCAAATGGAAATAATTGTGTATACAATTCAACATAATAACTTTGCAAAAATAAATCTTAAAAATGATGTCCATGGCCTCTCTATTTATAGATTTTCAAGATTGATCAGAATTAACCTGAACTATCCATCTCAAGATTGAGATGTGTGGCTAAAGATTAATTCAATTATGTAATTAAAATCCATAAATAGGATCATTAATATTTGGGATAGAGGAGCATTTAAGAGGCATGGAGGGTCATTATGAGGCATGGGAGACCCATAATCCTAATATTTGTGGCATTTATGGCCTAGGGATGTCTTCCCAAAAAATGATGTCATTAGGTGATGCAATTAATATAAATCAATTTACAAAAAAATAATTCAAAAACTCTCATGTAAAATTCACTTAAGCTCTTGATTTGGAATAATTAGCCTTAAACAAGGTTAATCAACATTTGTGCAATTATTTGGAAATTGGCCCTCAATTAATCAAAATGGTCAGAAAGTCATATTATTGGGTCATAATTTGACTATAAAAGAATTAGAAGGTGATGTTAGATGCATTGGATTTGTCATCCCATTTAGGATTTTGTCGATACCAAATAATAAAGGAACATGTCTCATGAAAGATATTTGATAGAAGAGAGCAATCTAGGGCACCTAGGTGTAAAATTTCCATTCTAACTAGAAATGATCTAATAAAAATTAGCTAGCCCATAAAATTAATCACCCCATTTAGGGATACTTTGACCTAAATCGGCACTTGTAAATGACAAGTTTAAACCATTTAGGATATTTTAGTGTTTTTATGCCAAATTGTTTATATGAGTGCAATTTGAGCAAGATTGATAATTTTAACACAAAAAAGTGTTAGGAATTGGATGTTTACACTAGGTTCCTTATCTTTAATCATTAACACTAACTTAGAGCATGATTATATATTCACTAAGAACCATGCTTCTAGTTCAAGGAAGGCTTGGGCATTGCTCTACTGCTAGCTAAGTATCTGTATCCCCAATAAAGATGTTTTTGGATCCAATCAAGGCCTTGTTCCATTGCCATATAGGCATCCATAGCCTTGATGGAGGTTACTAGAATCACTTACGCCTGAAAAATCTTATGATTTTGCATTGAATTTTTATTTTTTTATTCTTAGACCTTTTATACTTTCAGCAAGGTTAGGAACCAACATATCTAGGTTTAAGGATTTGGTGAAGTGTTTGATCCTCAAAAAATCACCTATGACTACAACCATTATCCTATGCAAGGATGTTTATTAAGTTCAAGTATGATTGTGTCTCAATAAATTGAACTTGGATTCCATAAATGGAAATCTTCTTAAAACCAATTTTTAGGTCAGGATAATGCTTAAGCCTCATAGAACAATTGGCTTCTTTTATTGGTCTTTACCAATTTATTCAAATAATAACATGAGGATCACATTTTAGGACCATCATCAGCATATTTATTAGGTTTATACCCTCATTTTTTATCTATGGTACTTGAAGCAACTAAATAAACTTTGAGCTCAAGGTTGTCCAAAAGGACTTATTGGAATCAAGGAGCAAGGCAACAAAATCAAACACATAATAGAAAGAAATAAAACAAAACACAAAGGGAAAGCATATACACATGATTATATACAAATAAGGGATAGGAAGGAAATAACTAAAAGAAACTAACTAGCCTACCTACACCAAACCTAACCATCTTATAATTTTACTCTGTAAAGACTTCAGGTGGAATAGTAGAGAAGTAATGCTTGAGGTACTACCCATTGGTGGGAAGTGTGTACTCTACTCCTTACAAGTATTTGAGCATAAAGGTGTCATCTCCTAGTGTGTTTGTAATTTTATAGGGGCCAATCCACACAGGTGTGAAATTTCCATGCTTACCCTTAGGCTTAGATGCTTTGTCCAAAATGAGAACTAGGCATCCCTATCTAAACACCTTGATCTTTGATCTTTTGTCAAATAACCTCTTTATTTTGGTTTGATGTCTACTAAATTCATTAAAATCTCGTTCCATTACATCTCATATCTAAATGATGTCCAACAAGCTTGAATATACAAGCTCCTAGATTTCTTCCATGTATTCTTGCATGAATTTTTATGTAGGCAACTTGAGAGTGATAGGAAAGATTGGTTCTTGGACATACACAAACATAAATGGTGATGCCTTCAAGGCTTTCTTGATTTTGATCCTATCTATTTGTAAGACATATTTGAGTAGGTTATGTTAAGTCCTAAGCTTATCTACAATAGACTTCTTGATTGACTTCATTAGGTTCTTGTTGGTAGACTCAGACACTCCATTTCTTTGGGGCTAATAGTTGGATGAGAATTTGAGACAAATTCCATTGTCATAGGCCCATTCAATCATCTAAATATATATAAATACAGACCCATTGTCACATACTAGAGAGACTAGAGTTACAAATCTAGTACATATGTTCTCCAAAAAACTAATCACTTCATTAGTTCTACATTGTTTGGTGGCTACATCTTTAGTCCACCTGGTGAAATAATCTATGGCAGCCAAGACATAATTGTGATATTAAAATGAATTGGGGTTGATCACCCCAAAAAAAATCCAATCCCCATTGAAAAAAGGGTTTTTCAACCATAATTGGTTGTAAAGGCATTGTTGCCTTTTCTTCCTTCATGATAAAATTCTAGCATGAATGACATTCCCTTACATGCTTGTGGGCATCTTTGAAAAAAATTGGTTAATATTAGTCAACTCTAAGGATCTTGTGGGTTGTGGTTCTTCTAGATGGATGTCTAATGCCTGAATTTTCATGGAAAGTATTCATTATTTGGGTGGATTCTTCTTATGAGACACATCTTAGGTAGAGTCTTTCAAAGTTCCTTTTATACAAGATCCAATATTTGATCAAATAATGGGTTGACTTTAGTTTTAGTTCTCAATTTTTCTCTCTAGATAGTCCTCTAGGACAAGTACCATTAATTACTAAATGTATGATGGAGTCATACCATTCACTAGCCTGAAATTCTATTGATCAAATTTCGTAATACTTAGCTTGGGTTGGTATTAGCAATAATTTGGATCAAGCCTTGGAACCTTACCAATTTTTTTATTTTCATTTCTATGTCATATTCCTATAAAACTAATATCCACTTACCTCTACATTCTCCAAGCTCATTCTATCTCAACATAAGCTTTGTGGTAGGGTCAGCTAGAATAACATGCACATTATTTCTAATAATATAATACCTAAAGTTATTTACTACCTTAACTAATTCATATTCATATTTATAAATTAATGAATAGTTTAACTCAATATTATTAAAGTTAGTACTCATAAAATCTATTGGGTGATCACACCCATCAATCTTCTGACTTAAAATTGCAACCAAAGTATGGTTAGATGTAAAATAGTAGAGATAGAAGTCTCTTGAAAATTTAGGAATTATCAAGATTGGAGCTTGGATAATGGATTTCTTGATATTATTGAATGCCTTCTTGGACTCTTCATTCCAAGTGACATTTTCATCCTTCTTTAACATGTCATTCAGTGGCTTGACAATCTCTACAAAGCCATAAATGAACTTTCCTACAATGTTTATCTTATCAAAAAGTAAATTTATGTTTTTTATACTATTTTGAGGCTCTATCTTGGATATAACTTCCACTCTTTTAGGATCTATAGAGATCCTATCCTCAGTTATAACATGTCCTAAAAATTTACCTTTAGTAACACAAATGATGATTTTCTTGGGATTTAAAGAGATTCTATAGTTTCCACATCTTTCAAAAACTTGTTGTAAGTGCATAAAGTGGTCTTACCTATTTTTATTAAAAAAATTAGATCATCCTTATATAAAATAATACACTTAACAATTAGACCTTGGAAGGCATGGTCCATAAACCTTTGAAAAGTAGCTCCTACATTAGGAGAACATTTTTGATATTGAAGGACATTTTAACATAACAATATATTCCCCAAAAGGCATTCTATTGTAGGTGAAGGTTCTCCACTTGGTTGTAAAGGTTGTTTTCATCCTATCTTCCCTATCAACCAACACATGGTTATAATATGAAAACCCATCAATAAAAGACATCATAGATGAACCTAAAATAGCTTGAATTACTTGGTCAAGAGAAGGGAGAGGATAGTTATCCTTTTCAGATGCTTTGTTTAAATTTATAAAATCAATGCATAGCCTAATCCCACCATTCTTCTTTCTGACTAACACCAAATTAGCCACTCAAATAGAATGCTTGATGGGAAACACAATTCTAACATCTAGTAATCTCTTGACTTATTTAAATATCATTGGTTCTAGGATGGAGTTCATAGGTATTTGTTTTTTCCTGAAGGGCTTGCAACTTTCTTTAACGGGTATAATATGGGTGATGACCCTTGGATCGAAGATATTCATGCCATCATATGACTAACCTATGACATCCTTATATCTGGTTAGAAACTTTTTGGATCTTTCATTCTTAATGCTAGTGAAGGCTTTTCCAATGTTCACTAGCTGGGGTTGATCTAGGGGTCCAAGATCCATTACATTTTAGTCCTTCCCAATCACTTTGGGGATCTTGGGAACCTCAGTCAGTTTGTATTTATCAAATATCCTTTCTAAGTAAATCGTGCCTTTGGGGATTTTATTTCCATTCAACTAAATAAACTTACCATCAAATTTATCCTCCTTAAGTGCATTTTCATCATTATCATCAATGACCTATGCCTAAAATGCTCTAGAATTAGTTATGAAATATAATATCTATTGATCATCATTATGGACTTGAAAATGGTTCCCATTATTAGGGACTAAAGGACAAGGTATCAACTTAATGCTAAAGTTAGGTGAGTCTTGGTTAGGCATGAGGTTGGCTACAATAGATGCCAACTCATCAGCAGCTTGGTTCTCTTCTCTAAGGATGGAGACAATGTTAAAGGCATCAAAATATTCAATTAGATCCCTGAATATGAACTTATACCTCTTAAGGTATGATATCTTACATTGATATTTACTTCTAACCTGATTTATTACTAGTTCTAAATCTCCATAGACTAGTATTTCTTTAAATTTGTTTTCTATAGCAAATTGCAAACCTAGGATAAGGGCCTCATATTCAACTAGGTTGTTAGTGTAAAGGAATTGGAGTCTATAGGAATCATGCTATTATTCATTAGTAGGATCAATTAGGACAACACTAACTCTAGATCCAACCTTCCACCTAACACTATCAAAATATAGCTTCCATAGTCTAGGAATAACATGAGTACTCTCAGGATCACATACCTTTATAGCCTTTAGGGTGAAAACCCTTAAGTCTGAGTCAATAATATTAACCATCTCATTAAAAACATTATACTTGATGATTATGTGTTTTATCCTTGGCTCTCTCTCAACCCTAATCTAATTTGGAACTCCCTTCTAAGGTAGCCATAAATGTGATCAATTTGTGAACATGTAGCCATTCAAAGCCTTGGTCCATTCCCTACTTAACAAGATTCCATACACATCAGTTATGTCAATAACTTGGATGTCCATAAATTATTTCACTCTAGGCTTATAATCCAATTGCATATGAACATTTAAAAGTTCCTTAATTACTTTGACTCTATATTTATCTAGCTGAGTTGTAACTCTATTATACTTAATATGAGTTAAGACAAGTTGTTTGAAAATACCTAATGTCATGATATTGGTAGATGAACCAAAATATAATAAATATTTGTGAAAATTATTACCAAAAATTTTAATAGTGAGTAGGAAAGGAGGAGACTCTACCTTAGCTTTGTGTATAGTTGTATTAGCATGGTCAACCTTGGGCGGCTTGTTACACTTATTTGATAATGATTCTAGAAAGAGGTCCCTTTGTTCTATAATTTGCATAATTTCATGCAAAGTTATGTCATACTTTATCTTCTTTATATCTTCAACTATATTATATCTAGTTTTATTAGAGGAACTAGAAATATCAATGTTGGGCTTAGAGGTTCTTCCTTTAGGTAGCTCTAGATTATTGCTTCAAGAAGTGTCTAGAGGAGTTCCAAAATTATCTCGAGGCATTAAGGTAGTCAAGGGTTACCTATTATCTCTATTTCTCAAAGGATAAGTCTTATTCAAGAAATGTTAGAAGGCTTGGATCTCCTCAGGGATCTCATCAAGTTCATTTTCCTCTTGAAAGGGGAAATCAAAGCTTTCCACCATGAAAGCTTGATCAGATGGTTTGGATCCTGAGGTACTTGCACCAATATCCTTGTTAGGGATCACTTAAAATGTGTCTAATTCTTCTTTAAAATCCTAAAAATACTTACAAAATTTTATACAATCAATATCCCCATGCTTAGCTATACAATGTACTCTTTAATAATCAGGCAATGTTATATCAGTAAGATTAAAGCCCATAGCCTTATTGCTAGAAGATGGTTCATTATCCTTATTATTATGAAAAATATAATTATAAAACCTATTTTTTGGCCTATTAAACCTTTGAAATGATAAGTTCCTACCAGAGTTCTATCCATTATTGCCTACTTATTTCCTTAATTGAAGGAAATTAGTGTTTAATTTTTGGACCATTTTCAAGATAGACTCATTCTCATTCTTGGGAGTTTCATATTTGTGAACTTGGTTATTTTTAGTAGATGGTATTAAATATCTTTGATAAATTTAATTAAATCCATTAGTAGGATGATTAAATAATTCTATATTCTAATTGGAAGCAACATGACTCAAGGTCAATTGATTTAGATTTGGAAGTTGGTTCAAAGATGGAATATTCTGGTTGTTATTGGGGAATATGTTCAAAATGGGAATATGTGGGTTGATGTTTGAAATAGAATAGGCCATTTTTCCATGGGGTTGAATTTGATCATTGATGATCAATGAATCATAATAGGCGCTAGCCAATGAAGTTATAGCTAGAATAGATCTCTTCAAAAATATAAAGGTCATGGGATCCACTACATACTTGTAGATTTATATGGCTAAAATATCATCAGGGTTATAAGATTATATGGTCCTACTATACATTTTATAGAATCTATCATTAAATAACCTTATGGGCTCACTTTAATCTCTTCTAATGGTGGTGAAATTATTGTGATTGACACAAAGATTGACAATTTTACCAAACTAATCTATGAAAAAATTAGTAAACCCATCCTATCTAGTAATATAATTGTTAGGTAGATTAAAAAACTATTCATAAGCTACACCTTTAAAACTAAATGGAAATAGACTACATTTTATGTCCTCATGCACAAAATTAAGAAACCTTAAAGAAAATTTAAAATATTTGATATGATCTTTAATAGTCACTATACCAATTGGACTAAATGTAGGCAAATACTTTTCAAGGTTATGTGGGAGATCATATACCACACCTAGAATGCTGATTGAAGAGTATCCCAACCAAGCCATACCTAGATGAAGGTTGAAGGCAAAGGTACCTTAAAGAGGTTAAGTTGGAAAAGATTTGGATCTCCTACTACTACCTTTGTCATGCCTAGATATTTTGTGGACTTTAAGTTCAAGGGCTCCCTTGTCTTTAAGTGTGATCTAGTTTGAATCCTTGACAATTCCAGCTTGAAGATTAAAGATCCTATTTGAAATACGATGTATCAAATTAATATTTATAAATAATTGTGTCCCAAAAATTCCACACTTCATGTTTTGGGGTACCCCTATTTAAAATTTTGTATTTTTTTTATGTGAGTCAATTATCATTTTTAATCCATTACTCTAAATAAATCCTTAGCTTTTAGTAGTCATTGTGTCTCATTGCTTTCTTTCCCCAATTATTCCTAATTACTCCAAAGGGTTAAAAACATTTACCTAAATCCATCACGAAGAATCCATTTTTTCATCTCCTCTAGAAGATCAAATAAGCTAAAGTGTTTTGGCTCATTTATAATGCAAATCAGGTTATCCAAACTACTTTACTTATTTGAAATTAAGTAGAGTTGTCCTGTAAACCTAAATTACTCTACCTAGTCCAAATTGGAGTTATCAAGAAACTTTACTTCATTACCAAAGTGAAACAAATTAGTCCCATAAACCCACCAAGAATTACCCAAAGTAAACTAGGTTTTCGACATTGCTTTACTTGCATAAAGTCTCAAGTAAAAGTAATGTGGGTTTTCGAACCTAAGCTACTCATCGACCTAGACAAATTCAGGTTTACAAAGGTGGTCTACTTCAAATGCTAAAATAAATTAAAGTAGTTTAAAAATATTGATAAAAAATCCAAGAGCTTATGTGGCCTTTACCATGATCATCATTAATGCAATGGAATTTATATAAATTTTTAAAAATCCACCTCATTTTCCACCTGGCAATTAAGTTGTTCGACCAAGTAACCACACCTATAAACCCCAAACTATATTATTCAAGCCTTTAAAGTGTCTTCAAGTAATTTCAATTCAACTCATTTGTGCCTGAGGTATGTGGATCTCATCCATGTGGTTTTTATATCTTCATGTTCATCTTTTTCTTTGTTATTTCTCTCTATAGTTTTCTTTTACCACCATGGATTTTTTTCTATCTTGTCTCATTTTATTCAGTTTCACCTTAGTTTTTTAAGCATGATTAGATGTTTTGAAACCTATAATTGTATTTATAATCATTTACCATGATTATAAACTTGTATGAAAACCCAATAAAATTGAACCTTTTACAAAAACCCCAGTAGTTAAACCTTTTTGCCCACTCAAGTTTCTCAGATATTTTGACTTACCTAGGTTTCCTAAAACTAATTATTTGAGTTCTTAACTATAAGTAACTACCCTAAAAAAACTTGAGCCCCAAAATCCTTGCTCTCTTAGGTTTTCTAATACTGCTTACTTGGGTTTTCAATCCTAAGTAATTGACATTGGAATCCCCAATCTTTAAAGAGCTGACTTACCCATATTTCTTCCTCATGCTTACTTACTCAAGTTTTTGAGTCCAAGTAGCTCAGTACGATAAACCTAAATTTGCCTATGCATACTCTTTGTGACCTACCCACATTTCCAAATTCTTAAGACCTGTGCACTTTTTATACTAACCTAGGGTTTTGAGACTACTAAGTTACTTAGGGATTTTCAATACTTTCTACTACTTAAAACTTGAGACTTGCATAAGGACACTATAATAACAATAAGTTGACTCTTTTCTCAACATTTGTAAACTAGTTGGAGTAGTTACTAAGTGTTTAAAAAAACTTATCAAGTTCTTCATAGTTATTCAGATCCAATGTCTAGATTAGAAGGTTCAAGAAAATCAAAAGAGGAAATATCTAAATTGGAAGTGGAAACAACACAAATTAAAGAAGCCCTAGAGTTGGCACTTGCAGAGATTCTAGAATAAAGAAATAAAGGTAAATAAAAATATAAGAGAATTAATTCATAAGATCCCAAGATGAAGTATGGGTATAAGGGATACCCAATTGAATCAAGAATCATTTATAAGATAACTAAGATAAGTGATACAGACATGGGGCATGTGTTTATAACTAAATTATTAGAGAGATCCAAGGCCATAGCCAATACCCCACTCATGCATGTTATGAATAGTAGTGGAATTTTGTAAGCTATATCTTTCCCAAGTTCAGTTTGATTTCTTGAATTTATGCTGACATATGCCAAACACTATGACTCCCTTACTAGGGTTGTAAGAGATGCTGCTAGAAATATACTTCTAAGATTGGATGTTCAATATCTCAACTATTGTCTAAGGATCCCAACATCACCAAAAGTAATTGATGTAACAATGGAGAAAGCTAATAAGCAATGGGAAACTAAGACATTAGAATGCATTAAGATAATGAATACATATTACTTGAAGAATGTGAAACAAGCCTCAAGGTTCCCAAAGTAGCTAGTAAGATCAGACTTAATTCAAGAGTTAGATGACATCATTAAATTACTATAAAAAATTAATGGAGATAAAAATGCCAAATATTTATCACCTTGGATGTATGCTTATATCAGAACCATTGATGTCACCCAAAGCTCTGCCAAGATTGAGTGGGAAATAATGATAAGTAATAATATGGATCAATAGTTGAGGAATGTATTATAAACGTTTGATTTCAAAATGACTTATTATCTGGTGTATGCAACATATTCAAGTGGATCCTTTTCAAGGCTAAGGATAAAAGGCACACTATCATTTGTGTCAATAAATGAGTATTATCCTTAATTGGTTATTTTAGAGTAATACAAACATTACATTGCAATAAATTATGGGTTCTTTTATGAACTCATTTACAAGTTAAATGTAGCTCTAAAACATATAAGAGTATTAGATGAAGCATGGGATATAGTTTCAAAATATGGCTGCAATTTCATTTAGTTCCTTGAATTTACATACATTAGGGTTGGAGGTTTCTCATGAACACCTGTCAAATTACCTAGATACCCAAGTGACAAGTGGATTCTCATGGACTTATGAAGATAACTTGTTGAATTACATGAATTACAGTCAAAATATCACCATGCAACCATCAACTTACCCATTGTCATTGGTCATTATAATTTCCAAAACATATATAAGGCTAGGAATGTATAGAAAGAGATGTACCATCATTACACTTAAACACATTTTGAGTCCAAATTCAATTTTGATTGTAGAAGGGTGGCTCAAAACATAGTTTCTCTATAATCATGCATATTTTAGAACTTGAGGATTTTTAAATTGATTGTAGATATGAATTTTATGTGAGAAGAAGGGATAATAGTAATTGACTATTGAATAAATTTGTGATTTTGATCTAGCCACCATTCTCAAGGATATGGAATATGATGGGGTTGTCACCAATTATGCTTTCCATATAGTAGGGGGGATAATATCCCACTTCTAGTAATCATTTTTGGCAAATATCATGATAAGACTATTTCAGATACAACTTCTAATGTTTTGGTAATGAATTATACCTAACTTCTTAATGAAGGCTACTATACGGAGTTGATGATTGAGACCACTCATATGGGGTAGAAAAAAATAAATTGTAAAATAAGAAATTAGCCAAGGACATATAAATAATTTAAGCTAAAAATAAATGGTGATGATACATATTTTATAGTGAAAGACAAAGAGCCAATTTAGCCAATTTTTTATAATCACATTGGTATCTTCTACTGATACTTATGTTCCTCCTATTTCCACCATTCCTACTTCCATAGCACTTGTCTTAGACCCATCAATACTATGCCTCCTCCAAATTCAAGTGGCATCAAATTCCCTATGAAATCCACTCAAAAAAACACTAGAGCTCCTCTTTTTCCTCTTCCATCATCTCCATCTATTTCACTAGTACCACCTCCTTTAGTAGAACAACCCACCTTTGAGAAAGAGCTTGAAAAAGTGACTACTAAAGAGGATACCCCATCTTAGGTATAAAAATAAGAAAAGTTAGAGAAAGTAGTTGAGCCTAAGAAAGAAAATACAGAGGAAATATCAGATAAAGGAAGGGAAGTTGATCCTAAAAAAGAATTAGTGGAAGAAATAAGAGAAGAAGAAGCTAATAAATAAATAGAGGTTGAGGCAATGATAGGGGAAATTACTAAGAAACCTAAGGAGAGGGAAGCAGTCATTGAGAAGGAAAGAATAATATAAAAATATGTTGAAAAGTAATCAGAGAAAGAGATTCAGATAAATATTGAGGTCCAAGAAGTTCCCTCTCAATAACTAATGATTAGAAATAATTAGCAGTAGATGGTAGTTCATATTGATATTTCCACTTCTCTATACTTATCATCTTGGTTGGCTATGAAAACTATTGTAGAATCTAAAGAAGTGATAAATATTGAGGAGATAGACTTGAAACTATTGAGAAGTCTATATAATAAAGGTAAAAATCCCAAACCAACTAAAGTAAATACAAAATTGGTGATTGAATCTTTAGGGCAAAAGTTTGTAGAGGTGTTAGGTCCTCCACAAGGAATGAGTAAAAAGGAATTTAATGAGAAAGATTTAATTGTCATGAAGGTATCTCTTGGAGAGATTACCATTGAAGGTTCAAAACAAGATACCTAGAATTTAATAAATACACTCTTTAAAAATCTTTATTAAGATAAAGTTGCTAAGGCCAAATTAAAGGAGCAAAATGCAAAAATATGTGAAATAATAGCTAATGTTTCTAGAACTATCCCATAACAATCTATTGTTTCAAGAGATTCAATTGAGTATCAAGTGATTAATGAAGTAGAGGAAACTAGGGATAAAATAAAGGATATTAATGAATGGATTGAGAAGATGCATAAAAATGCTCATAAGCTCTTCCCTACTGCTTTAGATGCCCATGCTGATATTTTGAGGAAATTGGTAGAATTCAAGATAGTGATGAAAGAAATTGAGCTTGAAAATGGAATTTCTGAGTTACAACAAGAAAGTCTTTAAATAATAGGTAATTTGAATGAGAAAATTATTATTGAAGAAAATAATGCTCTCGATGGATCTATAATGAATATAAAGTAAGAGGAGTATCTCCTATATTTTTGTATGAATATTATACAAAAAAAGAGTGAGGAAATGAAGACTTTGGAAGAAGAAGCATGCATTTTAAAGACAAATCTAGAATATTCCTTATTTGGTCTTATTGATATCTTGTCTAAAAAATTTCCAAGGACATCTGAATAGATATATGAAAAATTCAAGCATCTAATGGATAAAGCTACAACTCCTTTCATAGCCAATTTTATCAAGGAATTAATTAAATATCAATAAGAAATAAAAAGACTTGAGCCAAGGATTGAAAAAGTAAATGCTCATTACAAGAGATTAGAAAAAGAAATGCTAATATTTGAAATAGAAAGTAATCACTTGTTGTGCTTTATGATGCAAACCATTTAGTTGATGATGTATTAACACATAAAATATAGGGAGAAATGTAGGTAGAAATTTCATGAATTTGATTAGATGTCCACTCCAAGTTTAACAAGAGATTTTTTGCTTTCTCCTTCTTTAATGTTATTATTTTCTTTTCTTGAGTGTACTATAAGTAATCTTGTTTAAATTAATTACTTTTAAAAATGATGTTATTAGACAATTCATTTGTAACATAAAATTACTTTGTAAAATTGAAAGACTTAAGTAATTTGGCTAAAATGCCATTACTTAAATTCATTTTGTAAAATTAGATTACTATAGCTACTTCTACACAACATGCAAGGAGTTGGTGTTTGATCCAAAACAAAAAGTCTAGGCATCACCACTTATCATCAACTATTGCATGCCACATAGGATAAGTTCAAGGAAAATTCCATTCAATAGTCTTTAGCATGTGTATTGAATAAGTTGACTCATATTTTCCTTTGGTATCTAATTTTTTTATAAATATAAGTGTAGATCTACATGCCTGGGTATGATAATTTTTGAAAGCAAGCGATTGTAACCATTGTAATAGAAAGTTTAAGCAATCTAAAACATTGTGTTTAGATATCTAGACAAACTTTTATAATTTTTTTTAGAAGTGAATAATAAGGAAGTATGTTTTCTATAGAACTTTGTGTCTAAGGGACTCATTCTATGCATTCTATGAAGATAACATGCTAAACTTTGTGTTATCTATTTATCTAAATTTAATTCATTTCTTTCTTGATAATTTGCTAAAAAAATTATCACAATTATATGTTTATCTATTTGCACATATATGGTAAACTCTGCAAAACTATTTATTGTGAAGTGTGTTTCTCTTATTTCTCTCCTTTCTCAATCATTCTAGTATTTTCCCTATTCTCTAGTCAATTTTAAACTCCATTCATATTCCCAGAGCTAGATACTTGTTGCAAAATCCATTTATTATGGCTCATGAACAAAGTGATTAAAGTAATACCCCTAATTACAATAACTTGCACACAATTTGTATACTCTATGAATAACTATAAATTGTAAGTAATTAAAATAGATAGACATAAATGAATGGGAGCTTCACTATTAAATGAAGGGGATTAAATCTCATGACTAAGTAATTTTGACTATATGTAAAATATCTAGCCAATAATTTTTGACAACTCCACTAGGAAACTATGATTTTAACTCCCAAAATTAAGTCTCAAATACATAGACCAGTTGAGATAAGCACAGTGTCACATTGAGTTCTAAAAAATCCCAAAATTCTAAAACTACCAATCAAAATGTTGCATGCTAAGTAAAATGCATTTGTCCATTTTTAACACCTTGATGAGATTAATTTATCTTTATATCTATAAATGTGTCTCTTTAATTAGCTTACTGCATGTTTGTAAATCACCAATTCTATGCCTATTTTTCTTCCCAGTTCCTTGCATGTTGATAAAACTATACCCAAGTTTTGTCTATAAATTATAATTGTTAAGACTAAAGACTTCTCTAAAATCTATCAAACCATCCTTATACCAAATCAAGGAGAGCCCAAGGCCATGCAAACAATTTCTTTGAACTACAAGAGTGGTTTGATTTCAATTTCCCTATTCAATCTAGAGCAAGAAAAGCAAGTCTCTCACCTATTAGGAAATGACAATCTCCTATTCATCAGCTTCAGCATAATTCTTCTGGTTTAATCCAACCAATTAATCCATAGTTTCTTGCTCCCAGAAGAATGGTGTTTCCACTTCTTATCCTATGGAGGATAGCTATTTGAAGAAACTATTAAAGATACAACCCAAAATTCAAATAAACTATTCAATTTTAAGACACAAAACTAACAATTGAGGAAAAATCTATTTTAATAATTAACACATCAAATATGGAAAATATTTTTAGAATTCATTAATAGTATTAATTTTTTGAAGTATACAAAATTTTCTCAAATATTTTGTCTCTTTACAAAATAGTAATACTACCTTTTATAGAAAGACAAGGTAGTATATTGGTCAGTCATAAGATATAAAATGTATAAAAGATAAGGATAACTATCCTTAGAAAGCTCTAGAATAAATTTTCTTTTCAAAACTAGGCTGACCTAAAGGTGACATGCTAACAAACTAGCATATAACTTAAAAAAGAATATTCACTATTTCTAATATTACAATGTTTTTACAAAGATGAATATCAATTAGCTAGTGGGCCCATTACCCAAGGATCTCCTTATTATTTCAAAAGTTCCATAGCCCTTTGATGTTGTTCTTTGATAAGATCTACATCCACATATGGCTTCAGGAGGCATACCTCTTCTTGATCAACTAAGTCATCAATGTGCCTATCATCTTTAGACATATCTTCTTTGATTCTCTAGGCTTTTAAAATATTTTCCTCAACTATGAATATCATGCCCAAAATCCTACCATTGTCACTACCTAATTTACCTTGGATTTTGCCTTTTGCCTCATGCATTACCAAGGTAACTCTATGCTTATACTTTACATCATCAATAATTCCTAGGGCTATAGTCTTTGTAGGATTAGCTAGCATAGTACCCAAGAGTTATTTAATTCTAATAATCAATTCCTTATCATCAGCTATGAGTCTACCCAAATTCTTTGTCTACACACTTAGACTCTAGATCTTGTCTACCACTATCCCCAATATAGCATTCAAGTGGCCTAGGCTAATGATTTTTAATTTAGGGATTCTATCCCTAATCAAAATACTAATTAGATATATTATCTTGGTCTCTACCTCCTGCCACTGTATTATTAATCTCTTAACCAACTCACCTTGTTGGCTCAATGCATCTTGCCTCAAATTTATTAATTTCAAAGAATCAAATATATCAAATAATGATGCTTCAAACATGTTTATTATAGCATCAAGAACTAATAAAATGGATTGTCTCTATGTTATCTTTTTCTTTTTCCAAATTTTGAATCCTTTGTTTAATTCCCCTTATGCCAACTCTAACTTGGGCTGAGTGAACCTGTGATAGGCTTTCAATATCTTCTCATGGATAAGAACCTCACCAAGTTGTTTCCCTCCAACTAGGGTTAAGCTTGTAAAGGGTTAAACCCTATGGAAAGTTAACTCCTTAGTTACCACCATGGATTTACTTGTAGTTACCCTTTCTAATCTATTTTTCTCTAGATTAAATTACATAGTGGTGGATGATTATATGAATTTTGGAGGTTGCGGGACCTCTATCCTTATGCTACTTGATGATCTTAGATCATCCATCTTCTTGTAATTTGGTCATGTAGTAATTATTATCCTTATTTATTCTTGTTTTTTCATTAGATACATTATCCATGGATTGATTTCTTCATGAACATCAATGTTGATAACCTTGGTCAAGGCCCACGAGTGGGAGTAGGAAGGGATCTTATACAATTTCCCATAGATAAACCAATCAGGGTTGATTGGTCTATGAATGGGGAAGTCTTCATAAAATAAGTTGATCTCACTTGTGGGATGAGTGAAAGTCAACTTTGGCCTCTTTTTCCTAATAGGGATAATTTCCATCTCTACTTTTATTTTCTTTGGTTGTCCCACTAGGACTAGGTCCAAGGGAACTTCCTTCCCCTTATCTTCATGCTCAACCTACTCTACTTGAACCTGATCTTCTTCAACCTATGCTTCTTCTTCCTTAGATTTATATGCATCATCAAAGACCTTGAGGGTATCTTCTATTATTTCATCAAGATCAAGGGCAATCATATCTAAGTGCTTAACTAGGGATAGTGGTCTATTAAGAGGGGTTGAAGATGAATGTTCCTCACTAGGCCTCTCTTCCAAATTCACCTTATGAATGATGTGTGAAATTTGTGATCGGGGTTGTGGGAGCTCTATCTAAGGTTGTTCTTGAGGTTACCTAGATGGGTAAGGAAATAAATGGTACTAAAGGGGATGCATTTGCCATATGTCACCTATTATTGTTTTATCACTGATCAATCTATGCATAAGCTTGAGTTTGGTTCCCTTAAACCTAGCCAATACTTCCTAAATTTTTTTGGTCTTTATGTATAGAGTGTCATGAGGACATAATTGATGCTCATAAATTGGCTAGGGTAACTGATTGATCTTCAAATGGTTTCCCACCACATTATTTGAATCCCACTGTCTAAGGTCATCTAATTGAAACACAAAATACTCCCTATGCCTAGACATGGTGTCCACTTGCTTCCAATATTGTATAACCATTCTTTCAATTATCAAAGGAAAGTGATGGAAGAGGCCTTTCATTTTATCTTTTCAAACTCTATCAACACTATGAAGGATTTGAGATGCATCTTATATGGCTGGGTCAAAATTCCCTCAATTTTGATAATAGTGCAATCTAGGTAAAACTAGATATCTCCCATCAACTCCACATATTTCTTAATCAAAAGGGGAATCCTAGGATTGGGAATCCTTGTGATGGCCTTGATCAATATAGGATAGACATAGTCACATATCAATTTCATGTGGTGTCTATATTTAAAGATGTGCAACTTTGAGTAGTGGTGGGAGATGGTGGCTCTACCCTCAAGAGACTAGTTCTTGATGTTGGTGACCTTGGTGGAAACTAGTAGGGCATCTAGAAAACAAGACATCATGAAGAAATGGTTGTTTATCTTCCTCTTGATGGTAGTGAATTTTTTCCCTAGGATGACACTAATGATATCCCTAATTGGTGGAGTGATATTCTTTTATACCATAAAGTATACAATAGGACACCTAACTCTTATTCATATGTGGTTACAGGGGCTCTAGATATTCTATTTAATAGGGTCATGATTACCCTAATCCCTTGACTATACTATACAATTGGGATCTTTCCATCAAAGTCCTAGAATACATGGTTGCCTTGGAGAAACCATGGTCTGAAGATGATATTTAGGGCACTCTCACTAGTCCATCCTTTGATCGTGGGTAGGTCCACATGGGGTTTTGAGATCTTGTAATATTTATCAAAGGATAATGGGGCAATGTAAGTGAATCTCCTAGAGATTCCATCATGGATAATCTAATCATTATCAATTCTATAATATAAAAATTAGATCTAGGACATCAATGCAATGATGTACCTTTGGTTTGGTAGTAGCATGATGAAGCCTAGTCATTTAAACCATAACTAGGTCATATTAATTTCAACTAATAGCAGCTATCCTCTACTCCTCTTTGGTAATGGGTTTCATTTCTTCTATGGTCTAGAAGAGCTTGGACCAATTCTTTTTTTCATTATTTAGGGATGCAACATCTAGCTTAGTATCTTTAAAAACCTTTCCTTCACTATTTGTGGATAGGTACAACTTTATTTCATCTCTTGATTGTTGTCTTTAAGTTGCCATGGCTTTAATGCTTGAAAATTATTCACAACTATATTATAATTGATCTCTGGTTAGCTCTTTCATGCTCAAAACACAATTGAACTTATTTTGAATTCACTATAATCAACTTGAGTTTACTTAGGGTCTTTTTATGCAGGTTTAGGGATTTGAATCTTTAATGGTGGTATCTCATTTAGACCTTTGATTTTATATGTTTGGATTCTTAAGCATACACAATATCTTCTTTTGTTATTTTTTGCTTGTGTGGAGCTTATGTGGCATAATTCTAGAACCTTTCATGGTATTTTTCATAAATGCATTTTAAAGTACTAGCCATTGGCATTAAAAATGCCTTTTTTCTTTGCACTATTGGATCAAAATCTTGGATTAGCATGAGCTATCGATTTTGATCTAGATTCTTGCTTTTTTATTGATTCTCCTCATACTAAGTCCCATGGTTTTGCCATTTGGCACCTCCATGGGCCTTTCGAGTTTGGCACCTTTGTTAGCTACTTATTGAATGCATGTTTTCCACTCATCAAACCTGTAGACTCTCGAAGCTTTGTAGAAAGTTCATTAAATTTAACGATCACATATATTTCAAATATGTCTTTACAATCATCAAATGACTATCATGAGAACATCAAATTTAATCTCATCAAATTCATGTGTCTTAATGTGAGAGTGTCACTTGGCACCTCTACAAGGCTTCTTAGGATCTTTGACTCAATTCACTCTATTGGATCAATAATCATGATGAATCAAGAGTTGTCTGATCTAGATCTAAGAGTTTTCTTTCTATTGGTCCCCTCTTACATGTGGGACCCTTCACTTTTAATCTTTAAATGTAGGAGTGCCATGTGGAAACTCCATAGGGCTCTTGGGTTTTTAAATTTTCAATGATGTCTTCGTTCCATTTGATCTTTGACCTGTGATGAAATGAGAACCATTAATCATGATTCAAGTGCTTGAACATGGTTGGTCTAAAAGACTAAGTGCTTAGTTTTGTTGATATTTCTTCACATCATCCAATTGAGAGGCCACAAGGAAGCTTAGATCATTGTATCTTGTGAGTTGCATGTTTTTTAAGTTAATACCTAGACCTTATTCACTCCAATGCATTGAGCCCACGATGAACCATGGACCGTTGGATCTGTAAGATGCAAGGAAATTAAGTTAGAACTTAGGATTAAATGAAAAATTAGGCTAAAGTGTTTATACTAAGGTCTTATTCATGCTAACAAATATTATAGGGCATTAGTATTAAGACTTTAGGCTAAGTAGTAAATAGTAAAGGGAAATTTGATAAGACATAAAGGGACCCTATTAGCATAAAATTTAGACCATCGTTAGAAATAAAAAAGGAATAAAGGGGAAAATAAAAGTGAACCAAGCATAATTTTTAAGCTAAGGTTTATTCATGTTGAAAAAACATGACCAAACCTTAGAATAAAAATTAGGTCTAAGTGCAAAACATATTTAAGCTATTCCCACCAAATGCTCCTACCAAATTTGAATTCAAATGTGAACTAGGGTTTATGCTAGAGTTTTAGAACATGAACTATCAACAAGGGCTCTATGAAACCTGCAACTTAAAGACATGAAAATTAATCATTGTTAATGTTAGGCAAGCTTAGAAAAACATAACTCAGTAACCAACTTTGACAGAGTGGATGATCTTCAAATTCTAATAAGATTTAAAATAATCCATGCTTGAAATGTTAAGCTTCAAAACATCTCAAAGGTCCCAATTTTAAAAAAAATGGGGGTATGTTGACCTCAATATAGTCCTCAGCTAAGAATTCCCCTACAAAATTTATTATGCATTAAAAACTTTTATGGTCCCAAAATTGAAAATAAAGGTATGGTAATCGTATCCAAATTGGTTTTGAGTTAAATTTTTTTGTATAAGGATTAAAATATGGATACTAGGACCTAGTTAGCATCATGTGATGTTCCTACCAAGCCCAATGATAGTCCTTGAATACGGCACATTTATCCTCAACACAATAAAAATCATAATAAAAATACCACCAGAAAAAGGATTAATTTTGATCATACCTTTTACTAGATCCTACCAATGTCTCATTATCTAGTTATGAATGTCAGGTAAACTTGGCTAGATACCATTAAAATGATAGACCATTCCATTAGAATCTATCCAATCTTCCCTCTCCTTTATAAAATCATTTTTCTCTTAATCAAAAATGATATGAGGGTTGTCTTTACCCATTTTTAATGGATGAATCTCTTCTTTCCCTCAAAGTGCCTCTACCTATGAAAGTTGCTTGTGTCCAATAGTGAGTTTCTCTTTCAAACCCTTATCTGCTAGATTTTTTGACCAAATAAAAAAACCTTTTATTTAGTGGATTAGGTCCAATAATCATACCATATCCATTAACCCATTTTTACGCATCTAGATAGACATATGCAAATTCCCCCTCAATAGTCACTTTGGTTCATTATGGCCCTTGGTCAAATATTTGTTTGAATTTCATAGTTTCTCTTATTGTTGGATTATGTGGGTCAAGACTCTTACCTTCCTCACCAAATACTATATATACCTTAGTACTAGGTTGAGCCCCCTACTTTCTCTTTTTCTAAATTTTCATTTGTCTCATTACTACCTCCTTACCTATAAACTAACTTTCTACCTATAAAACCCTAATGGGGGATGACATAACTATGCATACCTATTTAAAATCTAAAGGTGTAAATCTCATAATCAGACTATTTATATAAAAATCAATTATAACATACAATTAACTCTAATGTGAAATTTAAACTATTGAAATATGGTCTAGAAAGTTAAATAATAAAAAGTCATAAATCCAATATTTATAAAAGTCCTAAATTGTTAAAGATAAAAATTAGGGCTAGGGTTAGAGAATTGGCCTTGAAATGAATTAATTTTAGGGTATGTGACACTTTCTATAAGTTTTGAATCATTTATATAACCTATAAATAAAGATTCATTAGAGAATAGATATCTAGTGAATATTGAGACAGGGACACAAAATATGGATATCCTAGTATGTCATTATCTACTACTACAACTTTATCCAAATAGACTATGCATTGTATATGAAAATTAAATCTTGTTTCCCTCTATCTATAGGTGAAAGTTTTATTTGTGGATCTTGATTTGATGTGTAGAATACTTATAAAATTGATACCCATGTCATAAATAACAACAAATGAGAGATCAAATGCAAAAGAGAGAAAATGGGGGGATGTGAAAATGGTTGAGCTATCTTTAGAAGAATCATTATTGACTGGGTGGTTCCTACATAGCTATAAGGTGTTAGGGTAATGAAGTTCTCCCTCTAGTGAATATCAAGTAAATGTAACAAGAAATATTTTATTATAATTCTTAATAAATGATTCTCATAACCTACAAAAAATAATGTTAGACTCATCCAATAACTGTGTTATTGAAGTAGAATTGGAATAGAAGTCTTAAATCAGAAGATAGATGATTTTGAGATTAAATAATACATTATTTTATAATGAGGGCTAGTAAGAGAGCCAAGGGTTTCAAGTATGTTACTTGATGTGGTTTTATAGTAAAATATTATCAAATATTTTTTATAACCAACATATTGGTTTATGAGGGAGAGTCATTATAAAGTGTGTCATTTTGAAAAGATTACTATTAGAGTATTGTAAATAATGACACACTACAAGATAAGGATGCAATGCATATCTGTCTAATAGTTTTCTCTTGTCTAGAAGGAAAAGAGGCTTATCAAACCAAAGTAAAAGAGAGATATATATTGAATTGGGATGAATTGGGATAGAATAGGAATGTCTTGGTGATATACACACTAATTGAGGAAGTTTGAAGACGTCCTTAGATATTTTGGGTTATTAGAATGAATAATTGAAAAATAAAGGTAAAGATGTCAAGGATAATAATTTTAAAGGATTTATCAATTAATTTTAAGTGTCTATATCACCCCACCTCTCCATTTCAATTTTCCACTCTCCCCCCCGCCCCCTGCCCACCAATTTATTCTAGTGATGCATAAAATTACTAGAGTAAAGGAAATGTGATACATGATTGTGTATACACGCTTTGTCATTGTCATGGAGATGTGCATGCCACTTTGTTGATGCATGTGGAGGATTGTTGAACCCATGGTTAATTTAATGTGATCAAGTATCAATGCGAATAATTAGTGATGTTTTTTAGGTTTGAAATATCATATGCGCCAACCCTCATAGAGTAATATTTAATGATTTTTAAGAGGTGGGGGCCAATAATGTGGTTCACTAAATTGAAACCAAGATGTGAAATGTCACTAAGATCAAATTTTGATCAATTTATAAACTAAAAATAAGAGGTGAGAATTATTACATATCTTACTAAAGCGAAACCAATATGTGGAACATCATTAAGTTCAAATGTGATATAATTTCAAAAGACAAAGCACACTTTCAAAAATAGATCTATATTTGAATTGTAAATTTTTGAAACTTTGATGCTTTTAAAAAGAGAAATATAAATTTTTTGAAGCATTAGATTGGACATGAATTTATATCAATCCCCCTAGATTGTGTCACTATTTAAAAATTTTATGACTATCTTTTCAAAAGGGTATCTATGCTCAAGAAGATGTAAGAGTAGAGTGCATAAGCAATCCAAATGCCCCCATAATATAAAAATATAAATTTATTCGTATTTTAAAATATTAAATCTAAAAAGTATTTGTGAAAAATCTCAGAGATAAACCCATTTTTATGACCCCATTTTGAGATGAGGGAAAATGATTGCAAATAAATTGTCTCAAAATAAAAAGTGATAAAATTTGTGAGAGATGTAATCAAGCAATAATAATTGAATATTTGAATTTATTAAATTCAAAAAATATGTAAAAATGAATCATATGAAAAATTTATATATTATATTACACAATTATAATTGAATATAACATCAATGTATTTTAGGAAGCATGTAAATAACTTACAAGTTTTGTATATTTATTGTAAGCATAATATTGAAAACATTAAGCATATGAAGCACATTTGTAGTATATGCCTAGTATATATCATGTAACCATGTAAATATGTAATAAATACTTATTAGTTCATGACTAACATCATGGATATAAAAAACATGTAATCAAAATCACACAAATTCATGCAATAAGGTATAAATTACACATACAAAGTACATGCAAGATGTCGCATAGGCTTAGAAAATATATAATAAATGTTACACATAAGGCCCTAAGGTAAAATAAAAGGGGAATTTGAGTGTCACACAAACATATAAGCCCAAGGGACACACACACAAGGCATGATGCTTCCATACAAGAAAGAAGGTGTATGTTGAACATACATAAGGCCAAGGGTCCCATGCAAGAATAAAACAAATTGAAGCACGTGATGAAATGAAAATAAACATGTAAAATAACCCTATAATAATTAAACAAGCATGTGTGTGTGTGTGTGTGTGTGTGTGTGTGTGTGTGTGTGTGTGTGTGTGTGTGTGTGTGTGTGTGTGTGTGTGTGTGTGTGTGTGTGTGTGTGTGTGTGTGTTCATATATATATATATATATATATATATATATATATATATATATATATATATATATATATATATATATATATATATATATATATATATATATATATATATATATATATCAACATGAAAAAGAGGTTTTAGATAAATAAAATGTATAAGAGTGTTATTATAGAACAAATATAGCCCCCAACTAAGCAAGGTTGTTGGGTAGAAGGATAACTTAGTATTAAAAGCATGTAAATTATGATTTAATATTCAAATCTTAGTGATTTTTGAATATTGATTCTGATCTATGATGAAAAACAATAAAAGAAGTTTTTGTGAATGTGGTTCAATTGAAATAAAAATTAAAAAATGCATAGGGACAAGAACACAATATAAGACATGAATGTAGTACATGAAATCCAAAATAAAATTTAATTAAGTGAATTAATTAAAACACTAATGGAGGTGCTTATTTATACAATACTATGTGAGATTAGATCTCTTAATCTATAGGGGATTATGACTCATAACACAACTAATCACACCTAAGAAATACCTTAAGTAACTAACTTATGTCAATCAAATGATAATACATTGAGAAATTTATTACAATAATCTAGGATTAGTTAATTATTCTAACATTCCCCCCTTAATTGATCATAGCCTGAAGAGAAGAAGAGAGATAATTCCTGAATGCATCAAACTTATCATGTGCGAGTGACTTCATGAAGACATATACACACTGATCCTGAGAGGGGTAATACTAGATTTGTATGTTATGATGCTAAACATGTTCACATATAAAATGGATCTAAACCTCTATGTGCTTGATTCTCTCATGAAACACTAGATTGTGAACAGGATACAAAACACCCTGATTGCCATAATTCAAAATTATAGGCCGAGTCTGTGGAACTCCAAGTCCTGAAAGAATATGATGTATACATATCACTTCAGAGATAGATCCTATTGTAGCATGATATTTTTCCTCTGTTGAAGATTTATAAACATAATTATTCTTTTTACTTCCTCATGAAATCAGACCAAACCCTAGAAAGAACACAAATCTAGAAGTGGATTTCCTATTATTAATAAAAGCTACATGATCTACATATGTGTATCCTATCAAGAACTTATCATTCTTATTTTACTCTAGGCCATACTCAATTGTACCTCTGATGTATCTCAATACCCACTTTTTTACTTTCCAATGTGTCACCTTTGGTTCCTGCATGAATTAAGAAAGATAGATGAAAACATAGCTAATATCTAGCCTAGTATATGTCAAGTAAATGAGACTCCCAATCAACTATCGATAGAGAGTTGCATTTAATTCTATTGATAAATCTACATGAGATAATTGAAGTCTTGTTTCCATAGGTGTTTTAATAGTCTTACAATCCATCATCTTGAATTTCATTAGCAATGACTTAGTATAATTCATCTGTGAAACAAAAATGTAATGTTCCTTCTACCATACCTCCAAATGAAGACAATAGTGTAGTAGCATACGATATATCATGTCAAACAATCACTTGAGATCATTTTTATTTGCATCTATCATCTTCATTATACTTCAAGTGATGACTAGATCATCAACATAAACAATTAATACAACAACATCCCCCCATGCTTTTTAAGGTAGAGGTTAGGATCATATGGACTCTTATTGAATCCATATTGTATGAGATGCTCATCAATATTGATGTACCAAGATCGGATAAGCTATTTTAACACATAGAGAGACTTTATAAGCCTACATACTTTCTATTCTTGAATGGATGTCACAAATCCTTCAGGTTGAGTCATGTAGACTTATTATTTCAAATCTCCATTGAGAAAGGAAAATTTTATGTCCATTTGATGGAATTTCCATACAAATTGTGAAGCCATAGCAAAAACCATTCTGGTAGTCTTTATCTTAGCTATGGGAGAAAAAGTGTCCTCATAGTCAATGCCTTCTTTTTAAGCATGCCCTTTTATAACAAGCCTTGCCTTGTACTTATCAATACTTCCATCTAATTTATACTTGGTCTTAAAGATACAGTTGCATCCAATATGATTCTTCCATGGTGGAAGATCAACAACCTACCAAGTGTTATTTTTCATCAGTGATTGATATTCTACATCCATGGCATCTTTCCAAAGGTCTAGATTGTAGGGCTTCTATTATTGTAGAGGGCTCATATGTTTCTTGCATAATTCTCATATGGGACATATTAGCCTCTTCTCAATCCATGATTATAGTCCTTGTACTTTAAGTGGATCTATCTAGTATTCCATTCAAGTTAGCATCTTGTATAGTACTTGTATACCACTTGGGCATATGTTGAACTATAGGTGGTGGTGTCGGAGGTCCTGTTTAACTATCTTCCTTTTCACTTTCACCATCTCTATATGAAAAGATTATATAAAATTTTCCTATATCATTTGCCTATGTATAAGGTGGATTGATTCCACCATTTTCATCAAACACTACATCTCTAATAATCAATACCTTCTTTGTTTCTAGATCAAGGAGCTTGTATGCCTTTGATTGTGCATTGTATCCCACAAAAATACATTCCTTTATTTTCTTATCTAAATTTTTTATTTTCTTATTAAGAACATGTACATATTTCATACAACCAAAAACTCCAAGATGAGTTACCTTTGGTTTATTCCCTCTCCAAGCTTCATGTGGTGTAATTCCATAAAGAGCTTTGGTGGGTGACATATTCAATAAGTAGACTATAGTGTGACAAGATTATGCCAAATATGTATTAAGAAAATTTTCATCCTCAACCATACTACGAAACATTTCCATAATGACTCTATTACATAATTATACAACTCCATTCTGTTGAGGTGAATATGAAACTATCAATTGCCAATTGATTCCATTTGCACTGAGATAGACTGAGAATTCTTTATTGATGTATTCCCCCCATGATCTATGTAGAAGGTCTTGATTTTATTACTAGTTTCATTTTCAACTATGGCCTTGAATTTTTTGAAGACTTGAAAATCTTGATCCTTAGTCTTCAATAAATATATCCACATGTTTCATGAGTAATCATCACCAAAAAGCTAAAAATATTTATACCCTCTAATACTAGGAGCAAAATGTCCACAAATATTGATGCGCACTAAGTCCAACTTACCAAGTGACTGATACTCAGTCTTTCCAAAGGGAGCTATTCATTTTTTTCTTTCTAATAAACAAGTATATATCATAATATTTTTTTAGTTTGGGAAGACTATGAACCATATCTTATTTTATCAATTGAACAAAATAACCATAATTCAAGTGACCATATCTTCTATGCCAAAAAAATACATAGTATGTATCTTTGACCACACGTACTTGATGATTATTATGAAAAAAATAATGCTAAAACATTTTTCTAATGTTGGAAGCATTGGCAATCACTTTGAAATGGCTAGACTTATCTTTAATGTGGAAATTTTTTTGACCATTTTGGTGATCAAATTCAACCATGAGGTTATGGTCAAGTAGCTAATTAATAGACAGCATATTTTTTGTAAGTCCTAGAACATAAAGAACATTTGAAATATTGCAATACATGTTTCCAAGTTGAAGTTTGTTGTCACTACTTATTTTTATAGTATATGAGATATCATCTCCAAGTGATACATTTCCCTTTGATTCTAATTTTGTTAAATTAGAAAACTAGTATTTTCTACCTATCATGTGTCTAGTTTTTCTTGAATCAACATACCAAACTACACTTGGATGATTGGTAGACTCATGTGCTTGAGTAGATAAACCATATTCCCCATTTGAATAATTATTATCTTTAACAACATTTCCATGTTATTTATGCTTGGAATTTTTTGGTTTCCACCTATTTTGTTATTTCAGTTGCTTATTTTCTATTTGTGGTGACTTGTTGAAAGATGACTTCTTACTTGATGAGCCCTGTTGAAATGTGTTGTACCAATAATGTTTCAATTCATGTCCCTATTTTCCAAAAATTTTACATGCTTTTTAAGAATGTGAATTTTTCCCTTGTTGGTTATGTTGACTATTCTTCTTTAGAGATTACTTTGGACCCTTCATGGGTTTCTTCCCCTTTTGATTCAATGCTAATGCATGCTCATCATCTACTTCCTCTAAATTATGCATAGCTTCCTCTTGGTGAAACAAATTTACCAATACCTCAAAGGTTGGTTTTTATCCTTATAACATTAAATGTGGTCACAAAGATACTATATGTGGGGGGTAGTGCTCTAAGGACTATAGGGACCAAAGAATCTTTTGTTGCTAGTTTTCCTAAATATTGAAGTGAATACCAAAAAATTACAACTCTTCTAAGGAATGATTCTATTTTTTCATTTGATATGAACTTAAGAGTGTGGAATTGGCTCTAAAGATACAAGATTCAATTTTTATTCTTAGCCTCATATATATTTTTAATCTTATCCCAAACATATTTTGTAGTTTTAACACTAAGGATATGAGGATGTACGTCATCCAAAACTCTAAACATGATTATTAACTTAGACTTTTTATTAGCCTTGTCATATTTTTGTTGATGATCAACATCTATTACATATCTAACCCATGTGACTTCCACAACTGACCAACTGTATTCAATATTCAAACTCAATATGTGTTTGTACTTTTATTTTCCATGATTCATAATTATCACCATGAAGAAATTGTGTGTCAGGGAGCAAACATGGTCCAGAACCAAACATTTTACAAGTTGTGTATGACGAAGTACAAGTGTGTTGCTAAGTGAAAAAATTAAATGTGAATTTTTAAAATGTAAATAAAATGAAAAAATACATTCATAAATATGACAAATTACACACAATAACATAATGGATGTCAAACTCCATCAAAAATGTATCCAAAAAGGCAATGGAAAACTAGACATCAGTTTCAACAGAAAATACGTCTGAGGAGCAGAAGAGGTTTAAATTTTTCCATGAATTTTTTATAATTTAATGACACCAATAGATATAGAACAAAAAAAATCACTTTTCATAAAATTGAAACTCAAATTTGAGTTATGATTCAAAAGTTATAAGCATTTTGATTTCCCATAAAAATATGTCAAATCAATTAAAAAACACTAAAAATTGATTTTTGAGGCCAAATCAGAGAATAATATATCATGAAACCACTCATTAGAAACAAAATTTTACCACATTTATAAAATTCAATGAAAGTAAAAACAAATCTTGCCAGTTTCCTCAATATGCATGAAATTGAGTTTTAGTTCCTCTTTAAGCAAAAAAATATGGATACTAGAAAAAAATAATGATTTTCAAACTATGTAAAGAGAGGAAATAAATGGAATCAAAAGAGAGTAAATAAAGGAAAAAATAATGATTTTCCATATTTGAAAAAAACACATAATTTCTAACCCTCTCCTATAATTTTCTCCTTTCGTAAATTGGCTAGAATTCTGAGAACATTTCAGCTTGGGATAGCTAAAGTTAGAATAGCGTGACGCATCCATGGATTGCATGAACTTCAATCTCAATATCAACTAGATATTAAAATATTGGAAAAAAATCGTCAGGAATTTCATGCTCGGGTAATGAAAGATAGAATAGAATTGCATTAACTAAATTAATTAAAGCACTACTGGAGGTGCTTATTTCAATACTAAGTGAAATTAAATCTCTTAATCTATAGGGTACTATGACTCATAACAAAAATAATCACACTTAGGAAATACCCCAAGTAACTAACCTATGTCAATCAAAGCTTAATACCTTGAGACATTTATTACAATAGGCTAGGATTAATTAATTATTCTAGCAGTGCATTTTGGTTTGACTAGTTTGTCTCTACCTTGATTGACTGTATTCAAGATTTTTTTATCATGATAGGTTTTTATGTGTATGAATGTTTACCACTTATATAAAATGTTGTCATATTACACACTTATAAATCTTTCGAGAAGAATTACATATTCAAAAGTGAAAAAAAAAATCTATGTACCAAACAAGGAGATAAATAACGTATGAAAATATGTAATACAACAAAATGAAAGTATGCCTATAGGTCATAATTCTAATTTTTTTTCCAAGATTTTGAGTTTTTATATTTTTTTATCATATATGAATGATTTTGTATTTTTACATATTTATAAAATTAAATCATGTGTAAGTGAATATTTGGAAAAGTTGTAAGAACAAAAATAACAAGATTTTGAAAAAGAATCAAATCAAAATAAAGATGATGTAAAATTAAAATGTCCTCATAGTGAAAATAGAGCCAAGGTATAGAAGAAGGAAATGGATTAGATGTAGATAAATAACAAACACAATTAAGGAGCAAATAAGCTATGTAAAAGTACATTCTAGGCAAAGAATTAATAAGATAGTCTATAATGGATAGAAAATCTTCAAGATTGAGAGAAGTGATCTGTACTTCAATCTCCATGGCTTTAGTGTGATCCACCACACCAAATAAACCATTTTATTTTATCCATATTTTAAAAAAAGAGCCACATCCTTATAAATAAAATAAAATATTATCACATACATAAGTTATTATCAAACACATAAATAAAAGAGTTCACAACACTCTTCAACCAAGATCTCTCCAATACACCATTACCATAGCCATGAGTGCTTCAACACATACACAAGGAATAAACCAACTAGATAAAACTAATTTTTATTCACAAAAAGCATATGAAAAAATATTTATACTACAATGGATAACCCTTGCTAAAGTAGGCAAGGAGAAATAAGACTCGATCCTAACTAGCCAATATGGGATAAATCCTCAAATAGGACAAAACTAGAAAAAAGATGAAAATCCTAGCTAGAACCTATCAAGCATAAAAAATATACTCTAACACCCATCCTCAAGTGAATCTAGTAGAAATAATATTGGTGATGAAATTTCACATATTCTCTAGTGAACACTAGTTGTGTTTTAGTCATTAAGGCCCATAGTCCTTTGAGTTTAATGATTATTTTCATTCATGGTTTCCATGTATGGTAATTATGTGTTGTTAATGGCTCACACTAATATAATACAAAATAATAAGTCGTTCTTAAAAATCATCAGAGAACAAAATAATGAAAAAGGGTGAACAAATCAATATCGAGACAACCCCCCAAAAGATTTTGTATTGAGCCTCCCCCAAATTTGGCACTTTATATTTTAGTGTGTTTTTATAAAATAAATGACATCAATAGATTAGACATTAAAAAATATATAATTTTGAAAAAAAACACTCGATTTCAAGTTACCGATCAAAAGATATAGTTTGTACAATGTTTCTCATCAAAAATGGGTCAAAAAAATTGCACCAAAAATATTAAATGCTTGAAAAAAAATTAAATTCTTTCTACCAGATCTAGAAAAATGGATTTGAAGGAAGATTACAACAAAGAAAAATAAGAAGTGATTTTTAGGGTGATTTTCCACATACTTCTATCTTCGATGCTATTTTTTCACTTTAAATACAAGATCTATTTTTTTTTCTTGATCTTGCATAAAACATCTACATAAAATTAGCTTTGTAGGATCAACTTTAGATCTTCATATCTCCTTGGATAATGATCATAATCCTTATTATGACCACTTTATAAACACATATTGAAGCACTCCTTCCAATATAAAAATAAGTTTTTGAAACAAACACTAGTGTGAGGAGAAACATATCTGCAAGATAGTCACAATTTTATTCAAAAAACACTTTGCAATATCTCCAAAAAAAACAAGAAAAAAAAATATCAATTAAAAAAAAATTGTAGTAACCTCAATGAACTCCCAAATAGATGGTTTCAACACCTACTACTCTTATTACTATGAAAGGGATGAAAAATAGATTATTCCAAGCCATAAAGATCTCGAGTGTTAACATCAAAGAACATCACAAGGAGAATTTTATAGTGTAGACTTAAAAATTGATGTGCATAAATAAAAACCAATATCATAAACTATCTCTAAAACTATATGTGGAATACAATGGATGTGCCTTGATTATATAGGTAAAGAAGATCAATCATATCCATAAGATCACGCTAAGAGATAACATAGGGATAGAAACCCACTATAACTAAGATGGAATAAACAATCAATATACACACCTAAGTGGGTGGGAAAAACTAATAATGCGTAAAATAAATAAAGCACCTAGGAAACATGAGCTTAGGTAAATAACCTCCTATAACCAACTATACATATTTTGCTCTTTCTTAAATTTTATGTGCTTCATTTTTTGATAAATAGTTTATTATGTATAATGTATTATGATATATTAATTTCATACATGTGTGTCCTTGTACTTGTATATGCTTGTATGTTTCCTATTGACATGTTATCCTATGTTTTCCATATACAATCCTATAGTCTTCACATTATTCCATAAAATTATTGCGTGTGATATTTTTTTCTCAATAGTTTCATATTATATATGTGCTTACATGAATATGTGTAATTATCTAATTATAATATATGATATGGTTGATGCCATGGTCCATATCATTAAACTACTACTTTTCGTATAATATCTGGGTTTCTTATATTTTAGTCGATTAAGGCATGGTACTACTATTGTCTGTGTGTTTCATTTCTATATCTCTCCCACCTCATGCCATATTTAGACATTAGGGCACAACCTTTGTCTTTAACTTACATTTACCTTAGAGGAATCATAGTTTTACTAACTAGGATAAAAAAAACCATTTATTATACATATGGAGCTTAATATACACATGTAACTATCTATTGTACATTGCCTATATATCATGACACTAAATTATCCTACATATACCCACTCACATAGGGGTTATAAATATATATTTGTGTAGTTTCACATCCTATAATTTTTTTCCATATCCTTTATTCTCATTCACCTCTAAATATTGGGGCATATTTCATGGTCTTCACTATCTCATCCACACATAAAGTTACATCTTCCTATCAATAATATTTGTTTATCCAATATACGTATATTATAAATAATGTTATTATAGTTTGATAGTGTATGGAACTAGCTAGAGTCTCTAGTAAAAAATCCATGTTTGTGAAGATAATTTTGACTAAGATTATGAAAGGATTAAATGTCCCCTTATCATTTCAAGCTCTTCAATTCGACCCTTGATTTGTGTGTATTGTTAATATGTTGCTTCAAAATGATAGATCTTGAATTACCATTAATGGAGTACAATCACAAAAATTTGGGAAAATCAGGTCTATTATGAAAGGTTTCCTATTATCTCCCTCTATATATGTGTTTATTGCATAATGGATTAGCTACTTATTGGCTAATTAGTCTTTAATATATTTTTTGTAAGGTATTTCTTCCCCTCATTCTGATTAAAAAAATCAATTGAAATGTTGGAAGTATTTATTTTCATACCCTTTTAGAGAATTAATATTTTGTCAAGAATGACATGAAATGACTTTACATTTAATTTCCTTGCATAATAATCCTTTATTCAGTATAAAATTAATGCATGCTACATGCATTCTCTCCCCCAAAACTCCTTGGTGGGAAGGATATACATGGTAATGAATTCATCCAAGTGTGAAATTTATGTTTCTGGGCATTCCCTTTTCTTTTCAAATATCTCCATTTGAGATTTATTTATAGGGTTGATAAAAATATTGCCTAAAACATCACCAAACATAGTTATTTATAAATCAATTTCCATGTTTTTTTCTAGTGCAATGACCACTACTCATGTAAACTACTATTCTTGATAGGATCCTTTTTAAACTACCTCTACTAAATCAAAGAGGTTACTCAGAGGTTTTCTCTATCCAAGCTAAAAATAACATAAGGGTGTCCTCATGGTCTCCTAAGATATTTATTTTAAACCCAATGATGTTAGGGGCCATGGGATTGTTTTCATCAACATTTGAGGCTATGACCTAAGTGTTAAGTAGATTATTAGAATATGTAGACACTAGAAAACCATACTAGGTGTCAAAATGCCTCAAAACTCTTTAAGGACCGCCTAAGTCTTCTTGACCCACTGACCAACCTATAAAGACCTTGAGTCTAGTTATCTACATAGCTAAATACACTCACTAACTAACTTGAACATTAACCTACATTTTTAACCCTCCTTGGCCTCTTTTTATTTGAAAACTTGACTGTTAATGATCAACTTAATCATCAATGATTAGTCTGACCATCAATGGTCATGTCCTCACCTCTCTATCCCATCACAAGATGTGTGTGATCTAACAAGGAAAAATTTAATATGTTCATCTTATGCAGTGCTAAGGAACTCTCAATCATCAAAATCAGCAACCTCACCCTCTAGGGAACCTTCTATCTTGCATCTCTCTTTACCTATAAAAGGAGGGGAGTATGAGGTGAAAAGGATCCATTATTGCAAGCATTATTTCACATAGATATTCAAGCTTTCCAAATCCAATCTTCCTTGAGCAATTCAACAACAAAAGAGATCTAAACCTCTACCAAATTTTATTTTGAGGCAAAAGTACTATTACTTTGGTGAAATTGCACTAGACTTCAATCATTAGCCATCTAATAAGGTATAGGTATATTGTACTTGTTCTTTGTTTCATTGTATTTCTAACCTCCCTTGACCTGATCCAACCTATCTGCACCTTGTTTCTCAACTTTTAGATCCTTAACAAGATCATTATCAGACCATTCCCCCATTTAACAACTCTTTTTTGCGTAACTTTATAAATCCATAATCAACTGCTAATGGTTAGAACAACTATTGATAGTCCCCTCCAACCAATGATGGTTACCCAACCACTTATGGTCAACTACATTATCAATTGTTCACCCAACCCCTGATGGTCACTATGGTAGAAAACAAGTTATTTTCAACCCCTTAAACCCAATCCAACCTAAATTTCTATGTTCCTATCTATTCACAGACCCTTTTCTAATTTTTTAACCTAAATTCACCCACTTTAGCACAAGTATTGACCCACTTTTTATATATTTAATCATTTTTTTAACAAGCATTATACTTTCTTATTGTATTGCATTTCCTTTTTTTTATGCAAGTACCTTAATTTTATCATTTTCAACTTGATTTATATCTAAAGAGGATTAGTAGCCTCCTATCAAGATTATGCTTCTTGGATCTAGCTCATGCTGGGTAGTCCACTCAACTATCTAGCTAACAATCCCTTTGTTAGTGCTTTCTTATCTGAAGGTTATTCCTTCCAAGACAAAGAATAATTATCCATCTTCATCTGGATTATGCACACATCACCAACTAGGTATTTCTACCACACCCTTATTACTAGTTTTTTTATCTTCTTCCAAAATTAAGAAATGAGCATAGATTAAGAGAAATATTTTGGTATTCATGATGGGAACCTAGCATCATCTAGGTGATCCTTCTTTCTTCCTTTATTCTTTGCTTCTACAATAAAATATAAAATTTCTTTTGGGCTTAAAATAAACCTTACATACATTGATTGATTGCTTTTATTAGTTCATTTAGTAACTTAAAAGAAAATCAATTAATCATAATTTCACTCTTGTTATCATACACTTTACCAAACTACATAATCAATCAACACATCAAACCAAACATCAGAAAAGGCCCAACTAGGATTTCATCACCTAGTGGCAAACATTACCCTTTCCTAGAAATCCTACTTGGAATTCATTACTAAGGAGAGAACCAACTCAACTCTCTCATTGAGTATAAACTTTTAAATTTAGTATATCTTGGCTAAACACCTTACACCCTTATTATTGTGGTGTGTGAAGTGAGGGGGTAGGCCCTAATATCAAGCCACGTACTGAAGTTCAATATATATTCTTCTTTTTGAGCACCTAAATACACCCTGAAACCAACCTAAGATTTCATATTTAGTACCCAATCTACAAACCACATGTCTTATTCAAACTTTCTAAGTCATAAGCCAAAAGTGATCTAAAAAGAATCGTAAATTTTAAATGCACTTCTAGTGTATGTTTGGATTGTCTTGAAATTATTTTCCTTTTGCATGCTTTTTGTTTGAGGTGTAATTTTTCATCATTTCTTTTATATTCATCTCATGGTCTTTACTAGATATCAATTGAGGAATAAAACCAACAAAGAACCACCATCTTCCTCTTCTTCCATGGCATATACTTTAGATGTTGAGAGTTATCCTCATCTTTCTCCTCCTCCTACCATGCCTCAACTAGTTGTTGAGGGTGTCATGGATTTCAATACCTTCTTTGATAAAAAACATATGACCCTCTAACATTACCTTAACACCTTAGATCACCATACCCCTATTTCTTTGTTTCCTCCCATGGATCCACCTTATGGTATACCTACCCCTCTTATGGTTTTTGTTACCTCCACCCAACCTTTGATTATCCAAACATATTCTTATACCAAATCCCATCTACTACCACCATTGAAACCTAATCCAACATTCCAACCAATAACCAAACCCCCCTACACCAACCAAAACCTCCAATGTAGGGGAAACCTTTCTTCTTGTTACCTATACCCGATTCACCATGGGGGTATCTTCTACCCCCATTTCCACCATTCCTCTTATCACCACCAACCAACCAATTTATACCCCTATCCAAAATTTTGTACATTCCATACCTCCTACCCTTCCACTTATTAGCACAAGAGTTAATAATCAACCCCAAACATCTACCAACCCATCCATACCTCCAAATTAACCCACCTCCATCCCACAACAAATACCCATGACATCTTACCAATATGTTCCTAATCCACAAGGCTACATAACACCTTCTATCCAACCTTTTGTGCCCATCAACCCTTATGTATCACCATCCCAACCTTCAATGACCACATACTAATATGTGGTATATTCTCAACCTTATACCTCTTATCCCTACATTTCTACAACCCAACCATAACCAAAATTACCACATAATTATGGATCCTATCAACCTCAAATATATTTGGTCAAAATGTTAATGGACAAAATGACCAACCTAGAATCCTATATCTCTGGGGCTCATAAAATTTTATCATATGATCAAATCTATAACAAACCTATCCATCCATCCATCCCTATCTGATCCTAATCTTGTCAATGGGAACTACCCAATTTTTCCAAGTTTTAAAGCGAGGAGGATCCCCAACAACACATGAGAGCATTTTCCCATTCTTGTTATTTGATTGCATATGATGATGTACTTCTCCTTCATACCTTCCCTATGGTTTTATTAGGACCAACCTTGGATTGGCATAGTGATCTCACCAATAACTCCATCTTTTCATTTTCTCAACTTGCCTAAGTCTTTTTAGATCACTTTTCAATCAATATATCTAAAAATCTCTCTATTACCGACATCTACTCCATTACGTAATTTGATGACAAATCAATTGTCAATTTCATAGATAGATGGAGAGGTCTCATCAACTAAATTTATTTCTCCTTACCCTAACCTGAGTTTATTTAACTCTTATCTTAGGGTTGTGCCAAACATATTTCACCTACTCTTGAAGTTCAAACTTTCTAAACTTTTGATGAGGTTTTTACCATGGCACAAAAATAAAAAATCTAATCCATTAATGAGGGAAACTTAAAACTATAGAACAAAAATTATAGATTTAAATCTAATGACCCTTCCTCCACCAAAACCTCCAATTAAACTAACCATCCCAATACCAAATAAAGGGCATCCACCAACTTAGTTGTACTTAAAACCACTCCACTACCAACTATCAACCAACCCAACCCAACTAATTCTTCCAACTCTTCTAACCAACAAAACCAAAACCAAAGCCTTACCCCAAAACAATATACTCTGATAGGGGATTATTATGCTTTAGTTTTGGATAAATTACTCAAAATAAACATCATACAACTTCCTCTAATAAAACCTCCCCAATAATTTGATGCCTCTTGCCCTACGCCTAGTTGGTATAATGAGAATGATATTTTTGCTTTCCACCATGTCATTTGACATGATGTTAGTAGTTGAAATACATTTAATAATATTATCCAAAATATGATTGATAAGGGAGGAATTATGTTTCATAATCCCGATGCTCCTCTAAATCAGTCCCTTGACATCTTTCGTAAACCTTTTCCCAACTATGCCCCTTCCACCAACAATGATGATAATAAAATGAAATCAGCCCATGTTCACGATGTCTATACATTTAATTTCATTATTAGTGAACCTATCATTGAGGAGACCACCACCTCATCTACCCATTCCTCCATTCAACTCATTTAAATGATGCATTCACCTTCTATTCCTTTGGACATTCACATAGAGGAAGAAACCACCCCTCTTTCTTTATTTTTTGAGACCATGGACCTATTTTCATCTCCTTTTATAGAAATACCAAAGGTGGAAACCATTTATTTAACCACTTCTTCACCCACTCCACCTATTGAAGTGGTTGAATTACCCTCCATTTCTTTGAACACCCAACCAAAGGAAACTATCATCTTCATCTCTTCACTTGAGGCTATCAGACCTTCCTCACCTATCTTAGAACCACACATTCTCTCTTAACAAAACATCTAAAAAGAAGATATCACCTTACCTACACCTTCCATGGAGGAAGCATCCTCCCAAACCTTGGAACCATCCATCAAGGACATAGTTGAACAAACCATCCCCTCACATCCACCTATAGGCTTAACCTTTGAAACCAATGATGAAGGAATCAAAATAATTTACAAGTATTTTTATACACTGGTCCATAGTCTAGAGTTTACCTCTTAACCCAACTAAGATAGAGCCACTTTTTGGCATCATCTTGGGCTCCCTTACCAAAACAAACTTGAACCTTCAACATCACTTGCATACACCATCAAACCTATCATTACCTCAATCCCATCCTTAAACACTTCTTCCTCCAAAACCATATGAGAATCTTCCAACCCACCTCTATCTAAAATTATCAAATAACCTTATGCCTCTCTAATGAAGCCCATCAAAAACCTATGAATACTTCCTACACCTAGCCTAGCTCACCCATATTTGAAGTTGGACTTAACCCCTTATAGTCTACCAAAGAAAACCCTAACCAAACTAACTAGGAAGGTAAAAACTCCTAAAATCCCACCTCAAACTATAACTATACCACCTCATTCACACCTACCTTCCATCTTAGGACCCCATCCCTCTACTATCCCTATTACCTATCCCTGATCTAGTAAACCTTGTCTTTTTACTCTGCCCACATCTACTACCAAATCACTGAAATCCCCACCATTCTTAACTAACCTAATTACCTCTACCTTCCCACCTTCACCCTCCACCTCTAAATATTCCACCTTCAAACCAACCATAACCAAACAATCCCAACTGAAACCACCCACCAAAACCATTCCACCACCTCTAATTTTTGTGGTGAATCCTACTCCTAGAAAGGTTCCCACTCTTAAAACCAAAAACCCAACACCCTCAACACCTTTTATCAAATATTATTCTATCTTTTGACAAAGGTTATTACAAACCTCTTCCTTAACACTAACACCCATCAAACCTTTTGACCCTTCATGTATTAAACCATCATGGTTCAATGATAATTTGATTTTCTCATACCATAGGACTCTTGGATATGATATAGAGAATTGTAAAGCTCTCAAAACACTTATCCATATCGTATGGGATGAGGATGATCTACTATCAGATAAACCTCCCTTGAGCCCATTACCAACCCTACCACCAACTCAACCCATCCAACATTTACCTACACCTTCACTCTTAGTTGAACGTGAGGAGGAGCCAAAGCAACCATGTAGCCCAACACATCCATTAATCCACACTATCCATATGGTTACCCAATCTAGGGCCCAACAAAAGGATAAGGGAAAAGCAAAAGCATCTATACCATAGACCTAGCCTTCTACCCCTCAATCTCCCAATCAAAACCAAGCACCTTTACCTCTACCTTCACCTTATCCAAAACCTAAAATATCCATTTTGTTTACCTTTCCTTCCAACCCTTATTAAACCATGTAATGAGTGGTGTTAAAACAACTTCACCAGACATAGGTGAAGATGATCCTTTATGAACTAATCAACACCTCATCCCATCAGTGCCAACCATTCATAGAGGCCTTACAATCTATAGAGTTTCAACCAAAATATTCTCAACCTTTTGCATCCTTTTTCAGAGCCCTTCAAATTTCTACCTTTTTTACCTTCTAGGATTCAAAAATACCTTCTATCCATTTTGAAGATCCCACTCCTCCCCTCTTCATTACTGCATACATTAATTAAAACCTCATCAAAAGGGGGATGATTGATGGAGGAGATAGCATCAACATTATATCCTCTCATGCCTGTGACCAACTTCAATTGCCTAAGAATATCATGTTAGAGACTCCAATGGTCTTTCACTCTTTTAATGACACTATGGCCACTACCTTGGGGATAGTCATCTTCCACATCCACTTGGGACCTCACACCATTCTATAACTATTTTACATTGTAGAGGGATATTTTTAATACAATATTTTACTTGGATGCCCTTAGATCTATGCCATGATTTATGTCCCATCTTCCTTACACTGATGTGTCAAATTTGAACATGAAGCTCAAGTTGTTACCTTAAGAGTTGACCCTAGTGATTTTTCCTCATGTAATATGACATATACACCCAATGACATTATTATTCCTCCTTCATACACCTCACCACCAACCAATAGCAACAACACCTCACCAACCAAAACCAACAATGGCTCCACCACTACCGTCGATGAAGCTTCAACTAGCTCATTTATCCTTTCTTCATAAATCCCCATGGAGGACCCCTTAAAACCCAAATTCCAACATATCTTACTAGGGGAGTATCACCTATTATCCTTGGATGCTTTCCCTACTCCTCAAGAGTATGATAAACTCACCCATGATCCTAGTTATGACCCTAACATCATAACCATTATCACTTTTAGGCCTCCTAACCATCAAACCAACTTAATCCATGCAGGGTTTGATCATCCACTTCTTGCTTCCATTAATACCTCTACCATCCAATCATTTACCTCTGACTTCTTCTATCTTAACAAACCCAATACCTTCATAGGTGTGCCTAGAAGGGATTTAGCCTAGGCCATTATGAGCATGGACCTCATGAGTTACCTACCATCAAAACTAAGAAACCTCATGAGTTATTTAGCCTTGGGTTCATATTACTAGATGAACCAACCACCTCACCTAAACCCATCACCATCATTGATGAGGATATCCCATCCTCACCAACCCCATCTCCTTTTAAGTCATAAGATTTTGATATCATTCTTCATAACTTTTTTTTGATCAATATCATTAGTTTGGGCCCCCTAACTTATCAAAAGGATGGACAAACTAAAACTCTTCCTCTCATCCATCTTGAAATGGTAGAAAGTGTTTCTCCATAAAAACCATCCAACATCAAGATGACGATTCCATTATCACCTACCTCGGTGTGGGATATTCTTTTATCCATAAATACCTTCCTCTTGAGAACCAAACCATGTTGAATAAATCAACCATCAATGTCAATTTGGGTATTGAGGATAACCCTCTCATTGTCAAGATCGGTCAACCTTTAGATTCTATAAAACAATAATATTACCCTTATTTCCTTCATGGTTGAACTATAGAATTTAATTGGTCCTATTTGTATATGCTCAGGATTGACCCTTATTTATCCCTCCATAACATTGTCACCCATCCTAATGCTAATCTTTTTTAACAAAATATTTTCAAGATACACCTTTGCATTGCCCTTCTAATCAAAGAAGAGTTTCATTGCCTCTTGTCTATCAATTTCATCCAACCAATCAGTTATCCTCAATGGGTTTCTCTTGATTTATTGATGAGTCCATCATGACACATTTTTCAAGAGGACCCCACCTATCAAATGATCATGTTCTTTGATGGCTCTAAATGCCAGTGTGGTGGGGGTGCTATAGTTATCCTCATTCCATTTGATGGTGAACCTCTTCCCCTCTCCTTTAAAATTGATTTTGAGTGTACCAACAATATGGATGAGTTTGAAGCCCTATTAATAGGTCTCCAAACCACTATAACCTTGCGGATTAAGATCATTAGTGTCTTTGGTGATTCCCAACTTATGGTCAACCAAGTCATTGAATCCTACCACTGTAATAATGAGGTCTTGAAAAAGTACAAATAGCTTATATACATAGTCTTATCATCATTAAATCATTACCTTATCTAATATATTCCATGATCTACCAACCAATTTGTAGATATAATCACTTCCCTTGCTTCCCAAATCCCATATAAACCTATCGAGTCTAAAATATTTGTTACCATATACCATTTTATCATACCTTCTTATGTTCATTCTGACCTTCCTACCATTTATAGTGTAGATAAATCTTCATCTAACATTTGGTATGAGCAAACCTTAAACTACCTCAACCTTGGCATCATTCCTCTCAATCTCTCTAGGAATGCCCAACAAGCCTTTGTTTAGAGTAACTCTCATTATACCATACTAGGAGGAATCCTTTACAAGCACAAATTCGATGGCCTCCTTCTCTATTATCTACATAGTCATGAAGCTTCCCATAATATCATGGAAACACATGACAAAATATTTGGGGGACACTTTAGTGGCCTAGCTATCGCTAAACGTATCCTTCACCTTGGCTACTATTGACCCACCCTCAACCAAGACTACTATGATTATGTAAATAAATGTGTTAATTGTCAACAACATAAAAATTTACATCACATACATACCTATGGCCTATAAGTATCCAAATAATTTTGGCCCTTCTCATAATAGGGACTCGATGTCATTGGGGTAATCAATCCTTATTCTTCATAATGACACCAATCCATCATTACTACCACCAAGTATTTCACCAAGTGGGTGGAAGTTATTCCTCTCATCTCAACCAAAGCCAACAAGATAGTCAACTTCATCAACCATCACATCATTTATTATTATGGTGTTCCTCATAAGATCATAACTGATAATAGTAAATATTTTAAGAACAAACAAGTCCAAGGTCTTTACGATGTATTTTGCATTAACCCAAGCTTTTCCTCACCTTACCATCTATAAACAAATGGATAGGTGGAAGCCTCTAACAAAACTCTTAATAAAATATTAACCAAAGTAGTCATTGATTTAGGTTAGGATTGACACTTTCACATCCCCTTCTCTTTATGGGCCTATCACACTAGCATTCAAACCTCTACAAGTGATACCCCTTTCTCTCTACTTTTTAGAGCAGAGGTGGCCTTGCCTCTCTAAGTCCATATTCCCTTTCTTTGCATATCTTTACAAGACATCATTTTAGAAGGTGACTCTCATCAATAACATCTAGCATGAATTGAGATACTTGATGAACATCACCTAGCAGTTCTTAACCATCTTCATGTTTACCAAGAATGAATCAAGCAAACCTATAAAAAATAACTTAAAAAATGAGAATTCAATATCAGAGACCTCATCCTAAAGGAAAACTAACATGTAACCAATATGAAGAAAAGAAAAAGAGGCAAATTTTCTTTTAATTGGCTTGGACTCTACATCATAACCCATAAGTATAGATTAGGAGCTTACAATTTGTCCTCTCTCAAAGGAAAACCAAAACTTGAGCCTTTCAATGCTTTGCATCTATGTTTTTTCTTTTGTTAAAAAAGGATCAAACTCACCTTCTTGTCTAACATAAGCTCATCCCTTTATTTACATGATTCTCACCCTCACACCTTCCTCTTATCCATTTGAGGACAACCGATTATAACATATAATCATCTGATTAACTATCACAGTCATAGTCTAATCCTAAATATGGGTACCCTGACTCTACCCATAGCATGGTTCTCATGGATACTTTTCATCTCTAAAAAGATTGAATTCCATGATCTTTTATCTCTCAAAACCACCCCTTTCACCTATTATTAACCTTTTTGTGCTAAAAGTTTTCCCTTATAAAGGTAAACCTCTAAGCCTACTTAGACTTGTCCATTTCTAAAGCTTCATATCAAAACAAATTAGGATACCAAAATATCACTTGGGTCACATATCTCTAGCATTGTAGACTGCTCCTTTGAAGGACATTTACCCAAAACAAAAACTAAAATTGCTTAAAAGATAGATTGCTCCCTTCAAGGATAGCTACCAAACATACAAACCCAAAATTAGACCACTCACTTGAAGGATGGCTAAGTCAAATGGGTCAAAATTAATCATTTGAAGCTTCTCACATCGATCAGCTTCACAACATATAAAAAAAAATCAATAAATAGAAAACCCTATATCAAAATCAAAATAAGCTATCCCATGAAAGTTGAAATCAACTTTCATATATAGCATTAGTAGACCTCCCACATTTTTTAGTCTATACCCTAGCATTACAATATAGACTTACATAATTTGGTTCTTAAGTCACCTATAAAAGGGGCATACTATTTCACATAAGGTTACCTTACCTATCCACCCATTTACCTTTCACTTATCACCTATCTCCCTTTTATACTATCTATAAATCAAGGGATTATAAACTTACTTGACACAATATGATTAAGACACCCTTTTTTCCACCAAAGCATGCTAATGCGAAGCATTCAAAAGGCTTAGTTTCCTGAAGCCAATCCAACTTTGGTTTTGTTATGTCCTTACCAATGAAAAGGGATCATGTTTTTTCCTTACCCTCTTATCATTGGTTCACGCAGACATACATCTCATGATTCTCATTTCTTTTTCCTACATTTAGTTTGTTATTTAACTTATTTTATGTATTTTCATTACATCCTTAACCATAATCACATTACAAATCCATGATCATGAATAATGAATATCAATGATAAACATAAAATTATGAACCTCATCCATGAACCACATCATATATCTATTTATGATCAAATCATCATGAACCACATTATACATCATCTATTTATTTATTGTACCATCCTATCCATTTACTGTAATATTAAAACAAACATCATATAACATCATATCATAAAACCACATCAATAACCATAATTGAACCATTCATCATCATATCCATGAACAAAAAAAAAACATCATCCATAAGTCATCACATGCCTAAAGCTACTGAGTACACATCTCATAAGCATAAAGCATCCAAACATCAAAACATGTAAACCAAGAACCATGAACATATATATATATATATATATATATATATATATATATATATATATACATATATATATATATATATATACATATATATACATACATACATACATACATACATACATACATATATATACATACATATATATATATATATATATATATATATATATATATATATATATATACATACATACATACATACATACATACATATACATACACACACACACACACACACACACACACACACACACACACACACACACGTGTGTGTGTGTGTGTGTGTGTGTGTGTGTGTGTGTGTGTGTGTGTATGTATACACACACACAAATATCATCATCATCATGATGAACATCATAAACATAATCATATACATTATGTCCATCAAATAAATAATACATGTAATAATGTATAAATTTCTCTCTCATGTACATCTCGTATCATCGGCACATAGGCCGATATCAAAATCATGTACATCTACACCTACATAACATATCATATATCAAGCCCCTAGGCACTACTACCACTAGCCACTCTTGTTCCTACACATGGACTACCATCTATTGTTGGTCCTCTTAGGATGCCTGTGTGTCTACTTACTGTAGAGGCCCACTACCCTAGAATCACCAAAACTAGTCCACCTACTAAGATGGCTCTTTAATTTCCCCATCTTAGCTAATCTGAACACTTTGACAACATTATGACCTCATAATATCTCAACTCCTCAATTATGGCCAAGTATCATGTCATAATGATCGTACCTAGTAGCCCTCTTGTTGGTGATATCATTACTCCCACCCTTTGCCTCAATGTATCCCTCTCCTGGGTCACCAAACCTAAGGAGGTCCTCACTTGATCTCTCTCCATCATAACAATGGCAACCTAAACCTATAAAGTGGTAATTTGGCCCTACAATGTGACCACCTATCCCTATAAACCTATACTCTAAGCTTATAAAACTACCAGTGCTACCACTACCTGTGTATCCCTGACCACCACCTTACACTTGTACCCCAACTAGATCCACATCTATGGATTGTCAGCCCCCATCATTCCATCCAAAATTAGCCACTACATATTAGGACTGGTGCCATCTTTCATATCCATGAACAACACCAACATCATCTATCCTTATTCTCATAGGTAGCTCCTCATGGTCTAAACTACATCCACTAGTTATAACTCAAGTAATAAAAAAATTGCATCGTCCCTCATGTACCTCAAGAAATGAGCTAGACTCCCCTCCATAAGGCCATACTACCTCCAAAATCTATCAAATGGGATGATCTTAGTCTCACCCTCTCTCCTCTTTTAAACCCACATCCAACTCTATAAAGACACAATGTGATAGTTGTACTAGGCCCACTTAGGCCAATCCACATATGGTCTCTAGATGACATCACCCAAAACCAAACCCTCCAATGCATCTATAAACCAATCAATGTCTCTCAACCCTCCACCTACCCCTGTCAAATCATAATTTCCCCTCATTATAGAAAGCCCAATCTATAGTCAACCTAGACATATCCATCTCATGGTAGCCCTGATGGTCTTAAAATTTGAATGTGATCATATACTTAAAAATGGAGCATGAACCCCACACTGATCCCATATTTTTTATGAGATCAAAAACCCCAAAGCTCCCTATATATTTGAACTAACAAGACTAGTGCCCATCCAAACACTATCCTCCCCAATAACATCTCTACCAACACACCTAACAATAAATAGGGAAATCATCCACTACTCGAATCAAGCAACACGAAATAGGACACTACGATCATCATCATGGTCATCAACTGCCTATCATGTGGCACACTCTAGTATAATGGCCTGTAACTAAAACCACCTAAATGCCACTTAGCATGGGCCCAATCTTCATCATACAACATCTCTATCTGATCGTCTCTCTCCTCACTCTCAATATGATAAATAAGCTCCGCTCAAATAGGTAGTCATGTAATCTTGTGATTTGAAAATAATCTAATAGGATTGTCATCTATCATGTAGGTAGTAGGAAGGTGTTCATGCCCAGATCTCATTTATCAATGAGGTCCATGATCATTACTACATCTCACAATAACCACTGATAATGTCTCATGGATCCAAACATAACCTCTTCCATGTGTTTCTAATCATTTCCAGTCATCCCTCCATGAATCTCTAAAATGATCCTCATAACTTGATCCCTTATCTAGATCTAGGCTCATGCATGCAACATAAACCCAATTCAAATACACATTTAGTTTTCCATTTTCCTTTATTCAGTTTACCTACATCAACCTAAACTCACCTATATAAACCTATTTCTAACCAATATCTAAATAAAATTACCTCTAACATTTAAAAATGACCAATCTCACCGACAAATAATTTAACATATACCCTAACCTATCACACCAATACCTAAATATATCCAAAAACCATATCAACCTGTCACTACTTATACTTACGCTACTTAAACTTACCCTATCCATTTAACTAACCCACACCCCCTTAAAACATTCTAAAACACTTTTTTTTTCTTTTTATTAAAACTTACCTTCCCCTAACACTCGACCATCGATGGTCACTATAGTCACCGATGGTTAGATGGGTTTTATCCTTTAGTGGTTGACTATTGATAGTCAAGTCTGATCATTGATAGTCAAGTCAAACCATCAACGGTCAATATGTGTAACTACCGGTGATAAAAACCTTGACCTAACTTCCCAAAAAACCATCCAAACAACAAAATTCAAAAATTAAATCACTTAAATCTAACCTATAACCAACCCCCCACCCAAATTTTCATTCAAATTTAATTTTCACTCACTAATTTTCTCAATTTTAACTAAAACCTAAACCTAGGTCAAACATCCCAAAATGTTACCAAAAGAATCACATATTGGCCCAATTTAACTTCAACAACAACCAAATCAACTAACAATTTCAAAACATCACCTACCTCATTCCTCGATTGCTATCAAGGTTAGAGCCTGCATCTTGCTATTTGGTCATGTCCTTGTCTATCTTACATATCTAGTCCTAGGTGATCTCCTCAAACACACACTCAACCAATCCAAAATTGACACCTCACCTAGATGCTTAGTCAACTCTTACATCTAAAAGCCAAAATCCCAAATTGCTAGAATGCACAAAAGCATGGAAGTCAAAATGTAAAAAGTGAAAATGAAATTTCATTTTCACTTTTTATATTCCACACTTTTAGGGTTTCACCCTAATCATTGATGGTCAACATTAAAAACCCTAATCATCAACGGTTAGGGTATCACTTTTTAATTTTTTAAGAACATATACCTAAGTGCAAATTTTTGAAAATCACCTAATCTCCTTCAAACCATAACTTAAACTTTTGGAGATTACCCTTCCCCAACAAACCATTAGACCATGTCTACCTTGACATTTCCCATTTTTTGTCTAAACACTCACATATTTTGTAACAACCCTACCTTGGTCATTTTAACCACACTGACCAACCTTGCTATGTTAAACATTTGAATTTGCACCACCTCATGCATGACCAAACCATTTTTGTTTTTCAAGGGAGCGCTTCCTACCTTAGATATGTAAAAAAACATTGACCCTATTTAGGAGACTTATAGAGTAACTTGATCAACTATAATCAACATTATGGACCAATTATCCTATCACTCATACTTCTAGAACTGACCTTATTTTTACCAATGTTAGCAATCTTAGTCTTTACATGAACTTAAATATCATACTTAGTCATATTTTATGCACATGTTTACATTTCAAATGATCAACTCCACATTTTTGTCACCAACCTCATGACTCACCATATACCACTTATCAAATCTTGAATCAATTTTGGTTTCACCTCATCGACTCCCATTTTGAGGGAAAACACCTCTTCCCATACTCGGGGCAAATAGACCTTCCACTAAGCAATAAATTTTTATTTTGTCACTTGTTGATTGAAATATACATAGAAAAAATGGAGAAAATGTAGACACTATAAATTTATACTAGGTTTTAAAATGCCTCAGGACTCTTTAGGGACTACCTAACCCTTCTTGACCCACTAACCAACCTATTAGGACCCTAAGTCTAGTTAGCTACTTAGATAACTAAAATCACTAACTTACTAACTTGAACATTAACCCACATTTTCAAGCCCACCTTAGCCTATTTTTCTTTGGACACTCAACTACTGATGGTCAGCTTAACCATCAATAATTAGCTTAACCATCGACGATCAGGTCTTCACCTCTCTCACCCATCACTAGATGTGTGCAAGCTAATGAGGCATAATTTAATATGTTCACCTTATGTGATGCTAATGAACTCCTAAGAATCAAAATAAATAGCCTCACCCTCTAGGGAACTTTATATTTTCCATCTCTCTTTGCCTATAAAAGGAGGGGAGTAAGAGGTGAAAAGGATCCATTATCACAAGCATTCTTACACACAAGTATTCAATCTTTCTAACATCTATTCTTCCTTCAACAATTCATCAAAAGAAAAAGAGACCCAAACCTCTAATAAATTTGATTTTGAGTTCAAAGTACTGTTACTCTATAAAAATTGCTCCAACCTTCAACCATTAGCCATCTAGCAAGATACAAGTATATCGTACTTGTTCAATGTTTTATTTGACTTCTAACCCCCTCTAGACCTGATTAGACCTATCTACACCTTGTTTCCAAAATTATAGATCTTTAGTAGGACTATTATTAGACCATTCATCCATTAAATAACTCTTTTCCGAGTACCTTCAAAAACCAATAGGCTACCACTGACAGTTAACACAACTTTTGACAGTCACCTCCAATCATTGATGTTTACCCAACCATCGATGATTCACTGAACCATAAATGATCACTATGGTATAAAATAATAACAAGTTATTTTTAGCCCCTTAACCCAAACTAAACCTAAATTTCTATGCTCCTACCTATTCACAAACCTTTTTCTAATTTTTTAAGCCTTACTTCACCCACTTTAGCACAAGTATTGACCCACTTTGTTATATTTAATCAATTTCTTTAAAAGTATTCTACTTTCTTCTTGTATTGAATTTTATTTTATTTATGAAAGTACCTTACTTTTATCATTTTCAACTTGATTGTTATCCAAAGTGGATTGATGACCTCCTAGCAAGCTTATGCTTCTTGGATCTATCTCACACTAGGCAAACCACTCAATTATCTTGCTAATAATTGATGCAAAAAAAATAGGCCAAACTTTCGAAGGCCATAAATTTTGACTTATAACTCCATTTGAGATCTTCCACATGTCAAAATGATTGTATCAAAAAATTTCAATTCTTCCCTAAGCCTCTCTATCCTTTTAGAGTTGATTTCCATACTTTTTAAGGCTAAACATGATCATTTGAGGGTCTGAAATTAATGTTTAATGATTTTTTTGGGAATTTTCTATTTTTAAAAATTATATATTTTTAGAACCAGATATCATATTTAGTTTAATTTCATCCCATAGGCTAATTTTAGTATTTAGGTTATTTAAAGAAATTTTTAGAGCTACATGTGCTTTCATGTGAAACTTACTATAAATAGTGGCTACTAAAAATAATATTTTTTTAAGATTTTTGTTTTTTTGAATTTTTACTTGTCAACTCTAATTTTTGAGTTGAGTCTTATTTAAGAATGGTTTGGATTTGTAATTATTTCAAGTCATTCAATACTAATCAATACAAGTGATTGTTTAAAATCTTGACATATTGGTAATTTTATTTATTTTGTTAGTTTCAATGTTCATTATCTAATATCAGAGTAAGTTCAAATCATGGAGGAATAAAGAATGGTGAGAGGATGATGAGGTGTTACACAAATGACCCAGATTATACAAGAGCCATAGAGGCATGTTCAACAATTAACAGAGGTTATCACCAATCAACAAAGAAGATAAGGTGGTGATGAGGAAGACACAGATCGTGATGAAAAAATTGAATAAGAAGAACAACAAGAGCAGCCACCATCAATGTAAGAGAGGATGGTTTGTGATTTATAATTAAGAAATGAAGGAATCAAATTTGATGTTATAGATTATGGAGATAGTTTAAAACTAAAGGACTTGATAGATTGGATGAATAACATTGAGAAGTTCTTCAAGTGGAAGACTATGAGAGAAGAGAAAAAGGTAAAGTTTGCATGCACAAAATTGAAAGGTCATGCAACAATTTGGTGGGATCATATAAAAAATGAGAGATAAAGAAAAGGTAAAGAGAAAAATAATTTATGGAAAAATATGGAGAAGAAGCTAAGGAAAAATATTCTTCTTGAGGATTATGCACAAATCCTATATAGAAGATTTCAAAATTTACAGCAAAAAGATCACAGTATACAAGAGTATATAGATGAATTTTACAAGATTTTATTATGAGTGGAACATGATGAGAAAAAAGAGTAGATGAATGCAAGGTATGTAAATGGTTTGAATTTTTCTATTCAAGATGAATTAAGTATGCATATAATACTTAACATGGAGGAGGCGTATCAATTAGCTTTGAAGGTAGAAGAAAAAAAATAGATAGAATTTTAGAAGGACATCTATTAGTCCAAGAAGAGGTGGATCCCCTCTAATAAGGGGACAAGGTGGTTTTAATACCACAAGAGATGGATTTAATGCTCATAAAGGTGAATCATCATGTGGTGCAAAAGATAACATGATAATAGGTAAGGGTTTCAATACCAACAAAGAGGAAGAGGATTTTAGAGAGGGTGAGGTTACGATGGTGATAGAGGATGGTTTTAAAATAAATGTAGAACTTATGTTTTTTATAGATGTGGAGAAGGGAACAAAGCATTTGAGTGTCCAAACTATCAAGATTAAGAAAGGAGGCAAGAATATCTCCCCAGAGTAAATCTAGTTGAAGCTAAAATAGAAGAGCAAAATACTGAAGTTGCACCAACATATGTTGGAGAGAATCTCATGATGAAAAGAACCATGATCGCTCCAAGAAAGGAATAAGTGTATAATAAATAAGGTGGTGATGCATGGCTACAATCAAATATTTTTTGAATAAAATGTACTTCAGATGGAAATGTATGCAAAGTAATTATAGATTATGGTAGTTATGAAAATATGGTTTCTAAATAAATGATAGAGAAACTAACTTTGCAATGTGAGAAGCATCCTAATCTTTATCAAATTTCATGTTTTAATAAAGAGAATGAAGTTATAGTAGATAAAAAGTGCTTAATCAAGTTTTTTATAAGAAAATAAATATGGTGTGATGTTATTCCGATGGATGCATGCCATGTGTTATTAGAGAGACCATGGAAATTGTAAAAGTAGTTCATGATGGAGCAATGAACACATACACTTTAAAGAAAGGTGTTACAAAGGTAGTTTTTCTTACCTCTCAAAGAAGGAGAGAAGACTAAAAGCGTGCTCTCTACTAAAGAATTTATCTGAGATATTAAGGTAGAAGGTTATTGTTATGTATTAGTAGCAAAGAATGAATAAATATAAATGGTGTCAACACCAAGAGAAGCCACAAGAGTATTGAAAGAATATACAAATGTTATGCCTAATGAGTGTCTACCGAAGAGAGATATACAGCATCACATTGATTTAATTGAAAGATCATCTCTACCCAATCAAATAGCTAATAGGATGAGTCCAAAAGAACATGTAGAATTAAATTAATAGGTTACTAAATTGCTAAGGAATAAAGTGATAAGGGAGAATATGAGTCCTTGTGCAACACCAACTTTTATAACTCTAAATAAAAATGGAGGATGGAGAATGTGTGTGGATAGTAGATCAATTAATAAAATTATAATAAAGTATAGGTTTCCTATACCTCATTTAGATGATATGATCGATGTGCTTACATGAGCAATATATTTTACCAAGATTGATCTAAAGAGTGATTATTATCATATTCAAATCCATGAAGGAGATGAGTGGAAAACTACATTCAAGACTCGAGATGGCTTATATGAGTGGATGGTGATGCCATTTGGATTATTTAATGCCCCTAACACATTTATGAGGGTGATGAATATAGTGTTAAAAGAATATATTGGTAATTTTGTGGTTGTTTATTTTGATGTTCAGTAAGACTAAATAAGAACACTTACAACATTTGAGAATGGTAATGGATTTGCTAAGAAAGGAGAATTTGTATGTAAATTTGAAGAAGTGCAGGTTTATACAGAATAATTTAGTATTTTTTGAATTTATAGTTTTATAAAATGGTGTGAGATGAATGAAGAAAAGATAAAGGAAATTGCTGAGTGGCCCATTCCAAGAAGAATTACAGAGGTAAGAAGTTTTCATGGTTTAGAAACTTTTTACAAAAAAATTATTAAAATTTTTAGTAGTATTGTGGCATCAATAACAAATTGCTTGAGAGGGAAAGAATTTGCATGGACTAGAGCAACCACAGAAAGCTTTGAAATTTTGAAGAAGAAGATTACAGAAAGACCATTTTAGCATTATCAAATTTTAACAAAGTGTTTGAGGTTGATTATGATGTTTCATTTGTGGGAATTAGTGCTATGTTGTGTCAAGAAGGAAATTCAATAGCATATTTTTATGATAAATTGAATGATTTAAGAACAAATTATTCTACTTATGTTGTTGAACTTTATGCAATTGTATAATCATTAAGACATTGAAGGCATTATTTAGTGCCTAAGGAGTTTATACTATCTACAGATCATGAGGCTTTAAAGTATGTGATTACACAAAAGAAGTTGAATAGTAGGCATGCAAAGTGGGTTTCTTTCTTCCAGGGGTATACTTTTGTGTTGAAGCATAAATTAGAAAAATATAATTAGGTAGAGGATGCATTGATTAGGAGGGTAGCATTATTAACTACTATGGTGAGTGAAGTAGTTGGATTTAAAGCTATCAAAGAAATATATGATACTAATCCATATTTTGGCAAGATAGTTAAGCAATGTAAGAGTCTTTTAATAGGTGGGATAGATACTATTCATGATGATTATCTTATACAGGAAGGTTATCTCTTCAAAGGGAAACAATTATGCATTCCATTTGGGTCTCTTCGAGATAATATAATAAGATAATTACATAGTGGCAGTTTGGCTAGACATTTTGGTAAAACAAAGACAATAGCTTTGGTGGAGGAAAAGTATTTTTAACCAATGATGAAGAGATATGTGACAAGGTATGTTTCAAGGTGAAAAATATGTCAGGTGGCTAAAGGGCATGCAAAAAATACTAGACTTTACATGCCATTACCACTTTCAAGAGGGCCATGGACAAATTTGAGTATGGATTTTGTGTTGTGATTTCTAAATACACAGAGAGATAATGATTCAATTTTTTTGTTGTAGATAGATTTAATAAAATAGTTCATTACATTATGTGTAATAAAACCAATGATGCCACTAGAGTTGCTTAATTATTTTTATGGATATTTTGAGATTGCATGGTGTTCTAAAAAATATTACTTCAAATATGGACACAATTTTTAAGTCATTTTTAGAGGACTTTGTGAAAGAAGATGGGTACTAAGCTGCAATTCCATAGTGCATATCACCCATAAATAGATGTATAGACAGAAGTTATGAATAGGAGCTTGAAAAATTTATTAAGATGCATAGTAGGAGAGAAGCCAAAGCAATGGGACCTGGCTTTACCACAAGTTGGGTTTGCATATAAAAGTTTAGTGAATAGATGAACAGAAAAGTCATCTTTTTAAATTGTTTATGGGAGAAATCCTATGGGTATTTTGGATTTGGTACAAGTACTAATTGCAGATCAAATTTGTGATGATGTAGAAGCATTTACAGAACATATGCAATAGTTACAAGGAATAAGAAGAAAGTTGTAAGAAAGTAATGAGAAATTTAAAGAAGCAACAGATGTTAGAACAAGATCCAAGGTATTTGAAGGAGAGTTGGTAATGGTTTACTTGAGGAAAGAGAGATTTCCAAAAGGCACATATAATAAGTTAATGTACAATAAAATTGAGCCATGCAAAATTGTGAAGAAAATCAATGATAAAGCATATGAGATGAGTTTACCACATAATTTTGATATGTGTCCAGTATTTAATATTTAATATTTATATGAATTCCATGGAGAAGATGGTGAAGATAATGAAGATGAAGAAGTAAATTGGGAGTAGCAAGTTTCAAAGAAGAAGAAAGAAACAATAGTGTAAGTTTTGGATATGAAGATAGTAAGTACAAGGCAAGGGAATTATAACAGGGATTTGGTGTAGTGGGAAGGATTGTAGCAAGAATACAACACTTGGATTACATAATAAGAGTTGAATAAAATTGATAAATACAAATGGAAGCAATACAATCAAGACAACTCGTAGGTGCTGAGTTGTTTTTAACCAGAGGAGAATGATGTAGAAAAAATAGGTCAACCTTCTGGAGGCCATAACATTTTACCCATTACTCCATTTGAGCTCTTCTACATGCTAAAATGATCATATCTAAAATTTCAATTCTTCCTTAAGCTGCTCTATTCACTTACAGTTGATTTCAATATTTTTTGGAGGCCAAATGTGATCATTTGAGGGTCCAAAATTAGCATTTAATAATTTTTTTAGAAATTTTGTATTTTTAAAAATTATATATTTTTAGAACCAGATGTCAACTTTAGTTGAATTTCATCCCATAGGCTAATTTTAGCATTTAGGTTATTTTGGAAAAAATTTAGATCCGCATGCAGTTGCATGTGGAACTTACTATAAATAGTGGCTGCTTAAAATAGACATTCTTTTTAGATTTTAGTTTTTTCAAATTTTTGCATGTCAAATCTAATTTTCAAGATGAGGCGTATTTAAACATAGTTTGGGTATGTAATTATTTCAAGTCATTCAATACAAATCAATACTAATTATTGTATAGAATCTTAGCCTATTGGTAATTTTATTTGTCTTATTAGTTTTTGGGTTCATTAAAAACCCCTTTGTTAGTGCTTTCTTATCTTCAAGTTATTCCTTCCAAGCCAAAGAGGAGTTCTTCATATTCATTTGGATTATGCTTGCATCACGAACCAAGAATTTCTACCACACCCTTATTACTAGTTTCTTATCTTCTTCCAAAATTAAGAAATGAGCAAAAACAAAGAAAAATAGAATCATAAAATGAAATGAGGAATGGAAGGTCAAGTTGATCACCATAATCTATGCCCTAAGTATGAAGACATTGCATCACCCAAGGAAGTCCTCTTAGTAGGAAGGCATGAAAGGGTCTTGAATTTTAGAGTCTTCTTATTTTTCCTATGTAAATTCAATTTTGTTCTTATGGTTAAAAGTATATGAAAATCTTGGGAATCACTCAAACCTATCCTCATCTAAGAAGGAAATAGTTTCATAAATGAAATTTATCTTAATTATCATTCTCTTTGGTGGTCTCACTTTTTTAATATTTATAGTGTTCACCTTGATAGAGTTCCCTAGATAGATAGTCTAAGGTTTTTTAAAAATGGAATAAATACTATTAGTGACATTTTATACGAGTATTCTTGTGGGTGGGTCTCATGGGATATGATTAGAATTAAATATCATCTTAAGGTTGATGATGCAGAGTCTATTTTATAAATTCAGAAATCTATACCTAATGTTTATCTTCATAACATTCATGTTTTTTATAGAGTCCTATTGTGGACAGACTTACATTAGCCTACTTTTAATCGTTTCTACTAGTAAAAAAATCATATTACGTATCCCATTCTTCCCCTCGACATATTTAAAATGAAACCCATAACCATTAGTGAAAGTTAAGATATTTGAATACCATATGACCTAGAAGGCTTGCAAATATTTAAAAAGATTATATTAAACATAAAAAATCCATTTTCTTTGATACATTATGTTCAATTGAAACCTTTACACAGCTTTTCTAATTCTACCCCATACTTAATCTCCTTAGAAAATAAATTCATATGCTTTTTCAACATTTTCTTCCAAAATTATTTACTTGGAAAAATGGTTTATATTGAGAACTCAACCATGTTTAAAGTATCGATAACTAACTTCCATTTAATAAGAATATTAAGATCAAGTTATTTATAATATTGAGCAAAGAGTAGTCTACTATTGCACTTTTCTTATGACATCACGTGATAAGTTTTTCATGATTGACTTTTCTCATTGATTTTTCTCTCTCTTGTATATGAACTACTCACTTATCGTCATGAATGAACGTGGTGTTACAGAAGTTAGAATGGAAAATCAGAAATTTAGTGGTCCAGAGGTTAAATTTATGTTTAACAGCTACCAAAGCCTTTTTTTTATAAAATTTTATTTGGTTTTATTTTTAATAATTTCAACACATTTGTTTCTATATGGCTTATTGGTCAATGTTTAACGCTATTCAACTATTATAATGATTTGTACAATGTATGTTTATAATTTTCTTTATTTTTTATAAGATAGTCATATACTCTTAATATTCGTAAGGATTATTAGTACAATTTACAATATATGGTTGTAGGTTTTGGTGGTCCACCATAGTCTTTTTTCCTTTCTAAGGAATTATGATTGGTCTGTAAGTTCGACAAAAAAAAATAGGAGGTGGATTTTTGAAGGTTATGTCAATTTTATTTTGAGTGGGCCATCAATCTCAGATCAACAGGTTAGGGTTGGAGACTATGCCATATATATAAAAACAGATACTTGATTAAAGATTGAGTACACGACTCTGCAAATGGATATATGACCTCCCCTAAATAAATATAAAATCAACTCTTTACATGTTAATTTATGCTACATTTTAAATGAATAATTTCATTCACTGTTTTTTCCTTTCTCATTTTTAATCATTAAAAATATATATATATATATATATATATATATATATATATATATATATATATATATATATATATATCACTTTTTTTGAAATCTATATCATTTAAAAATTTACAAATGACTATATATATTTAATTATCACTTGCTCATATTCCGCGAAAATGGAATAGGGCAGCGGTTTTTTTTGGCTAAATGGGCGTCTGACCATTTGGATGGTGGCAACATTGAGGACTAGGGGTCTCTCCCTCTGCCGTTGCATTTTGATTTGGACAGAATTCTAAACGCTGATAGGGAAGTTCATAATATTGTCTAATTGAACGACTGCCTAGTTTTTCTATTTTTATTTTTTTCTTCTGAGAATTTCTACCCCATTCTTCTTGTAATACTCTTTTCTTATTAATATTATTTTTATCCCTTTTAAATTCTTTTTTAAAAAAAAAAAAAAAAAAAATCATCACTTCCTCATCCAAATACTAATTTAATCGTTACCAAGTATTGTGTTAAAAGGTCTCGCTATAACTATTTTTGTTTATCCATATTTTTTAACGTCGCTGGGTTTTAAAATATAGAATGTAAACTCGGACAAACCTCTATCTATTATTAATTTTCATATTTCAAAAGGATAAGCGTTGAAATGTCAAAAAAATAGGGCGAGGTAAAAGAGCAGCAGACAAACATGCTCACAAGATTATTTCATAGATGACACTCTTTGTTTAGCACCGCCTTTAAAGCCATGAGATTCAAACATGACCAGCAATATCATTATGTCATCATTCAATCCCTAGGTTTAAATCTTTTTGTGATAGGAATATCAGTTTTAGATTTGCATTAGTAGATTAAGATTGTTATGAACGATTCAATGATTATATCTAAATAATAAAAAAGTATTCTACTTCTTTATATAATTGACTGTGCAATTAATTAGATATTGGTTATTCAATCCCTAGGTTTAAATCTTTTTGTGATAGGAATATCAGTTTTAGATTTGCATTAGTAGATTAAGATTGTTATGAAAGATTCAATGATTATATCTAAATAATGAAAAAGTATTCTACTTCTTTATATAATTGATTGTGCAATTAATTAGATATTGGTTATTGTATTTTATATGATTTGTGATGATTACTTATAGGTATATATATATATATATATATATATATATATATAGGTGAACTTTAATTGTTTTATATTTATTAAAGTATTATTATTGGAAGAAAATATTGTGCATATGTTATTAATTTTATTTTTTTAAATTATTTTTATGTTTAATTATATTTTATATTAAATCTTACTTTGTTTTTTATTTTATTTATTTTCAATTAATTGATAAAATATATTGCGTGTATATAACCATGAATTGGAATGGGCTACAACTCTTAATGTTTTTAAATTTTTTCTGCAATACCTAATGTTAGTGTAATCCTTATCAAAATTTGTTATAATGCCAATGTTATATTTAGGTACAAAATATACTCAGCTAGTATTTGATTTACATTTCATATTTTCGCTCTTATAATTTATTTCTAAAAATGAAAAGAGAATTAATAAATTAGAAAAAATAAAGGAACATTGTGATATTTTCAATGAAAAATAAAGATTTTATTTTATTTTAATTAAATATTTGAAAAGTAAATTAATTAGTTAATTTATTTTTATTATATACTAATATTCATTAATAAATTTAACACAATATATACCGATTTTCCAAAAATTGAACAAATAAATATTTTGAATTGTAATTTTATTCATCTTATTTATAAGAAAAATAGTATACATCTGTACTCCTTAAATAATAACTTATATACATTAAACAGACACATAATTGATCATTACATGTCTGCAGATCATTTTCATTTATCTATATCTTTAATTCTAATTCGCAACAACATTGAACATAACCCTCCACACACAACCTAGGAGGGCTTCATGTAAGCAAGAATAGGAAAAGGTATATATAAAAACATTCAAAACATTTATTAACAACTTTAATAAACAATCTCGCTTCAACATCTAAAATACACGCACTTTATTAATTCATGGATAAATATAAGGTTTGGTATAATACCAAAAAAAAATGTTTCAAAAGTTTGCACCTTAATATTAAGATTATGGTATGATTCATTCAACATTTTAATAAGAGTGAATAAAAGTTTATAAATCTGCCTATAAAACATGAATTGTTGAATTTATAAATTTATTTAATTTTAATTAATTTATTCTTTCTCTTTTATATATATATATAATTTATTTTTCTACTAATATATATATATATATATATATATATATATATATATATATAACTTCTTAAATATTTTTATAATTATAATAGTGTTGAGTTTTCTATATATGTTTTGAAAACATATAATTATATTTTTTTAGATTAAAAAGAGAAACATATATACAATAAAAAATGATTGGTGGTATAAGAGCATACATTCATGATTATGACATTTTATTTTAAGTTATTTTTAAAAATGAGAATATCAACTTTATTAATAAGATATAATAGTACAATGTAATCATACAAAATAAAGATAGAAAATCAAAACCTCAAATGTACGTCACATCAAATTTAAAAACTCTCAAAAAATTAAAATACATCAAAATAATAACGAAATTAAAATTATATAATTATTATAACCATAATAAAAATATAATTCAATGAAAAAATTATGATAAAAATTAAGGACCACCAAACATAAAGAACAAGAATGTTAGAGACCATCAGTAAACATAACAACTAGAAGAGGCCTAGGAAGGGCACCATCAAACTTGTCACCTCCACTGGTCCGTGGAGGATCATCTGTGTAAGGTACAGGCTCGCACCAGTCGATCTGATTCTTAAATAAACAGTCTAAAAGCATTTTCACTTTTTATATTTCTCCTACAATTAACAGTCTGATTCTTAAATGTCTGGCGCTATTTTTCATGCCCTCCAAAACTATTTTTAATTACAAACCACTCCCCATAATAGAAAAATTATTTAAGTTCGCCTTAATACTCTTAAAATTGTATAGAGCACTGCACTAATGTCAAGGCAGTGCTATTCACAGTGCATCAAACACAGAAAAAAATGTAGGACAGTACCACACTTTGAGCTAGCCACCTTTTTGACAGAAGTTGCTCCTTTTTAAGTTGAGTTTTATCAATCCAGGACAGTTTCAACATCTTAAAGAAATTGCACGTTGAACAACAATTCATTAAACTAAGAGACTATTATTTCTACTGAAAAACCTAATAGTTTTTCAAATGGTATTATAAATATATTTGCTTGTCTGGTATTCAACTATCTTGTGTTATATCGACCAAAGACATCTCCACGTCGGTTCGTTTTCAGTGCTGTTTTTAATGCAAACAGATGCAGAAAAACATTTAATATGTAATTTTGAAAGCAGATGTATCAAGCCGCAGATTATTTTGTTAGTATTATCATATAATTTATATCCTTAAAATTACAGTCAATATTTTGTAACCATAGTGGTTGACCTGAAATGTACGCATGTTTCATTATCAGATTTCCATTAAAAAAATGTCTTGATTGACAAATGGAAATGTTTTCATGTTAGAAAACATCTGATGCATGTTGACCTATGTTACCAAACAATTGATATTTATCAGCCTTGAGTATATTATTGAGCAGAGTCTCCTACTACTGCATTTTCAATATGACATTACGGCATTCTTCTTCGCGGATGCGGTAGTATTCATGAATGGAAGTGATGGATTCGAAGTTATAATGGTGAACCGGACTTTAGTGGCCCATAGAATATATTCGCAACTAGCTGTTACTAAAACATTTTGTTATAAAAATTTATTTAATAATTTATATTCTGAAGAGTTCTAAAAAGATTTCTTTAAAGGGTTTTGAAATTTTTTCATTGAGGCCATGTATCATTTATTTCAAATCAGTGAATAAGAATCTCGAGTTGGCAAAGCACCACTCCACATTTTTGGTTTAAATCAGATTGCAGAAACCATCACAAAAAGAAGTCTTGGGCCTCCGAAAAATGTGTTGGAATTTAATCTTCCGTCACATCATTTAATTCTGCCTGCCCCCCTGCCAATTTTTTGGGAACCTTTCCAAATCTGCCCTGCAACCGCTTGTCATGCCAGCATTGATTGTGGTAGGTGATTTTGAAATCGGTTTAGTGCCTATTTTCAGGGCATGCAAAAGAGACAAAGTGAAAAAGTTGCCGTCAGTTTTTGAAGAGGGAACGTTTTGGAGAAAGCAAGACAGGGAGAGAAAGAAGCCTGCGGTAGCAACAGAGGGAATGTTCCAGCAGAGAACATAGTAGTGTGCAGTAGCAGGGAACAACAAAACAACAGAGGGTAGAAGGTGAATGTGCAGCAGCGCAGTGATTGTTCAGCAGCTCCAAAGATTGGGGCAAATCAAAAGAACAAAGGAGTAGCTTTGCATCAGTTTGTATTAATGTTGTTGCATATATTTTTTTGAAAGGAAAATATAATTTATATTTATTGTTTTTAAATCTTCTATCTACTCTCTCTCTCTCCCTCCCTCTTATTTGTGTGTGTTTGTTTTATGCTATCTACATTGCTGTAGCAATCTGTTTTTGGACAGCCATCAAACCTCGCCCCGCTCCGCCCGCCTGCCAACAAGTGGTATTAGAGCCTTATTTTTCTAAGCATTAGAATTTTTTTGTGGGTGTTCTTGGAAAAAACCTAGATCCTCTAGGCATTAATAGCCTTCTCAGATTTGAGAAGCATGGCAGGTGGGAACAGCAAAGGTTGGCAGCAGCCACCGAACTTTGATGGGCAGAACTATGACATATGGGTGAAGAAGATGAATACAATCTTAGTTGCAAATGATCTATGGGAGCTGGTCATTAATGGTTTTACTGATACTATATATCTAATAGCCTATGCATCCCTATCTAATGCCCAAAGAAATTAGTTAAAGGAAATAAGGAGGAAGGATGCAAAAGCCCTTAGTTTGATTGAGGCAGCCTTGACTGAGGCTATTTTCCCCCGCATTGCAGCAGCAAACTATTCAAAACAAGCATGGGAAATAATCTAAAATAGTTATAAGGGGACTGATAAAGTGAGATTAGTAAAGCTCCAACTGTTAAGAAGAGATTTTGAGACTTTGCAAATGAAAGACAGTGAGTCTATTTCAAGCTTTCACACTAAGGTTTCTACCATGATTAATCAGCTTAGAATAAATGGAGAAACCATGGATGATCAAAGGATTATTGAGAAAATTCTAAGGAGTCTACCTTCTAGATTTGATCTCATTGTCGTAGCCATTGATGAGGCCAAGGACTCGTCCAAAATGACAGTGGATGAGTTAATCCGTTCACCATAAACCCATGAGCAGTGGTTGAATAGATCCACTCCTTCCCTAGAGCAAGCCTCAAAGGTTTAAACCAATGCAAGAGGTAAGGGAAGAGGAATATACAATAGAGGTAAAGGAAGAAACAACTCCGAAAGAGGAGTTTCAAACAACTAAGAGGAGACAAGCACATCACAGCCAAGCTACCAAGACAAGAAGAAGAACAATAGTTCTAATCAGTGGTATGACAAAATCAATGTGCAATTCTATTATTGTCATAAATTTGGTCATTATGCTAGTGAATGTAGTAAGAAACAATGTGATCATGGAGGTCAAAATGCTAATGTAGCAAATGAGAGTAAGGCTGAAAATGAAAAATAGTCAATTGTATTTATTGTTTGCAACCTTGCTGAGAGGAGTAGTGATGAAGTATGGTACTTAAACAGTGCTTGTAGCAACCACGTGAGTGGTAACAAAAACGTTTTTGCCTCCATAGATAGTAGCATACAAACTAAAATCAAAATGGGAAACAATGAGAAAGTTCTCATCATGGAAAAAGGTACAATTAACATCCAAACCAAGGAGGGTGAGAGGAGGAAGATCCAGGATGTCTACTATGCCCCATGCATAAAACATAACCTATTGAGCATTAGACAAATGGTCTAAAATGGTTATAAAATCATGAAAGAGAATGGAGAGTGAATGATATTTGACAAAGAAGGTAGAAAGAAAGTGATTGCAGTAGTGTAGATGACAAGAGATAAAATGTTTCCTCTTAGGATACATATCGAGTCTCCATCATTATCTTCAGCACTATCTCTTGCATAGTTTCTAGTACTATCTCTAGCGCTCACAACAGTGGGACAACAATCTATTTTTAGGACAATCATCAAAGACCCATCTAAACTCTGGCATTTAAGGTATGGGCACTTATGTTTTTCTTGTTTTAGTTTATTGTCCAAAAAAGGCATGGTTAGAGGGCTACTGAACATTGTTGACCTTGATGGAAAATGTGAAGCCTACATTTTAGGAAAGCAGCATAGACAACACTTTCAATCAAGGTATTCTAGGAGAGCAACAAAACCATTGGAGTTGGTGCACTTAGATTTTTTTGGTCCCATGAAAACCCACACTTTGGCTGGAAACAGTTATTTCATGACATTTATAGATGATTACAACATAAAAATATGGGTTTCTTTCTTGAAAAACAAATCAGAAGCCTTCTAAAAATTCAAGTGGTTTAAGGCCTTAGCTAAAAAGCAAAGTGGCCACTATATCAAAGCCCTAAGAACACATAGAGGGGGAGAGTATATCTCCAAAAAATTTCTAAATTTTTGCAAGAATGAAGGCATAGAAAAATAGTCTACACCAAAGTATACTCAACAGCAAAATGGAGTGGCTGAAAGGAAAAACAAAACCATTCAATAGATGGCAGCAGTACGCTGAAAGCAAAAGAACTATCACATAATTTTTGGGGTGAAGCTATAGCAACAATAGTTTACCTATTGAACAGGTATATTACAAAGGTTGTTCATGATGGAATTCCATAAGAGGCATGGATAAACAACAAATGGAGTGTTGAACACCTAAGAGTCTTTGGGTGTGTAGAATATGAATTTATAGTAAAGGAGAAGAGGCATAAATTTGATGACAAAGGAGAAAAATGTATATTCATAGGCTATAGCAAAGAGTCAAAATCCTACTAGTTGTATAATATCATCACCAAAAAGATTGTGACTAGCATGGATGTTGAGTTCATTGAGAATGAAGCATGGGATGGAATGGTGAACAACACCATGGGTATTTCAGTCACAATACCCCTTGAAGATGAAGAAGTTCTTAAGGACAACAACTCTAGAGGAGCTTCAGAGAGCAATAGTTCAGGGAGAAACTACCATAGAGCCTTGAAGAACAATAACTCTAGAAGTGTTCAACAGAACAATAGCTCCAAAGATGGACAACAGTATAACAACATTGAATATCAATAGCTCTAGAGGTTTGCAACTACGGAGATCAGTAGAGCAACAACTATGGAGGTTAGCAGTACATTATCTTCAGAGGTTAGAATAGTAGTAGTTGCAGAGGTAACTCAAATCCTACACTCGCATCATTGATGTCATGTAGGATAAGGAGTGTGAGGGATATTTATGATAGCACAAGGTATGCTTATTTTAATGAGAATATGGATTTTTCATTATTTTTTTACAGTGATCCAATGCACTTTGAGGATGCTATGAAAGAAGAGAAGTGGAGTAAGGCCATGGATGAGGAGTTGGATGCTATAGAGAGGAATGACACATGGTAGCTAATTAATTTACCCAAGGGTAAATAAGTGATTGGAGTTAAGTGGGTTTACAAGAAGAAGTCTACTACTGATGGAAAGATTGAATGACATAAGGCAATGCTAGTTTTCAAAGGGTTCAAACAATAGCTTGGAAGAGATTATGATGAGATATATGCACCAATTGCAAGGTTGGAAATAGTTTGGATAGTCATAGTAATAGCATTCCAACATAAATGAAAGGTATATGAAATGGATGTGAAGTCAACCTTCTTGAACGGAGTGCTAAAAGATAAAGTTATGTGGAGCAACCAACTGGATATGAAGTCCTAGGGCAAGAGGACAAAGTATATAGGATTTGGACAGTCCTCTATGGGATGAAACAAGCACCCAGGGCATGGTACAGAAGAATAGACTCATATCTAGTGAGTAATGGCTTTAGTAGAAGCATTAGTGAGCTTACTCTTTACATCAAAGCAAATGAAGGTAATATTTTGATTATGATTTTGTATGTAGATGATTTGATTTTTACTATAAATAGTGATCTCTTCATTGTTGATTTCAAAAAGGTAATGAAGAATGACTTTGAGATGACACACTTAGATCTGTTGAAGTATTTTCTTGGCATTGAGGTCAAATAACTAGAGCATGGCATATATAGTTCACAAACTAACTATGCCAAAAATATTTTGAAGAGATTTAAAATGGAGAATAGTAAACCTACCCCAATACCAACAACTATAGGTCTGAAACTGAGTCAAGATGATAGTATCAAGGAAGCAAACCCAACTCTCTACAAGAGCATGGTTGGAAGCCTCATGTACTTGAAAACTACTAGACCTAATTTGATGTATGCAGTAAGCTAGATTTCTAGATTCATGGAGTAACATAAGGACACATAATGGCAAGCAGGAAAGAAGATCCTGAGATATGTGAATGACACACCAAGTTATGGCATCTTGTATGGTGCATCTAATGAGTTTAAGCTCACTGATTTCATGGATAATGATTAGGCAAGTAATGTAGATGATAGGAAGAACACATTAGGCTATGTTTTTCACATCGATTTAGGAGAAATTTCATGGGCATCCAAGAAGCAACCCTTTATCTCTATCTCCATAACATAATCTGAGTATAATAAAATAAATATAACAGCATGTCAGGTTACTTGGTTGAGAAGAATCCTTGCAGAATTGAATGAGCAACAAGTAGATGGTACAACCATTCAATGTGACAGTGTTTGATCAATAGCCCTGACAAAGAATCTAGTCTTCCATGAACAAAGTAAACACATTGATATCCATTATCTCTTCATAAGGGAGTTGGTAGAAAGATGAGAGATTGAGTTAGAATATTGTAGATCTGAGTAATAACTCATTGACATCTTTACCAAAGCATTGCCAAAATATACTTTGAAACATCTAAGAGGAAGGTTAGGGGTCATAAATGTAGCAACATTAGACCTATAAAGTTTTATGGTAGCTCTGGAGTCCTACAATAGAGCTATGGATTTCAATAAGGTAGCTATGGATCTTGATAGTTCAGCTATGGATTTCATTAGTCAAGCTATGGATTTTATCAATCTATCTATGGATTTCATTAGTTTAGCTATGGATTTTGTCAATATAGCTATGAATTTTAGCAAGATAGCTATGGATTACTAGTTTAGCTCTAGAGATGTTATGAAAATGCAGAAAAGTAATTCAGAGGTGGTCAAGAATGATAGAAATAGCTCTGGAGATCAGATCCAAAAAGGCAAATATAAAGGTTTAACTTCGAAGATCAGTTTCATCTAGAAATTTTTTGAATGACAGGTGACTTCAAATTAAGAGGGAGTGTTGGAATTTAGTCTTCCATCACATCATTTAATTCCTCCTACCCCTGCACCAATTTTTTGGGAACCTTTCCAAATCTACCTCGCAAACACATGCCATGCTAGCATTGAATGCATTAGGTGATTTTGAAATCGGTTTAGTACCTATTTTTAGGGCATGCAAAAGAGACAAAGTGAAAAAGTTTTCATCAATTTTTGAAGAGGGAATTTTTTAGAGAAAGCAAGACAGGGAAAGAAAGAAGCCTATGGTAGCAATAGAGGGAATGTTCCAACAAAGAACATAGGAGTGTGTAGTATCATGGAACATCATAAAAACAGAGGGTAGAAGGTGAATGTGCAGCATCACAGTGATTGTTCAATAGCTCCATAGATTGAGGCAAATCAAAGGAACAAAGCAACATCTCTGTGTTAGTTTGTATTAATGTTGTTATATGTATTTCTTGAAAAGAAAATATAATATATATTTCATGTTTTTAAATCTTCTATTTTATCTTTCTCTCCCTCTTGTCTTTGTGTGTTTGTTTTATGTTGTCCACATTGCTATAACAATCTATTTTCAGACAACCATCAAACCCCCCTGTCTGCCAACAAAATGGTTGGTCAAGTTCTATGTCCAAACAATCAGTTCAATGAGACAATCACAATAGTATAATTATCCTCATTATTTTTTATTTTTTTTAAAAATACAATTATTTTTAATTAGATTTTAATCTGTCTAGGCAAACATTTAGTCAAAAGTTTCATATCCAAGACTTTTTCCTAAAATAAATGGTTCATAACATTCTATATCTATTGTATAACCTTCTATGATGGCACTTCTATAGAACAATCTAATCTTTTGAATTTTTTGACTCCTATCCCTGCCTTGTGGATTCTTCTTTTTCTTGTTCAAAATTTCAGAGGAAATGAGTAGGGTTTAACACATTCAGGTGGAAATGGCTATGTTTACAGTGTGTGTTTAGTTTATGGGTTCACATTTAGACTTATCTATTTCATAAATAGTGTTTGACTAATTGCTTAGAGCACTCATTATGGAGGGTAGATTATATCATTATCACATTATCTCATCTTTGAATTCATATGTGAGTATGTTTGTAAGGCTAACTACATACGTATTCACGATAATTAATAGATTACCAAAAACATTCTATGATTGAGATTTAAAAATAATTATGGGATCTTTTGATAAACCCAAAGTTACGTGAAAGCTTAATTTTATATGCAATTGCTATCTAGGTTCCTATAGTGATGGGTTGAATCCTACCCCCCCTACACACATAGATCTCATGTGCTTAAAAAGATGACAATTTTTTGTGATATTGTAAAATCCCCATCATAGGGTTTTTAACTTAAAATATAAAATAAATACTTCATGAAATAAAATGGTCAGGGTTGAGTGAGGAAACTTAATGGCACTACTTTGAGTCCTTTTTAGATTCCCAAGATCCAACTTAGTGCGTGGTGAGAGTAGACAATAAATAGTTGCAAAGCGCCCTAAATTGATGTTGTTATTATGAAACATGGCCCTAAAAGGAGCTTTGATACCAAATGATATGAACCTTCCTGTAAGTTAATTAAACCAATTCTAAAATATAACTCCTAGAAATACTTTACAAATGAATTGGAAGATAACTATATTGCATTAGAAAATAGACAAGTTATATTGTAATTTCACTGGCCTTTTCAATTGGGAAGCATTATTTGATCAATCTCAATACAATATAATTCATGGAAGCCTTTAAATTAATCTATGCTCTTAATTTATACTAATTCTATGCTAGCCAAATCCTACTTCCCACACATATGAGATTATCCTAAATAGTTTAAGGGATTCCTTATAAAACATATGTATCCATAGATTTCATTAATAAAATTTGATTAAAAAGGAAAAAAAAGTTAAGACAAAAAAATATTAGCAACAAAAAATTTATAAATATAAAATAATGATCGCTCTCACTATTCATAATAAAGTGCATGTCTTTCTCTTGCACCCACATCTAAGCATAAAAGAGATTTTATTCTTCCTCACATAAAAATGTTGTAACCTTTGTTATACCAACAATGGAATAGGGTTTAGAATCCATAATTTACTTAACTATGTTGGTGGGATGATGAATGTACCCATCCATGTGCCTTGCTAAAAATTATTCTTTAGGAACAAATTTATATGGAGTGATATGTAATTCTATGGATCTAAACATTTTTGATTCCTAACAAAACAATGGCTTCATTTTCTTAAACTTATTCTTTCTAAATTATAGCATATTATTGATGTTAGCACTTATTTATACTATATATTTTTGCAAGTGCCTAAAAGCATTCCATTGGTACAAGAGAATTAATCAAGAAAATTTATATTTCCTTATATCTATATCGTATATTTTTTCTTTCCCTGCATTATTGTCATACCTATGCTTGTCCTCTGTTTTCTCTTCTACATAATATGTTTATATATAACTTAAAAAATGGAACAATCACATTATGATGATCAGGTGAACTAAAACGTAAGCAGTCATCTAAAATGATCTCACCATTCATTCATGGTCAGGCCGATACTCATTCCTAATCCACTTAGGACTGATGATCAAAATAAACCACAATTTTTTTTCTGTTTATTGGAAAGCAGGTAATCTTAATGCGAAAGAATATGTTGTGCTTATATGGTGCGGCTGTGTATATATATATAGGCAGGCGTATACACATTCATACCCACACCATCCCACGTGTTAAATTAAGCGAGATTTGAATACAAAGGAGGAGATGGATCGTAGGAGTAATGCATTGCTGCTTCTTATTTTTGGTATCATGTGGGGGAGCTATGCAACTGCAACTAGAAAATTATTAACAGAAACCAAAGAAGAAGAAGGCGAGTCTTCAACAAGTCCAAATCCAAAGACCATTACCTTCTTCATGCACCACATAATGGAAGGACCAAACCACGCTGCCACTGCCAAGCCTGGACTTGGAGTTAGAGGCTTTCGAATAGGTCTTCAGGGTGGCAAGGCGTTGGCATTGGTATGCCTGGGTTGCTAAGTCCCTTTGGAAACAACTTTAATGGTAATGGTCCTCTACCATTAACCATACCAAGTGGAGCTATCAATATTTCTCCAATAGGCCAGCTTCCCATCCCTTCCACCACAGGCCTAGGGCTTGTCCCCAACGGAGGATTACAGGGATTAGGCTTAGGCTTAGGCTCAGGCTCATTCACTCCTGGCCTTGGCCTTAATGATCCAGGCACTGTTAATGGCCAGCTAAATCCTCAGAGTGGTATCTTAAGGAATTCCGGTGTCCCGCATGATAATGTGATTGTGATTGAGGATACCTTGACAGAAGGGCCTGATCTTCACTCCTCTTCTGTGCTTGGAAAAGGGGAAGGATATTACTATCATATGCCTACCTCTGAAGCTGAACATAAAGATGAAGACGAACATCATTCCAATACACTCTTGCTGGCCTTCACTGCCAAATTTGAAGGATCTGAATACGAAGGTAGCAGCATTGAATTCGCTGGCAAAGAGAACGTTGCTTTGCCCCAAAGGGAGATCGCAGTGGTAGGAGGCAGCGGACTCTTCCACAACGCTCAGGGTCATGCTCTCATCGAGACCGTTTCCCACACAGACATTAAGACAGTGCTCAAGTTCATCGTTACCCTCACATATTAATTACATCCCCTACTTCTCTCTCATTATATTTACTTATGTTGTATGTTTCAGTTTCACTCAACTGAATTGATTTGTGATCTCATCGATCAATCAAAAAAATTGCGATCCTGGTTTTGGTTGTTATTTTGTGATGGTTTCCTTTTTTTAATTAAAAAATTGCTTTCTTTTTATAAACAAAGTAGCATCATATCTGATATAAGTCGAAGATTTCATTTTACAACAATACTGTTTGTTTAAATTTGTATGTTAATAATAATTTTATATGTATAACACTTTTATAAAAGAGGTGGTTAACAGGGCACTACCACTACCAAAGCTTTACTAATGTAGTAGGAGGCTATAGAATGAGGCAATTAATAAGACACTACGGGTACCAATAGGTTTGGTGATGGGTTAAGAGGTTAAAGGTTAGATGTTATAGGGTGAGGTGGTTAACAAGGCATTATGAACATCAAAAGTGTTGTTATTGGTATAAGAGATTATAGGGTGAGGTGGTTATGGTGTAAGTGGTTAGATGCTAGAGGGTTAGGTGGTTATGTTGTAAGAATTTAGAAGGTTAAGGGATTAATAATATACTATCAATATAAAAACAATTTCAAAAAAATATAGGTTAACATTATAAATATCGATAAAAATATTTTATTGAATAGATACATTTTTCTAAAGAATTAACCTCCCAAAATGCTTGCCCACTGCAAAACTCTCTCACTAAATCACTTATGCATATTATTTTCAAATGATTTAACATTGGTTGTATTTTTTGTCAATTGTTTCCTATACGACCGAAAATAGTGACCATGCTTATTATTTTAAAGCCCATCCCTATTAACATCACCAATAGTTTTGTTGTAATACCTTGTGGACCTTCTCTTGCATGTGATTTATAGTTTGTGATGCTTTCTAAGTCTTTCATTACTACTATTAACAAATAAAGTGTCACGTCCAACATTCTTTCCCCCTTTATCTTTGTGGATGGATACATATGATGCTTATCTACCTATGTTATAGGTATTATTTATACATGTAACACACATTCGTATAATGGTATGGTTTGAGTGGGTGAGAGGAAAAATATTTAGGTTTCATATGATCATAGACTTATAATATTCTATGGGGATACATTTACATTTGCACTTGGGAGCATTCTCATATTGTTGGTATGCCTTATATTGGGGGCATATATTTATAGTGGGTTTTAAGTGATATCACATCTAGTTTATATCTAATATAGAGCATGTTATATTGAATATACATATCATGCTCTATCTTATATATAATGTGCACTACATGAAAAGGATACATAATGTGCCATATAATTTCATGTTTTCCTACATGTGCATGATTGTACTAGTGTTTGATTTTTCATGTTTCATATTGATGACTTATCTATTATTATACATATAGGATCATGTAGTCTCCATGTCATATCATTGATTTAATCTATGGCATATTTATTGATTGATGGTTTCCTATTCTATGTGTTTTATAATCACCCAAAAGTGGTATTTGAGTGCTAAGAGTGCTATATGAGAATACATATCCCTAACTTAGACCTACACCTATTATATATTTTATTTTCACTCTTACATAGCCTTCATATGGGTCAAAAATGTCCCTAGCCAGCTTTAAGGTAGTCCCAGAACCTCATTTCCTAATCCTAGGCTTTCGTGCCTAGTGTTCTGCCAGCTAGACACTAGCATCACAATATGGACAATAGCACCACATGACATTAGTGTCCCAAAAATGGTGTTAATGTCATTTTCCCTATCTTTCCCAAATACATATATTTTCAAAACTAAACATTTCTAAGGTCATCCTAGAATTCTTTTATGACCCACACAAGTATTAAAATAGTATAAATACATGACTTTTAGCCCTCTAACCACTAGATGGAAATCATATGTAAAATACACATTCAAAATCAAAAAAAGTTGAGGAAAATTAAGGTTATCAATCCCTATTTTGCCCTACTTCTACATACTACCATTTACAATAGCTCTAAGCTCAGATTACCCAGATTTCTATTCACAAGCACATTCAAGGCACTCAAGGCCACTATCATACTAGTATCACTTGCACTTACACTTTTAATTTACTGGGGAGAACTACATTGGGCTTTATCTTTCCTGGGATTATTAGTATGTAGGCAACCCTATACATAATGGGATGTTGATGATGTCCAACCTACCCTACTAACAAACACACTTTTCAGCTCATGCCAACTAGATATGATAGTTACATGGAAGATTAGGTTGTGCACACTAAATCAATTATTACAGTAAAAATACTAGGTTTCAGGACTTATACATGCAAGAACAAACCTCAGAGATCCAAACACATGTGGACATAGATGATCGAGATAGTCTTGTATAAAGGACACTACCACCAACATCAGGACACTACCACCACTTTTCCAATAATGGTGCTATTATCAAATTGTAGCACTACTATCTAGCAGGGGTTTTAAAAACAAGATCTAGTTCAAAACACTTAGACCATTTTCTATATCAGTTTCTATCACCTAAATCATTTGTATCAGTTATTTTTTAGCTAAGTTATTACTTACACTATTTATTATTATTTTTAGAAAAGTCAAAGTTACTCAATTCTATAAAAAATTAGTGGCTATATTTATTGGATATTATTTTTCTAATTTAGTCTACTCAAATCTTTAACAAACATAAGATTTACATTAACTAATTCCTAATTTTAAAACATTTGATGAACCCAACTTACTTTGACGATTGCTCAAACCCTAAACCTAGATGCGCTTAGGGTTTATATCCTTATTTTTCCTATTTTCATTGGTTGATTTAAGTTTTTTGGATTTCAAATATTCTATTTTATTAGCTATGGTTAAATTTTTACTATATTCCATTTAAAAAATCCACCTCTCTTCCATTAAGAAGAAGTGTTAGGCTAGGTGGTAATCTTATCAAGCATATTTAGATTCCTACTATTCGAGCTTATACCATGGATAAGGAACCTATTGTAACTCCTTTTGTTGATCCTTCACACCCTAATTATGTGGATTTTAATAATAATGCATTCAAATATGAGAAATATGAAGATTATATGCAAATTAGAAATTAGGCCACTCTCCCTCCACTTAACAATGACATATATATCAATAAGGATGAGATCCTATAAACATTCAAAGATAGAATCCAAGAAAAACACCTTGATCATCACAAATTTTATAAGCCATAATAGATATTATTAATAAATCAAACAATGGTCAACCTTTAACTCTTCTAGCTAATAACATTGTTACACCTACAATGGGGCCAACTCAGCTAGCACAACCAACAATTATAATTGAATAACATTTAGTAGAAACTATGCCTCTTTTGTCTAGTTACTCCACTCCAAATGTATAATCCCTTATGTATGAGTTTCATACTCTATATGCTAAGGTGTTACATATTGAGAAGGGAGACACTAGGCCTTCACATGAGTTGGATTCTTATGTTCTTTTACATACACCTTTGACACATCACATAGTGGAAAATTCCTTTCTATCTAGATTCATGGCACCTAAACTTACATTATATGATGATAAGGGTCACCCAAATCACCATCTCCAAAATTTTCAAGTAGCATGTTTGGACTACGTGTCCAAGGATTATCTTCTCACAAAGTTGTTTCCATGCAGTTTAAAGGATTATGACTTTAAATGGTTTTATGACTTACCCAATCAATCTATCACAACATTCAATGTTTTGGTAGATATGTTTTTATCTCACTTATCTATAATCATCAATGACAAGATCTCATATGCTCAATTTATACAATTGAAACAAAAGTCAAATGAGCCTATTACAGAATATGTCTTATGATACAAGACTATATTAGCTAAATTAAAAAACCCCATGGTAGATAAATAACTTTATGAAATTTTCAAATAGATTCTTCTACGAACATTACATGGAGCTATCTTGTTTAATAAGTATCCAACATTCATGGATTTGTGCCACACAATAAAAGAAAGAGAAGTCAAGCTTATATCAATGGGCCAACTAAAATATATAATTGGATCAAAATAAATTATTAAGAGTTCAAGTATGCCTCCATATAAGGTAAGGGCCATGGAATACAAGAGCGATCAAAAGGCCACAGTTAACATAGCTTCAAAGCCATGTCCTCACTTGGTTTTATCAGCTCCTCCATGCAGAGTCTTCATCAACATTCCATAATCAGCATCATGAGTTTTATAACATATCTTAGAAACCAATGTCATATCTATCCCTCCCATAAAAAAGGTTGATATGACAATACCTCTTCCAAATAACAATGATACTAATGCATTATTGAAGTATCATAGAAGACCAGGCCATATAATAAATAGATGTATCAACCTAAAATATAAGATACAAGATTTGATTGAGGATAACATTATTGATGTGGGCACACCCACAGAAGTCCTAAAAGTACAATAAATAGAATCTATGACATTAAATATATTCTCATATTTATTTCCAAATCACATATGGAATGAGGTAGGGAGCACTTTAGGTGTTCACTATACATATTAAGCACATCGACCACCAACTTCATATCATACTATTATGGAAGAGGTACACCTATTACATAATATTGTTTATATGTAACACACTACAGTTCTATCTAGAGCACTCATCACCTTCTCAAAGAAAGAGATTCTTTATGATGATAAATATTTATATGCACTCTTTGTACAAGCCTACATAGATCATCATCTTATCCAAGGTGTTATGGTTGACAATGGGTTAAGCATTAGCATGTGCACTACCATACTTTTACAACATTTGGGGTACTGAGAGTAGGATATATTAGCTACATATAAGATTATCAATGGTTTTAGTGGTCATGTTTAGAGATCCATTAGGGAGATTATGCTTCCAATACATGTTAGACCAACACATATGGAAACAATATTCTTAGTAGTACCTAGTGAAGTCATATTTTGCATGTTACTAGGTAGGCCATAGATATAGTAGATATAATCTATTACATACATAATGTATATATACCTAAAATATATACATGTAAATTAGGTGGTCATAGTTGAGGGTATCCCATATGAGTATCCTCTACCAATTCCATAGGTAGTTACATTATAGATACTAGTTATAACACAAGTACCAAATATAGCATAGTTATTAATTATAGCTTAGAGCACAATTTCTATTAATACACCATAAAGTTGGGTATATCCACTAGTGAAGGCAAGGTCCACTCCTATAATACTGACACATATGTATAATCTCCCATGGATACCATTATTAGAGACCCATGCATTAAATACATGTTAGAGATTATATAGGGCTCTACTCACTTTCTATAGAGGCAAGTATTATTGAGTTATTAGGGTTCTCAACATAGGGCACCTATGCCACTTGAAACTTCTTCTAATAGATGGTTTACTAAGACCCCTATAATTGATAGGGCACCACAGTCAATGTCACATATTCCTAACATCAGCACATAGGCAGATCTAGATATAAATTGCTTAGTAAAGAAAATTATAAGACCATAATTACCCTTTTACATAGGTCACACGATCATAGTTCTTTTATTTGACACAAGCCATAGTGATAGTGAGTCTCCCATGAGACTCATCAGTTTGTATTATCCCTCCCTTCTTATACATTCTTTACCTATCTCTTGATCCTTATATATAATTCATTTTCATATTGATTGCACATAACTTATATCCAAAAAATCCAAAAACATTCAAACATTACTCAGAAAACAAAAAATTACATATTATATACATTTTTATGTTAACATTTATTACATTTTATAGATACTACATATGCTAGCTATCTTAGTATAGTCAGTTTTATCATACATATATGCTTCACATTTTCTTATCAAGTGTTGTAGATTGCTATAAGACTCAAGTCTACTACACTAATCTAAACTTTATATTATCTACCCACTAGGGGAATGCACATAGATACATGTCTCTTCACTTAACACATTTTCCCACTTGGGGAATTTTATACATAGTTTTGATTCCCAGGTTCTATCTTTCTATACTATACATCCCAACTTTAGTATTATTATATATTTATATTTATCATGCTACTCTTACTCAATTTTTTTGTTGATTATTACTAATTTAGACTCAGTATATGTATATCCTCACTCTTACACATATTTGTATTACATATTCATGCTCACTTTAATTTATAGTTTACCTAGTTTAGACTTGATTGTATTTCTATGCTTATTCTATTCGAGAGAATTTGAATATGCCATTGGTCTTTGGCTCTAAGCCACTTATATTCATAGTATGTATGATTTGCACATGTGCCCAAGTCTTTGTGTGTGCTTTATTGATTTTGTATGTAGACATTTGAACATGTCCTCCTATGTGGATCTAATTCCATTTACTTATTACTTACATATGTAGACATTTAAACATGTCCTTGTATGTCTTTTTCTCTTAGATTTAGTGACATGCCCATGTCCCTTATATTGTGGCCCCTTGAACTAATTTTTATGCATTGTGTGTTTTGTATGTATTATTTTTTGTATGTGTCATGACCATGAAACTTGTATTTTCTTATTACACACTATTTTTTTATACCATGAGGGACCTCATGCATCTACCCTTCCTACTTGGGTACTGTGATGTACATCATGCCCCATCTCCCTACATATCTACCCACTTATTACTCACATTTATCATTACATACATTGATTACATATATCTTGACACCCTTGTTAATTCTAGACATGGCATACATCTTACATTACATACTTATGTTTAGATTATCTTACATTCTGATTTTATATATGCACATTACACTAGATTATTACACATATATCATATATGCTCTAGCAAACACACATTTAGCAAAGATTTATATTTTGAGGACAATTATTTCATAGTTTTGAAAACTCCCCTCAAAAGAGGGGGCATTCACAAGGGTTTTATCACATAGATTAGGCTATATGAATGCACTCATAGTACAATTTTTAGCACACAAGATTAGGTTATATAAAATCAGACATAGGTAAACATAGTGGGAAAATAGTGACCTAAAAAGCAATACAATTGCATATAAATGATACCAAAAGGACACTAGTGCCCAAATTGGGACACCAACACCAAATTTTTAAAATGGGCACTATTGTCTACTAGCCTCAATTTTAGAACAACCTAAAGTTGATAGAAAAGTATAACAGGTATAGTACAAGTTTGTATAGATTTTGTTATAGATTTATCAATTTTATTAAAATTCATACTAATTCAGCAAGTCTCATATGAGTTTACTCATATTGGGGACAACATGCACAGGATGACCATTCCCATATTCAATTTAAATACCTAGATATAGTTTATTACACTTATGTCATTTTCTATGTTATATACACCCAACATCATATTCTAGGTTTCACACCAGTTTCATGCCTTATTCCATCTGTAGTGGTTGTCATTATTTAGTGGCCTAGAGTTTCCTAATATACTCAAGTGGTTATAGAGCTGCCATACCCAGTTAGACATTTGTACTACTTAACATAGTTCAATTTTAGATGCAACTACTACACATGGGTGGTTAATGATGGAGTCATAACTTACTTGAGTTCTTAATCCACCTACATGGGAGGGTTTGACACACTATCATTCCAATCCAAGCTATTAATAGGGCATGATCCACCAAAAATGGGTGGGCAATGATGAATTCAAAACTAAATTGAGTTCTTGATCCACCCACATATGAGGATTGAGTATGCCATTAACGTAGTCTAAGATATTCATAGATTGATCACTATATACATGCGCACACACATGTTATCATCAAGTTTATGCATTGGTTCATGTACCCAATGAGGTGCATTCATTCCTTTCCTCTTACCTCTCTCTTTACTTACTTTTAAAGTTTTTAATAAGTATAGTATTTTGATTTTCATATATCTTAAGGATTGATTTATGCATGTTTTACTTGTAGGACATTCATTAGAGCTTGCTTCACATACTCTAACCCAAATTCATAGGATTCACCTCCTAGGTAAGCCTAGGTATGCTTCTTTTTCCTTTATCCTAGTCATTTCACTTTATTGCATTTTTAGAATAAAGGAGGGGAAAATATAATCACCCAAAAGTGGTATTTGAGTGCTAAGACTTTTACTTGAGACTACATATCCCTATTTTATCCCTAGATCTATCCTAGATCATATTTTCATATCTATCCAACCTTCGTGCAAGCCACATGAATCCCTAGGTTGCTCTAAATTAGTCTTAGACCCTCATTTCCTGATCCTAGCTCTTCATGCCTAGTGTTTTTCTAGCTAGAAACTAGTGCCACATGATGCTAGTGTCCCCAAAATGGTGCTAATGTCCTTTTGCATCACCTTTCCCAAATAGATATGTTTTCAAAACTAAAACTTCCTAGAGTTAGCCTAGACCTCTTTTATCATCTTCATAATCATCATAATAGTATAAATACATGACTTTTATCCCTCTTACCACTAGATAGAAATTAAATGTAAAATACACATTTAAAATTTGAACAGGCTAAGCATAATTAATATTATCGATCCATATTATATCCTACTACTGCATACTACCATCTCCAACAACCTTAATCTAAAATTACCTAGATTTCTAGTCTCAAGCATATTCAAGGCACTTAAGACCACTATCATACTAACATCACTTGTACTTGCACTAGCCCTTAGGTGGGGAGAACTATATTAGGTTTTATCCCTCCTCAAAGTATTAATATATAGTCAAATCCATTCATATTGGGGTGTTGAGGATGTCCATTCTACCCTACTAACAAACACACTTTTTAGTTGATGCCAATTAGATGCCCTAGTTACATGGAAATATGGGTTTGTACACTAAATCAATTATTACAAGTAAATATAGGGTTTCAATATTCATGCATGAAATAACATAATTTAGAGATCTAGACACAGGTGCACCCAGAAGCTTGAGATAGTCCTATATAAAGGACACTACTGTAATTTTAGGATAATACCACCACTTTTCTAATAATAGTACTACTATCCAATTATGGTTCTACTATTTAAGAGGGGTTATGACACTAGTATATTATGTATGATACTCATACCAGCTTCTATCGTAGGTTTTAACACCCAAATCATTCATATTAGTTGTTTTCTAAGTTATTACTTGAACTATTTATTACTATTTTTAGAAAATTTAAAGCTAGTTACTTTTGTAACAAATAAGTGGTTGTATGTATTACATATTATTTCCCTAATTAGTCTACTCGGCACTTTAAAAAACATAGGATTTACATTCACTAAGTCCTAAAGGTTAAAACATGTTCATAGATGCATGTGTGTGAATATTTGATTATTTCATGTGATATACTATGGTTTGTGCCATGATCTATATCATAGATGCTACTAATTTTGGTATAACATGCTTGTTTCTTAGGTTACTTTGGTCCTTAATTTTCATATATTTGGATATGCTACTACCATTATGTGTGTGTTAAAATTATTTGAATATCTATCCCACCTAAAGGTACATTGCTCAATCTTGGCATATCCTCTGTCCATTCCTTGCTTTTAAATTAGGGGAATCATACCCATTGTATCCTTGATCCTAGCCTCCATATATTACACATACATAACTATTTTAATTAAATTTAGAAGTGATAAGAAATAAACTAATCTAAATTCAACCTAAGATAGAGCAATAAATAAAGAAAATAGAAAACATAAACTTTAACTTCAAATGTGCAAGCTTTCTCCATTGGGATGTAAACTTGGTTTTCTCTTTGAAAATATGGTGCTCACTCTTCCAATGCAAAGGGGAACAAGCATAATTTTGGTGCAAAATGAATTTTTGTATGCTTCTATTAATTTTAATTCACTTGTGAATATAAATTTGTTATCATAAGTCTAGATTCTAATTCTAGGATTCTTCAAGATTTTTCAAAATAAAGGTTTTCAAGTTTATTTATATATTTTTGGAGGAAGATCCAATGATGGAGGATTATTTGAGTTTATTAAATGATCCAAATAATCAATGGTAAATAATTATTCCTCCCCTGTGAGGATGAAGACCATTTCAAAGGGATGAGACAAGCATGAGATTGGTTAGTTAAATTAGTAGGAATAAGTCAAGCTTCTTGACAACTCTAGGGATGGCTCATGGGAGATTCAAAAATTCATGTGTTTGGTAAGGATGAGGGAAGAAAAGGTGAAATATGTTGGATGAGGTGTAAAATCCATATTTTATATTTAAAATAAAAATTTAAAGTGTGCATAATTGACTAATTTGACTTATTCAATTATTTTGAATGTGGAGGGAGATATGATGAATTATTTTAAGAAGAATTATTAAATAGATTTTAGGTGAATTTAGACACTAAATAAAACTTAAGTGTCTACAATTTCCCCTCTTTAAAATAGTGTTGTGAATTAATATTTTTTTAAAGAATAGTAGAAGTAGAGTGTTGATGATTAAAAAGGAGAAATTTACTCCAAATGAATGAAAATGAGTGTGATGATTCCCCCTCCAAGGTTTGTGCAATAAAATGGAAAAATGCTCAAAATTTATGAAAAGAGGAAATGGACAAAATGATGTGGACAAATGATAAATCAACTTAGTTAAGAATCAATGTCAAATTTACAAGATGTTGGGTGTGTAAAAAGGTTGCCCCTCATTAATTAAAAATAGCGTATGGATTTGAAAAACAATAGTTTGACTATTTATAGATTGCATGATTAATGTTTTACTAATGACGAAAGGGTCAATTGAGTGGTTATGGAAATAATATATCCCAGTGATAATAAGTTTCATAACTAAAAATAGAAAAAATATATTGAATTGCAAAGATTGTGTTTATTTTACATAAATAGATCGTTGTAAGATTTTGAAAACAAATTTGAAATAAATTGATTTAATGTATCCCATAATTTTTAAAAATGGATGGAGAATGAGGATGTTTAGGGGATTGGGGGGGGGGGATAGTTGATAGGGGATAAAAATATAAGTAGAACAAATGGGGTATAAAAATTCATTTGTGAAGATTTGATTTACAAATTTATTTGCTAAGAAAATTGTTTTTAAAGTTTTGCATTGAGACTTTGGAGGAAACATGGATCCTATTCCACACCACAAGCACTGAGTGGAGCGAGTGAAGAGATTTTAGAGACATGAGAGAAGCATGCCTCTAATAAGTGAGTTTTTTTTGTTTTTTTTTCATTTATTGTCATTAGTTAGGGTAAAAGGTGAGACAAAATGATTTCACTATTGTCAAAATGGTGAATTTGGCATAGTTAGCAAATTCATTGTAGGTAATGACAAATTCACAAAATAGAGTAACGATTTTGTAAAACATATAAGCCATATCAAGTTAGGTTAAAAAGATGATTTTGTTATTTAGTAGTATAAAAATTATGAAATATGGTAGCCAATTCATTGGTGATAAAAATGAATTCATTTAAGGGAGTAAAAAAATTCATTTGATCGATTCAAAGGTGAATTTGAAGTGATTGATAGTGACTTTGCATAATGTAGGAGTGGAATTATGTTGTAGAGAGTGAAAGTGAATGAATAGAAAGTGTTTGTTTGATTTTTTATTATTTTATGGAGTGACTTTAATGTAGTTATAATTTTGAATTTAAGTCTAATTAAAATTAATTAAATTCTAATGTATGTGATTTTAAGAGGTATTACTAGTGCTTGTGAAATGGGAGTAGAGATATGGAACTATGGCACAGATGGTGAGATTCATAGATTATGTGTTTGGCATGTTAGAGGAAATTAGTTTATCTTACATTTCGTAAATGCTAGAGATTCAATAAGATATAGTGATTTTAATAACACTTGCTGAGATATGACATAATGAGATGAGTACATTTCACTTGCCGACATGGGAGATGAATGTCACATTAGAGGATGAGTATTAGATTCTAGGTATTTTGATATGAGAGAGATGGGTATACTAGGGATGGGGTCCATAGGAGATCACATTATTCAATATTTTTGGTGATGAGTTGATTCCTATTATTAGATGCAGTGTTGATGCAGACTATTGTACCATTTTAGAGATGGATTCTCTAATTACTATACTCATGGTTATTGTCAGTGACATAGTGATAAATAAAAATAATGGGAGGTTATGTTCTATTGGTCTTTTATATTCTATTGGATACATGATGGAGATGTGTGATAAATTTGCATGGGGTCCATGAATGTTAGCACATTTATACCAAGACTTACATCTTTTAGTGTATTCAGATTGTAGAGAGATTGACCCATCCACATTACTACAAGTTTGGTTTTCGAAACACATTGATATAGATAGGTCATTTAGACATATAATCACTTGGTATAAGATGATCCATTGGTATATTGATGGCATATTATTATTTGGACATGCAGACCATACTTAGGCATTTCAGAGATTTATAGGAGAGTTATTGATGAGTTAGGTGATGATCAAATCACCTTGAGAGATTACAAGGAGATTATATTTCACTGGCCACATGATTACCTACACATGGATTATGTGATGACCCCTTGCTACATTATCAAAATACATTATTACATCATAGAAAGATATCACCTAGATAGGGTAATGAGATAGTTTGGGGTGACACAACATATACTAGCTAGGCCACATGTATTTGCATGATCAGTGAGGGAGAGATCATAGTGGGGCATGCCCATTGATCTAACTATAACTGATCATAACTAGACCTAATTATATACTATTAAATGAAGTGATCAAAGAGACATCATTGATTTTGGCATTATTGAGGGTTATGCAAATTAGTGGGCTTAGTAGAGACCAGTTAGATTGACTATTCCATACTCACCATCATGGATATGGAGGCAAAGGTTGGTGGCTATCTTGAGTAGACATCCATGAGGTTTAGGATTGGGAACCTAGATCATGAGGGTTATGATAGGAGATAAGGGACAAGCACAAGCATGAGGCAGAGGATGTGTTGTGGAGGGTAGCAAGTTTCATGATATGGAGATTAAAAACATGGAGGATATAGAAATTTTGTGTCTAATACGGGTTGATATTGATGTTGATACATGGATGGACTTGGATACAAAGCATAATTTTAGAGTGGAAACTACATTGATAAAGGTAGATAGTGAGATGATAGAGAGGGGGATGATGGATTAGGAGATGATGTGATCATGAGAGTAGCAAATGATACCCAAACAAATAAAGGAGATATGTTTGGTTCTTAATGAACTCTAAGATCTAAGGAGGAGCATGCATTGATTTATATACTCTGAGAGGATATTGGTGATTTGGATGGAGATATCAATGGATTTCACCAAAAGGTTTCTAGATTATACGGTGTAGTGGATGGTAGAGGGGACTAGAAAATTGATATCAGATGATTACCATCTGAGGTTCATAAATTAGAGTCAGTTATATATGGGATGGATGGGGATGATATGGATGCGACATTGGTTACACATGATGTAAATAACTAGATGCCATACTATATAATTTTGACATAACTCTATAGATAGGATAGAGATACAACTAGGATTGATCTAGCAGAGGTGAGGGTGCTACTAGCTAGATAGGGGCAAATTGCTACTTTGGATAGAGTGATGAGGGCCATGGAAAAGGCCACATATTATAGGAGATTATATGAGGAGGTTGTACCACATTCTCAAAAGGTACCATCTTTAGGGAATACTCTATGAGATGTTTGGCATCTATTAGATTAGTGTAGCCTATTGAGTCAGAGAGGTCAGTGGGATAGGTATAACATGTGATGGGTCCTCCATAAGGAACACCATGATGTGAGGATATATTCCTAAGACTAGACACTCTATTAGAGGGACATGATGAGACATAAAAAATTACAATGTAGACATAGGGGATATTATATAGATTGATTCATGAATGTATACACATTTTGAGATACATCTTTTATTTCATGATTTATTTTAGTGGGCCTTATAAAAAACATAGAGGTCTCGATGTGAATTATATTTGTAATGGTGGTGAATCATTTTAAAAGGTGTATAGTTGCATAGGTGAATCATGTGATGCTACATGGTGAATGATGTAGATAAACATTAAAAGTATGCAAATGGATGCCTATATAACATAGTCGAATGTTGACATGCAACATGGTCTAGGTAGACACTGGTATCATTCAAAAAAATGTTGGATGGTGTGAGTAGATGCTGGTAACATATAGATGGGCTTATGTATAATGTAGATAGATGCTAGCTACATGCTGATGAATGTCTAAAGTGAAAGAAGTGGTTATGCATGTTATTTTGGTTACTCTATTTTGTAAATTATGATCCCTAATTTAATGGATAATATAATGAGAAATGCTTTTTAAATAAATTTTTTTAATTGATAGGTTTGAAAGAAGAATAATATTAAATTTATATAATTATAATTATAGTTTAATTACATTTTTTATCACACATACCATGCATTATATTTTTTGGAAAATCCTAGATAAACATCCACATCATGCCAGTGAATTCCAATGTGATACGGGTGCATGTTTGGGATGTATGGAATAATACCAACGTTGTGTGCTACTACTCAAAATGCACCCATGTGAATATTACATGATAAGTGGAGTGTTTATAGAGCCTTTCCCTTGGGAGAGGTTTCTTGGCCATGCATGTGGGATAATTATCCCCCATGCATGGATGCCACTAATCTATTACACATGGGTATGCCTAGACATTACTATCTGATGATGGACATCAAGAGGCCATACACATTTTATAGTAGATTATAGACATCCACCACTATATACATCCATTTATAACCCATACATGACCACTAGATGATCATGGGCATCCATCATTAGAACACAAGCATCCATCGATAGATTATGGGCATTCGCCAGCAGGTAGTGGGCATCCACCAGTAGCCCACAGACACCCACCTATAATTTGGGCCTTGAGGTCATTTATGGGATGCCTACCAATGGATGCCCAAAATATATTGGTGGATGCTGATAGGATATGGGCATCTACATGTATCTTATAGGGCCATAGACATACATCAGTAGTATGTAGGTGTCCATTACCAAACTACGAACATCTACTGGTGGACATCCTATGGGTGCCTGCCTAGAGTCTTTGGGTGTATACCTGTAACCTTATAGAATATACTCATAGGTTTCTAGTGTCGATTTATAGAGTTAAGTATTTTTTTATTTTATTGACATAGTTTATATAGTGTACATAACTAGTGTACTTGCATACTATCAACATCCACTTGACTGTATATGGTGAATTCATCAGGATTGGCTTTTGAAGTACTGATAAACTACATTTATATGAGGAAATTTATATTCAAATTTAGGTGAACCTCTCCTCAAAATTAAATTTTACCCTAAGTATTTAGGTGACACCACTCTGTCAGCCTCTCCATAAAAATTGCCAAATGTCGACTTCAAAAAATGGAATATTCATCAATTAACGAAGATTCACCACTAAAAAACCCCTATTTTATATAAACACATTTTACATATATATATTCATGATGATTTATGAGACTTTTCACTTTGTGGATTAGACATTGATGGACTATTGATTGATATATATGGACTTTATATATGATTAACAGATGTATGGATATATGGTATCACTAGTTATATTTCATGTATTTTGATTTATGCTATCATGTTATAATTTTGTCATCATATTGATTATTTATGTACTAATTATGTAAATCATTATTTTAGTGGTTGTATAGATTTAAAATGTGACATAGTTGCATTACTTTTATTTCTATTCTTTGCATTGGATTTCAAACAATATTTGAGCTTTGAGAAACATGATGTTTAATATAACATAAAACACATTACCACAAATCATATTGAATAATCATGATGAATGTTTTTGTTTTAAGCATATGAACTAAAAAAAAAGAATAAATTGTGTAAAAAATAAAGTACGTCATGGTATACTGAAACCATAACCATAATATTATGCATTTCAAAAAATAATCTTTTCACACACATAAAACAATAATTAAAAGAATATGAGAAAATAAAAAGTAATATAAAATATTTTTAACAGACACATAATATCAATTAAAATAATATTAATCAATAATGATACACAAACAAACAAACAAATAGGAATGCTAACAACAAAAATGATCACAATTGACAAAGTAAAGGAAATAACTATTTGAATAGCTAGAGATAGAGTGAAGTGAAATAACCAATTTAATGTTTAAAGATAAAGAAATGGATAAAAAATAACCAAGTGAATAGTTAGAGGTATAAAATTAATAATATAAAAATTAAAAAAACAAAGTATGTAAATAGAAAAGTTATAAACAAAATCAATCCAAGCAAGGATTAGATAATTATTGCTAAAAGTGAGGATAGGTACCGAACAATTGAAGGAGAAGTGTAAGGATAAGCTAATCCATTATTTGGTAAATGGATGATAGCAAAGATGGTGGAAAAGCTAACTTTAGAGGTCCCATGTCTCTAAGCACTGCCTACATAATCCACCCTAGACAAAGTCTATGTGGGAATATCAGGCCAGATATAGTTATCCCAATATGGCAAGTGATGAGGTGGATGATTGATGAAGCATTTTAATTTTTTGATGAAAATGATACATGAGTCACCTACCTAATAAGGAGAAAATGATGTGGAAGATAGTTTACAATGGTAAATGTGTTGAAATTAATGTTTTTTGGAATGTTTTTGTGATATTTTGTTTTTGGTATTTTGGGATTTTTGAAATAAGGAATAAGAACTTTGTCCACTATCATGAGAAAGGATGTAGGTTCATATAAAGGGATAAAAACCTTGAACTTAGCATGTTATAGGATAAATTACTAACAAATGACAAAATTATAAACTTGGGCATATACAATGGATTACTAAAAGATGATGCCCCCAAGTAACTAGAGTAAATATAGACAATGGTTTACACATGGTGTTAGAAGCTTGGTTTCCACCATGGTACTTATCCAAAGTGCCAGTAATCTAGTTTTCACATCTGGACAATCTATGTACACATTTTTTCTTTTGACTTTTTCTTTCTTTCTTCCTTTATTATTAGTTTATTTATCTATTTTTAATATATTTTTTATTTTTGACATTGAATATACCTATAACAACATTTGGAATAATTTTAATCATAGAATATTTTAAGGTGCATAATGTTCATAGATCATCAAACTAATTTCCATCTTCTATGGCTAATTTGTATGCTCTTGATCCATATTTGGCAATAACAGTGTATGGACCTAACCGTTTATGTTCAAATGTTCCATTATTCTCTCTATCAACATTAGTGTTTTGTTGGTTCTCTTTGAGAACAAGATCTATGATTAAAAATTCCTTGGAGTTAAACCTCTTATTATACTTATGATGAAGGTGATTATGGTAAATATGTATATGGTTTAAATTATTGAGTTTTTTCTCATCTAAGGGGTAAAACTTCACTTAGGCATGAAGTTTGATATGATTCTCCATCTATGATTTGTTTTAATGATATTTATAAAGATGGAATCTCAACCTCAATGGGAAGAATATACTTAGCACTATAAACAAGGGAATAAGGGGTTTCCCCAATGGGTGTGTAGTGCCCAAAGGGTGGGATATAATTGAGTATGAGAGTCATGACCAACTTCATTGACAACTCTTTTAAGGATGTGTAAAATATTATTTTTGTTGCCTCAGCTTAACCATTGCCTTATAGGTAGTAAGGAGTGGACTATCTATTTTTGATATGATAGGTTTGGAAAAGATTATTAACATCCTTATTTTTAAAGGATTTACCATTATCAAAAATTAACATTGAAGGAATGTCAAAGCAACAAACAATGTAGTTAAGGATAAACATGGAAATTTGATTTTTAGTGGCATAGGTAAGTGGCATTGCCTTGACCCATTTAGTAAAATAATTAATTGTTGTTATACTATACTTATGTCTATTAGAAGAGCTAGGATTTATTTTACCAATGATATCGAACCCCCATGTGGAAAATGGTCAAGGCATTGTGATATGTTGTAAAGCTTGTGAGGGACTATGGATAATATCTCCATTTTTTCATCGGGTATACATTTTTTGGCACAGGTGCATGATTTAGATTCCATTGTAGGCCAATAATAACCTACTCAGAGAAGTTTTTTCATGAGGACCATACCACTTGAATGTGCTCCATAAATTCCCTCATGAACTTCTCTAATTGCCAAAGTAGATTCTTCAAAATTTAAATAGTGTAGAAAGGTTCCATCATATCCCCAATGATATAGTGTGTTACTAAGGATGATATTGCGAGATGTGCATTGAATAAAATATTTACATTGGTTAGAGGATAGGTCAGATGGGATCGTATGAGTATGAAATATGTATAGATATCGAAGTACCATGGATAAGAAGGACCAACCACCTCATAGAACATTTCTAAATTAGGTGTATCATAAGCTGGTATCTTGAAGTGCTCAAATCTAGTAGGGATCAAGTTATTGTCATAGTATATGTTACTCAAACGTTTATTATTGGCACTTATTCAAATTGGATGTACTCAAAATATGATTTGAATATATCCACCATCCACTTGTAAGGGATTATTTTATCACCATGAGCTTGGAATTCATTAGTGACTTGATTGATGATAAGTTTAGAATTGCTAATAATAAGTAGATGTTGGATTCCCCACTTGATTTTCATCTTGAATCTTGTTATGAGACCTTCATATTCTATAATTTTTTCTGTACAAGGGAATTCAACTCAAAATGCTTTAAGAATGCAATCCCCATACACCTACCTTCCCCCAATCCATCATTTGCAAAGGAGCCATCAAAATAAAGCTAAAGAACTAGGGATTTATCCATAGACATGATTGCATCATCTAGGAATTTTATAATGAAAGGTGATTTGTTGTTGAGTAGTGATTATGCCAATATATCTACTAGAACTTTTCCTTTGATTGATTTTTTGTTAACATAATTTAAATCAAACTCACTAAGAAGCATAACCCACTTATCCATCATATCTGTTAGAGCAAATCTGATAGAAGATATTTAAGAGGTTCAATCTTGGGAATAATCTTGGTTTGATTGTTAAGCATGTAATGCTATAGTTTTTGGGAAGCAAAAACAACTATAAGACACGCCTTTTGTATTTGAGAGTAATTTAGCTCATAGGATATCAATGTTCTACTCAAGGAGTAGACTACTTGTTCTTTCCATTATCATCATGATGTGCTAAAAATGCCCCAAGTGCAAATTGAGTAGATGAAGTGTACAATAAGAAAGGTTTACCCGCAAAAGGTGGCATTAACTTAAGTGGTTTTGAAATATATTTTTTGAGATTGTTAAATGCTTTTTCACAATTCTTGTTCCATGTAAAAGGATTATTATTTTTAATCAAAAAGGTAAATGGGTGATAGATGTCTGCAAGATGAGATATAAATCTTGTTATTTCCTAAACTTTACCTTGTACAATTCTAAGTTGTTTAATATTTTGGGTGGAGGCATATCCTTTATAGTTGAAAATTTTGAAGGATCAACTTTAATTCCACATTGAGAAATAATGAATCCTAAAAAAAAAATTTGATGTTACACCAAAAATGCATTTTTTTGGGTTTAATCTCATGTTGTACTCTCTCATGCACTCAAAAATACGTCAAAGCACATAAGGGTTATCTTTCCTAGATTTAGACTTAGCTAGAATATCATCTGCATAGTCTTCCATAATATCATTAAGCATGTCATGAAAACTAAATATCATTTCCCATTGATATGTAGCTCTAGCAATTTTCAAACCAAAAGTCATCACTTAATAAAAAATATCCCTCATGGAGTTGTAAATGTTTTTTTTCGTGTTGATCTTCAAAATCAATTTATATCTGACTATAACCTAAAAAACTATCCATTAAAGATATCATCTCATGGCCTAAAGTTGAATCGATAATCATGTCTATGTTAGGCCATGGAAAATCATCCTTTGAGCATGATTTATTTATATCATAGAAGTCCATGTAGACTCTAACCCTTATGGTTTCTTTGACATTGGTACAATGTTTAATATCCAATCTGAGTAGTCAATTAGACATATAAAACCAATAACTAACTATTTATTTAGTTCTTTTTTTACTAGTAGTGTAAACTTGGGATGCATCTTACAGAGTTTCTATTTTACTAGTTTTACATTTGGATGTACCACAAGGTGGTGAACTAGTAACTTTGGATCTAGTCCTAGCATATCTATATAAGACCATGTGAACACATTAGATAACTCACAAAGTAATAGTGTAAATACATTCCTTTCTTCTTGAGTGAGTGATACAGAAAGTTTTACAATTTTAGGATCCTCTTCGATGCCAATATTTATAGGAATGGTTTCTTCAACAAGTAGAGTTGATTCATGTTTATAATATAGGGGTGGTGTAGGAATATGGAAGTCTTCTTAAAATTCTTCTTGTTTGTATGTGGAGGAAAAATTGATAGAGTGATGTATTTTTTGTTCCCCAATGTATGTTAAATCTACTAGTTGTGTCAAAAATCCTTTCTTGTGGTTGCCTACAAGAATTTGATCTCTTATTCTCAAGAATTTGGATATAGCTTCATCATTCTGAAAATGATCAAGTTGAGGTTTGGATAATTTTTACCATTGTATAAGAGATGGATATGTAATCTCAAGTTTAAGGATAATGTTTTCATGGAAGAGGTTAGTAAGGTCAAGATCTTCAAAATGGCTAATTATGGAACTTGTATCGTTGCTCCAAGAATCATCTTCTAACTCACTAGAAGAGTCAATTTGGGAGAGGGTAAGATGAACATCAATTGGGTTAAATCCTATACCATGATTTGACTCATTTTATTTTAGTGTTATATGTTCAATAGAACCTTATTCATAGAGGCCAAGACCTTTTCCCTTATAGTTCATTATTTTTTAGTTGATGGATTTTATAGCAGGACATTTTTTGGTGGAAAATCAAGTAACTAATTCATCATAATAAAGCCAAGAAGAATTTGAATCATCAATATGTTCATCATAAATAAGAACTCCCTCGATAAATTTTTTCTGACTAAGTTTCTTAACCATTATTTTATATTTTAGATGATGTGGTCTACCATGGTCATTTGGATTGGCATGTATTTTAATTGTGTATAAATATTGGGTGATTTATTTGTTCATGCCTTAATCAATGATTTTAAAATGGGAAGAAGAGGATGAGGTTTCTTTGTTAACAGGTGGTGGATTGGAAGTTTGATCAATAAAATGATTATTATAAGCTTGCTTAAATAATGTATTTGAAGCTTCTTTAGATAGTTGGTTAGATGTTTTATTATTTAATACTTTTTTAATAGATACGAAGGGAGTTGGTGTATTAATCCAACCACCAAGGGGAGGTGTTTGAAATAAGATTTAAAGATGGACAAAGTTTTCAGGAGAAGGATAATCCTCAATGGGGGTAAAATTATCATTTGTGACTGGTAGATAGTTTGATTTTTGATATTTACCTTCCAATAGCTTGAAATATTGGAAGGGATGAGGATCACCTTGTATAGTTACTTTCATTATTGTGTGGGATAATTTCAAACACTGGTGAAGAGTGGATGGAATGGAATTCATAGAATGAATCCATGGATTTCCAAGGAGTAGATTATATGGTAAATAAAGATTGATAACATGAACAAGATTCTCCTTAATGATAGACCCTACCATCAAAGGAAGATGGATTGTGGCAATAGACTAATGCTCATTATTATCGTATGCCTTTATGCTAATGATATTTGATATTAATGATTTTACTGGATACCCTTGATTTTTTATGAGTCTTAGTGTACATATATTAAGGTCCAAACCATTATCTATAAAAACCCTTTTTACTTTATGCCTAAAAATAGTAATCTTTAAATACAATGAGATGTTATGATCTGAACCTAAAGGAGAAACATCTGAATGATCAAATGCTATTTCATTATTTGTTTCCAGAGAACATATTAACACTTATAAATTTATATGATTAGTTTTTTAAGGGACATTGGACTCTTGGATAACTTTGTAAAAAAAATATCTTTATATATAGCGGATGTCTTGAGAAGGCCTAAAATTGAGGTATTGCCTGGTGTTTTTTCAAGATGATCAATAATGTAGTATTTTGTTCAACATTAGAGGGAGATGAATTTAGAAGGCTAATATTTGTGTGTCTTGTGGTGACATCACATTCATATTTTTTCAAAGTAATAACATTAACATGTTTATGCACCATATCAACACTATTGATTATAGAATCAAATGGATGACTAAATTGATTAACATTACTTGATTATGATTGTTCTTATTTTTTCTTTCCCTTACCTTGCTCATGATTAAGGAATGGGTCTTAGTATGTCCCTAATTTAAGATTGTTAGATTATTTAGAAGATGTATTTTTAGCTATTATGTCACCTTTATCAATGAGGTCTTGAACATAGTTTTTAGGTGCATACACCAATTTATTGAATGTCCTTTAATTTGATGGTATTCATAGTATTTGTCATCCTTGTACCAATCATGTTTACGAAATTTTCTTCAAAATATTTACTTTTTAGACATATAATCATGTTTACATGCTCTAACTTTCAAAAAAATAATCTTGTGTCACCTAATTGAGTAAACTTAAGTCTAGGTCTCCCTTGTTTTAGTTGCCCACTAGGAATTGTAATGTTGTGGATTGGTTGGTTGTATATTTGTGTTTGAAAATTTTGAATCTATTTTACATTGGTTACACCATCTCTAAAAAGAATTTAATTTTTGGCAATGAATTTTTGTCTGTCTATTGGTTTTGATGAATTGTTATTATCCGGTTTAAATGTTTTGATTACTCCTATATTAATCAAAGTTATTTATACTTAAATTCCATTTTCAATAATCTCATAAAAATATGTTGGGAAAATAAGTAGCAAGTGATGTCCCAAATATGAGTTTAAGTTGTTCATAAAAATGTCTACAAGATCTGTCTCAGGAAATGACCATGTAAAATGACTTGCCATTACTCACCATCTCTAGAGGAAGGAAGCAAAGGTTTTTCTATTTTGTTATTTAGTTTTGTGCAAATATAAAGTGGTCAAGTTTTTCAATATTATTATATAAATGTCAGACAAATGTTTTAGATGTATTTAAAAGTCAAGATAGATCATTTCAAAAGTTGTGAGAACCATTCAAGGGATTGGCCCCAGAGACTTCATGAAAATAAATGCAACATGAATTCATTCTTGTAAGCAACATTTTCATATTCATGATAGAAGCTAGTTAGATGTTCCTTGGGATCTCCTTTACCTTTATACTTATCAAATTTTGGGATTTCAAAGTATTTGGGAAAAGGTTAGTCATTTTACTCAAATGATCTGGATATGAGAAAATTTCCCCAGACCTAATTTTTTTTCCAATTATAAGTGTCATCTTACAAGCCTTGAATTCTATCCTTTATGATTTAAAATTATTTCATGAGATACGGGCATAGTTGGTTCATTTGACTTAATGAATTAGGTGGTTGACTTGTGAATTAATTTGTGTTTTGGGGAGTGTGTTGATTAAAATTGTTTGGAGTTTGATTCTTGAAGTTAATGTTTCAAGGATGTGAAAAGGTGTTAGATTTATAACCAAGGTTTTGATTTGTATTGGAACCAAAATTCATTTGATTTTAATTTGGGTTAATATAAAAATTAGTTTGATTTAGCTTTCGATTAAAACCAAGGTTGGGGTTTTGTGTAAAGTTTGAATTATTTGATTTGGATTTGGCTTTAAGCTTGAATTGTTTGGTGTATTGGCATTGAAGTTCATTGACCTAGGATTAGTGTTTTGACCAAAACCTATTTGGTTAAAAAAACTTGAATTATTTTTTATGGAATCATGTTGGAGTTTAAGTTAAACTAATTAAAACCTAGGTTTGAATTAGTTTGCTTTTGATTTTGGATTGGGTTATTTTGGTTTCATTTAAATTTTGAGTTAGAATTTGTGTTTGGATTGTTGAAGTTAAGTTTAGCATTAGATTGTGTTTGATTTTGGTTTTATTTGATGTTTAGATTTGGGGTAGAATTAAATGAAAGATTTGGGTTAGAGTTAAATTGATTTGGAGTTGAATTGGGATTTGGATTGGATGGAACCAATCCATGTAAAAACTAATTTGGTACAATAGGATTTAAATTTAGATTGTTGAATGTGTGTGAAGAATCATTCAAACTGGAATTGGATGATTGACTGGACAAGCTATAATAGGTATTCAAGCTTTGATTTTGATTGGATATGATTGGTGAGCTTTGAAAGCTCTGATTGGGATTGACTAATGAGTTTGAATGAAGATTTTAACTCAAATTAATTTGATTATAATTTTAAAAATTTGGGTACATACTCCAATTTGGTGTAATCAAATTTTGATCAATTAAACTTGAATTGGATGGGAGACCCACATTAAATTTTGGGATGTTTTTTTGCACGATGGATAAAATTGAAGTAGGATTCAAGTTTTGATTGGTGGGATGCATGATTGATGATATTGAAGGAATATTCAAACTTGGATTATTTGGATGGTATTGTGAAAGTAAATATGTATTTACATTTATGTTTAGATTACCAAAGGGATTGATTGATGAGATTGAAAGTTCACAATCTCTTGATTTCTTTGAGTTGTATGGATTTCTATGGAAAAACCATGGCTAGTTTGGGATGACTCCTGATCTGAAATAGATTTCCCTTTATCTTTAGACACTTGGGAATGAGGTTGTGAGGAAGTAATGAGAGCATTACTACCATCTAAAGAACCTTATGATATTTTTTGATTGAGATTGGAAGATGAAGGTCATTTTCTTAAAATTAGATATTAAAATGTATGTACATCAAAGTCAAATGGAAAATTAGATCCAAATCCCAAAGCTTGAACCAATACTTCATTTTTATTGGACATGATATATTCATCAAAGGAGTGTAGAGGTTGGATAGCTTTGTGAATACCCTCATATTGATAATCCCCTAATTTATCTTCTTCTTACTTGGTTATATCATGTATCTCTACATGATGATCTTGACTAGGGAATTGAAAGGGGTCATTGCCAAAAGGATCTTCCCTTGTATTGGTAGGATTTAACATGGCCATTTAGCTAGTAATATGCATGGTTCAAAAATGAAAAATGACTCAAAGAGAAAGTATATTATACATTAATAATACCAACTTAAAATTTGACTAAAAGACTCAAATTCTTGAACCAACTATTTTAAGTTTTTGATATAAATACTAGATTTCAAGATATAATTTGAAGTTCAAAGATCTTGTTTTTAAACAAGGATTTTTCAACACATGGTATAAAAAAAATAAACAAAAAATAAAATTTAAATTATAAAAAGTTCAGAAATTACACATAAAAGGTGAAAAAATAGGATAGGTTCGAGAACAACTATTGGGCCTTTTGATGTGACTGAATTGTCTATACTCTCAATTGTAGCCTAATATTTCAAGGCACTAACCATAGAGGATCTTACCATTTCTATGGCCCATAGAGTCCAATTTTGAGGGTGTGCAGAAGTTAACTTCTCGGTGCTAAATGCTAATTGATTCACCAAAGCCTAACATCAATAGAGATTATTCTAAGTTTAAGGTTTAAAAAATATTATCTATGAGGGAAAACCATAGAAGAAATAGATAAAGTGGATGCATACTATTATATCTTATCCCAAAGTGCCCAACATAATCATAGGGGTCTCCATTTATTGACAATTGACAATATAATATTTTGAGGAAGTTATTGAAAGACTAGGTATTGGGGTATACAATCCACTCACACCAAAATGTGCTTAAAACACACAACCACTTAAGCAATTGAAATAATTGGATATCAATTTATATACCCCATCGATAAACAAGGATTGGCCTACTACATGGTGGTAAAATCCATAGTCAATATAGCTTATAAAAATAAAAATAAAAAGTATGTGTTTCTAATTTTTGAGTATCGTCACCAATGTGACACCAAGGAAAGAGCATATGTGGGCACTACTTGGGTAACACATAATATTATGAAATTATTTCTAATTCCTATGTATTTTTATCAATGTGACTCCAAGGGAAGATCATAAACAATTTACATAATTATGAACAAAATTCTAAAATAAAATGTGATGTAATTACTAAAAACTTTAAAAATAAGATTGAAAGCATTAGTAAAAGAAATTTGATTTTTTTAATCTTTTTTGCTAATTATATTTGACAATAATTCTACAAACAAATTGTTAGAATGTTTAATTTAGGATTGTATCAAGGAAACTTGTAATAGAACAAGTAAAAACCCTCAAAAAATGTCAAAAACCACTTCTCTATGACAAATTCACAGTTATATAGAAAGATAGGAAAACAAAATTGTGATAAAACAAACACAAGAAAAGGACAAAATACAGAAAGCAAGAATAAAAAAGTTAGTGCTTACATAATGATTTCATCATCCTATATGATGATTATGGTACAAAAAATATGATTTCACTGCTAAGGACAATGATTTTTCTACCAAAAGGGATGATTTCACTACACAAAAATATGAGTTTGCTGCATAAAATGATGAATTCACTTCTAAGGATGGAAATTTCACTATTGAAGATGATGATTTCAATATTGAACTTTAAAATATATAAAATAAAAAATAGAGGGACTAATAGAATGATTTATCTACTCAGTTGAATAATTTTGCTACCAGGAATGACAATTTCAGACTTAGACATAATGATTTCACTAAAAAGTGTACTGATTTCACATTTTTCGTATAGCAAATAAATTCAAAAAGCTAAAAAAACCAATAGAAGTAGAAAGTGAACAAAAATATGATGATGTAAATAAAATAAGAAAAAAATATATAAAAATGTTTCAAAAAATTATTTCATTATTATGAGGTATAATTTTGCTATTGATGTTTACGCATTTACTATTATCCAATGGGCATACACAATCAAATAGAAAATACATGATAATAACCTATATCTTATACCAATACTCAAAAATACAAGATTAAATGCATATGAAAATATAAATAATAAAAATCAAATGAAAATGCTTTCTAAATACAAATATGATGGTCAAAGGATGAAAAGACGAGGGAAAATCCCACTCAGTATGCCATAAATGTGTGAACTAAATTTAAAAGTGTGAAGAAATAAAATAATCCTATCTAAGATAATCTCAACCTAATATAGAGAAAGAAACAAGAAAATTATAAAACACAAACTTATAATTCAAATGTCCAAGCTTTCTCCATTGTGATGTAAACTTGATTTTTTTTATGAAAATGTGCTACTCACTCTTCAAATACAAAGGAGAACAAGTAGTTTTTTGGTGAAAAAATGATTTTTTGTATGCTTTGATTTTATTTGATTCACTTGGATTTTCTTGTGAATATAACTTCATTAGCATAAGTCTAGATTCTAATTTCTAGGATTCTTCATGATTTTTGAAAATGAAGGTTTTCAAGTTTATTTATAGATTTTTGGAAGAAGATACAATAGTGGAGAATTATTTGGATTTATTAAATGATCCAAATAATCAATGATGGTTAATGAGTCTTCACCCATGAGGATGAATACCATTTCAAATGGTTGAGAGAAGCATATGATTGGTTAGTTGAGTGAGTAGGAATAAGTCAAACTTCTTGACAACTCAGGGGATGAATCATAGGAGGTTGAGAAAGTTGTGGGTTTGGTTGGGATGAGAGAGGAAAATGTGGAATATTTTGGATGAGGTATAAAATATAGATTTTATATTTAAAATAAGGATTTAAAGTGTGCATAATTAACTAATTTGACTTATTCAATTATTTTAAATGTGGAGGGAGATATGATGAATTAATTTAAGAAGAATTATTAGATAGATTTTAGGTGCATTTCAACACTAAATTAAATTTAGGTGTCTATAATAATTTCTTGCACCCATTTTCTTAATTATCATATACTTCTTAAATTTTTGGACAATACATTATTCTACTTACAACTAATGACATGGGGGTTCTACATATATTGTGTACTTACATATCTTGCTAAATTGGGGCATATCATTTGTTCCAGTTAACTTCATTGTATTAGATAATATTGACTTCCCCTCACAATATCAACGTCATAATAGGTTTCATATTACTATTAATACTTCATATAATGATATTTTTCTATAGCTATATGTAAGTGTTTACAAATAAGTTGTTAAATATTCTAAAAACTTTGACTGTATTAAATGATAACATGTGATACACATAGCTCCTTTTGATGATTGTGATTTTTAAGATCATGCACGAAATTACTAACCTCAAATAAGGGGTATATATTGATATAATTCTACCTCCAGACTATTGAGATGATAGTTTATATAAAAAAATTTAAGAAGTACAAAGAAGTGAAAGATGTCTACTTCCCTAATGAAGTAGAAAACATAATCTTTCAATAATATCTCTAAAATATCTGAGGTATAATAATTCCCTTTAAACGTCATATATTCCCATATTAAATTTTATAGATTTATGTTTTAGTAACTATGGATTCCGAAAAGTGGTATCATAATTTACCTACTATTTAGTGTACTCATTATTTTTCTCATTTCAATTATTATTTAATTTTATAATATTTTTTAAAAATTGTTGAGATAGTGACTAATTACATGTGTAGACACCAAAAATTAGATACTTTGTGTTGATTTAACTATCCACTAATTCTACATTAAGCCTTTGTAAGAAATAAGTTTAGTGTGTAGTTATTAAGTGATTCATCAAGGGATTTATCCCTATCTAGAGGTTCAATTCATTCTTTAGGTCACCCACAAACTAAAATTATGCCCATGATATCACTTAAATAAGGATTCTTGAACAACCTCCTCAATAGGTGAAACCTTTGATGATAACAATTATGGCATACCCAGTGGGAGTATAATTACATCCCATTGAAGAGTTATTTATGCTACACTTAGATACATTAGCTTTTGAAGGAATGAACACTAGAATCATTGGTGAATCTAAATGAATCTCAACTGGTATAAGTAACCTAAGTGTCTAAAAAATATAAAATTGGTACGTATTATAATCATTCTTTTGGTCAAGATGCATAGTCTATGTCTTCATATTCTTCATTTTAGGTTGATGGCATTCATGGATTCACCTCCAAATGGATCTCAAGAAGTATCCTATCAAACTCATCAATGTTATCAACATCTGTATATGATCTCTCCTAATCAAACTCACCCCCTTTTCTAGCCTACTCATCCCTCTAATTAACCTTGTCAAAGTCATTTTGATTCTACTCCAGCATTCTTAGACTTCAAACAAACCCTTGTAAGTTTAGAAGAGTTATCGATGGATCTTGATAAAGATAGTGAACTTGGATTGATTGTCTATAACCCTTATATTCAAAAAGAAAACACTCAAATGATGAGTAATTATGTGCATTCACTTAATTATAGGTGGGAAGATATTGAAAGAAGGAATAAACATATTCCAATTGATGAGGTGATAGAAATAATATGTGTGATTCAATGTATAGATAATATATTGATACATAAAGAAAGGAAACAAATGTAATATATTCAGTCTTGTATGCCTCCTACTCCACATCAACCTTGTTTTGGTCCAAACCCGAACCAAGTTGGAATATACAATCAATAGATGTCTATGCCAATGTTACCTTCACCCACTCTTCCTCAAGGTCCTAAAACCATTATATCGTAGAGGCATTCTTGGACTAATACCATTGATTATGTCATGCCTACTCTTGAGAAAGAACCTTCTCCCATGTATATCCAAAGTCAAGATAAAGAGAATTTTATGGAGGTCAAGTCAAGATATCTCTCAATTTTCTCAAGTTATTCACCTACCTTTCATGTTTTATCCATCCTTAAAGTTTAAAACACATCAAAGTTTGATATAGTAATTGCAGAGTGTAAGGAGAATAATAAAACTTCCTCAACACAATACCCTTCTCCAACTATCCAAGAGTACTACAATTAGCCTATCCCTCCCAAATCCTAAGTTGGAGTGACACTCTATCAATTTTCAATAAAACCAATGAATTATCTTGCCATCCTACCCCTTCCTTTTGTGAATGAGAACTAGTTTCATTGAGAGCATAATTTGAGATTTCCATTGAGAAGGAGAGCATGTCAAGAAAGGATGATGAGGTGGTTGTCCTTGAGAAGTAAAATGTTTTAGTTGTAATTGGATCTCAAGAAGGATTTTAAGAGAGTGATTATGGTGTATATGATGAAAATATTTGTATTGGCATTCCCTTTAATGAAGAGGAAATCAAATCAATTCTCAAAGATGATGAAAAGTCTTTACTTTCTATCCAATAGTTAGACAACCTTCAAGATGTCAAAAATGATCAAGTGTATCAGCTTGGTTAGTATGGATTTGATGTTGATGAATAAGAGTAAAAATTATTCTTGAAATAAAAGAAACATGATTAATTAGACCTTGAGTATGAATATGAGTTTCCATTCTTTACGAAGGAAGAAGACAAATCTAGTTCTCATGAATTGGGTCTTGATCAAAAAAAATATGATCATACGGTAGTTGAGTAAGTTGTAGCTGAGCATGAGGTGAATATCATTAAATAAACCTTATATATTATCCCTTTTTAACCTCATGATCAAGATGAGTATTTTAAAGAAATTTCAGTGGATTATAGTAATAAATTGATAGATCTTGAATAAGATAACTTGCAATTATGTCATGGTTCCATTAATAATTTTGAATTGATTGACCAACATGTTACTCCTAAAGAGAATGTAAATAATGAGGTTAAATCTATAATGAATTTAACTAATTAATAAGAATCTACCTTTTGGGAAGACCTTGAAATTTTTTGATCTAGTTTGGATAGTAAACCTATAATGCATGAGGAGAGTGCTAATATTGTTATCTTGGCCAATGAGCATGATGAAGACATGTATGAGAAATATCTTTTAGAAAAATCATGGTAGCTGATCTTGTTGAGTATCATGAATAGGTTCAAGGAGGTCTTAAGGACATACAAAAGTCCTATTTTCACATGTTCAAGGAATTTCAAGAGCTTGAGAGGTTAACACCTTTAAAAGAACAAGTTGAAGCCATTAATAAGAAGTAAAAAGCTCCTAGCAAGCCAATATTTATTTTATATCATCACCATAAGGTTCAATTCCATGATGTAACAATATATTATGAATATTATTCTATTAGAGGTGAGTGAGATATGTAATTAGAGGAGTGAATAAAAGATGAATCTAATTCTGCTCTCATGAATCAAAGTGTGATCAACTTGGAGTTTCTCACATTGACAAGGATGGATAATAGTATGAGGTAAATCATGAAAATCAAGATGAATTTGTGTTTATTAGAGACATGTTTACTATTGTATATCCATTTTAGGTCAATCCAAATAAGGTGGTGGTCAATAAAGGAGATTGCCATGCAAGAACAAAGTCTAACTAGTATCCTATATATCATTCTTGTTCATCACATGAAGGTTACTTAAGGAGTTTTGTTTTTTATCAAAGAGGATTAGGTCTATAATATTAGTTGTATATATTAGTTTATTGTCTATTATTTCACCTAATTTATCTATATCACAAGTGTGTTGTTCTTATTTTTTTTGTGTACGTTTTCCTTATTTCTTGTTTTTATGTGTTTTGGAGGTATTCAACTATTCTATTTATTTCAAGACATTTTTTAGTGCAGTCTTCAAGGTTCAATCAAGTCTAAGGTTGAGTGACAGTGATGTAGAGGGTTATGATAAAAGACTCAGCCTCACTATTCCTATCTCTAAACTTGGTCATTTATCACAACTACCAATGCTTTACTTGGTCCTTACACTACAATTCTCAATAATAGTCTTTGACCTTCTCTCTAGGTTTGTTATCATCCTATTATATATACATGTTTACCAAACCCATTTGAGTCATTATCATCTATCATTAGACCCCTTTTAAGTCTCATATTCATTCCTCTAACTCATTTCATTCACTATTCCACCTCTTTTCACTTAATTCACTCGTTAACTTCACTCTAGACAAGATCTTCAAGGCTTAAAAACATCAATATTGTTATAGAGTTCATTAATATAACCGTCCTTCATAGATGACTTTATCTAGTCATATCACACTTATCTTAATGCTTTTGTACCTCTCAATCATTCTCAAACACTCACTTGCACACCTCAATCCCAATAGTGAACCTTCTTGTTTGTAGATTTTTGTTTCACAAATTCCCTTAGTGTGACCATTATTTAAGTCCTATTAAATATATAATCCCATATTTTGTCACCCTCTATCTCCTTATAGGTTCCCATAAATTTTGATCTCCATACACCCACTCAATCACCTAATCCATACTATACCATATTTTATCTATCCAAAACCTCTTAAATCATTTTTTCATGTCAAAATAGGTATTATTACAAATTTTTGATATTTTTCCATATTTATAATTCAATTGATTTGGTGTTTAGTTTCCAAACCCTAGTAGGCAAATGTGTAGGCCTATGCATGGCCGAGAGGGGTTAAAATGGGATGAATATAGTTATACTCCACTTCAATAACTCAAAACAAATTTAAAATTTTTTTATTGACAATTTTAATATATCCAAATAATTAATAAACCTCATTAAATATTATTATGGCTTATAATGATCAAAACATAAAACTCTACATAGTTTTAGATGACTGTGTAAGGGTTAGTAGTTTGTTTACATTTTAAGGAGGTTATAGGACTTCACCAAGGCTATTATTATGTATTTTTCATCTCCCACACATATTAAAAATTAATAAATTTCATAACCATTTGTTACCTCAAACACACACCTTCTTTCATTACATATTGACTAAGTGAAACAGGGTATTGACTGTGTAAACAAAGTTCTCTCATTCATGTGGACTATGTATTGTATATTTACCATCATACTTGTATTTAATCAACTAATATACCATTTAATCAATCTTATTACTATATAAAGACCATCTCAAATAGTAATGTGAACGTTGTGTTACAAAGACTTCAAGAAACAAGAAGACACTACTTTCTTTGACTGTCATAGTCATAATAGGGTTTACAACTCTTAAGAGATTTATTTTAGGATATTTATTTTTAGAATGTCAAAACTGATAATATGAAACTTAACATGATTTTGATTACATTTATATGATTAAACAACATTCTCTCTTATTCCATTAGTCATAAACTCCATCAAATCCTTCTTTTGTTTAACTATAACCTGCAGTCTCTACTCAAAACTATAACCAAAATAAATAGTGACATATTCATAGTCTCCATGTCTTAAAAAATCAAACTATAATAAAATATAATCTATACATGTTTTACATGGGAGAGTGAGAACACAAACTAACTCATATTTATTACTATTAATCATTCACCATTACATATTCAATCCATAAATGGACTCTGTCAACTTTCTTAGAGACCTTAGAGTCTACTTTTATTGGTTTCTCATTCTTCTTCTTGCATCTCTCTCTACTATCCTCTTACCCTCCTCCCATGATACATCTACATTATAACTTCAATTCTCATCCATCATCTACATTTATTTTTTTAGTTACAACTAAAACTCTCTTACATGGCCATCTCAATGTACGAGTGGAAGTTACATTTGTTAACATGTTTCTTAATTTTCATCACCTTAATGACTTACATATAGAAATGATTTAAAACGCTCTTTTCATGACCTCTTGTACCATTTTACAAAATTCTATTGGAGTAAGAAGTAATCTTAATTAAGATTTGGTTATTTATTTGATATATTTTGAATATTTGCATCACTATTTTATGCATGACAATATTCCATATCAACTAATATTGGTTTCACGCAACAAGTTGTCATCACATGAAACCAACTCAATTTTCCTATTTAATAGACACTCCTTATTATTCTCCAATAAAGATGGTGAGAGAGAGATATGAATTTGTATTATTGTTTTAGGGAATAATGAGACTAGACTATTCATAATTATTATTGTGTGTCTACATAATGTCTCCATGATTATTTCATTTTGGTAATGGCATTACAGGAGTGGTCCTAAAGAATTATGAGTTCATTTTAAACTCCAATATGGTATCAAAGTAACCATTGCTCAGTATTTTGTGTCTCTATTCATTTTTTAGGTGGTCACATTTTTAATTTTCAAAGCAATCAGACTCTAGATACACAAGCCTTTAATTGCATTTGTATTTAAACCTACATCAGCATCATCAAAGATTTTGACTAGAGTTTTGTTATTATTAGATTTTATTGGCATCGATCATCCTGGTTGTTATATTAGAAATAATAATGGAAGATCCAATCCTAAAATAGGCTGATTACACATTGAATTTTGAAATCTGCTTTGGCTTTCCATTATTGTGGAGTCTTTGAAAATAGATCATAGCCATAGAGGATTTGTACACAATGCATTGGTCATGGATTCATATTATCCTTCCTTGCACTTGAATCCTCTATCTCACCTCAATGTGACATCAATGGGTTCATAAAGGATTTATTTTGAGGCCATATGACTCTTTAACAACATTCTAAAAACCGATTTCATTGTAATTTGATCTAGCCTATTTTGTATTGTGTTTGATCAAATTAATGAGTTGTAAATTAGTGTTGATTTAATCTAAGGATTTCAATCAGCCACATCCATCCAAGAAAGAAAATCCCAGATTTATCCACTAGTTATAACTCACTCTCTACACTAACTATTCTTATTATGGAATAATAGTAGCCCATCAGTCTATGTGCCATCTACCAACTATATACAAGTCATAACTGAACCTCACCTTCATTGATGTTTCCACATATATCTTCACATTACATGTAGATTCTTCATCTCAAGCCACATGATATGTTTAATGGTGGATTCTGGTGTGGGTTTTGAGAGATATTGCTCTTGTGTGCATTATGGAGAATGGTTTTTGAATAGTTTTTTGATATGGGTGTCTTGTGATTAGATAAATATTTGACATGCTTCCAAAACTATGACAACATGGCCCATAACCTAGTTATCTTCAATGACATTTATTTTGGATGTGATAGTTTAGATGCTTATCCTCATCACTTCCAGGCCTTTGTTTTATTCTCCCAACTCTCTCCACATCACATGGCCTAAGGTCTCATCAAGCAGACAACAACCAACTTTACCATCAACCTATTGACATCATCTGAGGTTATCATTTATTTATTTCAATTTATTTTATCAATTTATTTTGAATTTAATTGGAACCTTGTTATACATGAGAGAGTGGATTTATGTAGTAGAATGATGGCCTTTTTAAGTTTTGTAAAACCTTCCACTCAAGTGAAGATCTAGGGGTCGAATCCCATTCCTCTCTTTAACCAAATATTTTTTTGCTTAAAAAATATTTAAAAATTAAATATTTATTGGGATTTTATTAAAAAGAGAAGCAAATGTTTTTTTTTTTTAAATGGGGAAAATGTTTTTTGTAAAGGAAGTTACTCTTATTTAAGAGGTTGGTGTTATTATTAAAGATGCCATCTTTTGGTACCTACACACCTTTTTTCGATGGTCAAGATGAAGGATTGTTCTCACCTTCATTTTTTGGAGGTTTTATTTATTGTACTTTCCATCACACTTTTCAAAATCATGGATGCATTTTTGGTAGAGACCGATGTCCTTTTTAGTGTGCATTATACATCTTTGAACCACATGTTGTAATTTTGGATACATTTTCAACAATGACTAACATCCATTTTGAGGGTTATATTTTGTTTGAATTTGGATATTTTTTTCCATTTCATTTCTTTAGGTATGGATTATTGTATGTTCAAAACCCTTAGCACCTCAAAATATACCACATGGAAAACTAAAATCCAGATGCACTTACAAATGAAAGGATTGTGGAGAGTTGTCATTGGTGACTTTCCTATTTCTATAAATATGGATGATATTTTGTGGATTATATCCATGCAAAAGGAGGCACTTTTGTTTACTCACCTCCATGTTTTTTATTGTTTGTAGTCTTATATTGAGCATGCCACGTCACCTAAATAAATTTGGGACATTATTTCTACATTGTTTGATGAGGTCACTTCACCTTCACATGTTACTCTTTATTCTCCTCCCTCTTTTAGTGAGGATTCTATTATTGGTGACAGTGTATCTCCACCATCTTCTCCTAGTTATGAGGATGTTATTTTTTATAATGATTTCCATGAGGAATCCTTGGCATCTCCTTCTATTAGTTTTAATCCTCTTTTCATTGTTAGTGATGACCTATTTTTTGATGATGAGACTATTGTACCACCCCTTCCTACTAGTCATGATGTTAATTTGAGTATTTGTGGTCACTTGGATGAGGTACCTTCACCTTCTCCACTTACTGATGCACATTCTGATAGAGTATTTGTTGCCCCTATTTTTTATTTTGGTATGACTCTTAACAATACCCTACCAATACTTAAGTGACTCATTGATCCTATGGCCTCTTTCCTAGAACTTTAAGAAGAAAATAAGAAATTTTTGATACAGAATTATCTTATACATTCCCTAGTTCATGGAAAGGATGCCCTCATTTGTGCTCAATAAAATAAACTAGTTGGCACACAACATCAGTGTAACATTCCATTATATAGTGTTACTAAATCTACTATGCATCCACTTGATGCAATTTTACAATGTGATTTACTAGATTTTGAGTAGCCCATTATTCATGTTGCTCCTATTATTACTGATGATACTATTATGCCTATTATTGTTGCACACTCTACACATCCCACTCCAGTTCTACCTTCACATATGCCTAGTTATTTTGAGAAACATACCATTGGATTTGGATCCCACATGCTTCATTTCTTAGGTCACACTACTAGACTTATAGGCATTGGAAAGCATTTACAAGGTATTTCTCACCATATTCAGTCTTTTATGTGGAATGCTCAACATGACCTTGTTTATGATGCAGGTGTTTCATATTCATTGGGACCTATTGATATATCTGTATATTTTTTCACTCCACTCTTCATGAGGATAATGAGGTTTATAAGAAATCTACTAAACCTTCACTTAGGCCTAATAAACCTAATATTATAGTGATTAGACATGATCTACCTAACACTTCTTTGGATGTTACCTCACATGATTATACTATGGAATTTACACCCACACATATGTAGGCATATTCATCCTTAATTTATGTTCATTTGGGGTAGATTTTTTTTATCATTTTTGGTAGTGTAAGAAGCATTCTTGGTAAGGACACTATAAACATCATTCCTCCATTATTTAGCTTCTTCAATCACACATTACTCTTCCTGCATGTTGATTCTCCATGTTATTTGAGATCTTTGATTAGGAAGAGGTGTTATTTTCATGCATACATCTCTCATTTAATAGATGATGTATTTCATATATTGATAGCATTGTGGAGTTTCTTGCATCACTTGCTGATATTGTTATAGGATGGGACTTTTATTTGTAGTCACACTAAGATTCATTGATATTTTTTATTCATGTGTGTGATCCATGATTAAGAACTTTATTATCAAATTACATGACTATTACATCATAAATAGGGACATTATTATTGAGAGATTTCATATATGTATCTGATTGTTGACAGTGTCCTTCATATGTTTTGGTAGAACTAGCTATCCTTATACAACATAACTAGTCTAGTGTAAACAAGTGTCAACATTTTGGTGTTTGCATAATGGGATTAGCCTAATCATTTATATGGTTATTTAAGTCACTACACCCATTTCATCATTATGATAGGTGTGTGGACATACTTATTCAGGTGTTGTGCTCATTTTTAGTACACCATATTTTATTTTGGAGGTAGTTGACTGAGTGCATCTTTTGTTTGATGGGATTGATTCCATTGAGTGCACCTAATACAAGTTTTTGTTGAGTTTTTTGAGTCATTATTCTTGGGATTCCTTGTTTAATATGTTCTCTTCTTCACTCTCACTATGGTTCTACTAGTTTTTTGGCATCTTGTGATGATACATTTCATCTTTGGTGACTCTTTTTTCTCAGTTTGGAGATAAGTGGTTTTAAAAAAGTGATCCTTATATAGAGTACCCATTCCTATTTGACTTGGTGGTTATAGTGATTCATCATCCATGTAATCTAATAAGATGGATTGGTTACCATATGGAAACTTTGTATTTCACTATGATTTTTACATGGGTACTTGATCAGGACTTGTTATCAGGACCCATTCAATCTTTTTGATTTATTTTTTTACTCCATATTTTCCACTTAAGGGAGGGTGTTGGAGTAAGTGTTAAGATTAATTGGGAGTTAGTTGTTTATTTGATATATGTTGAATATTTACATCACTATTTTATGTGTCAAAATATTCCATATCAACTAATGTTAGTTTCATGCAATAAATTATCGTTGCATGAAACCAACTCACTTTGCCTATTTACTAGGCACTCCATATTATTATCCTATCAAGATGGTGAGAGAGAGATACAAATTTATATTATTTTTTTACTAATAATGAGACTAGATTGTGCATAATTATTATTTTTTTAGACATAAAAAATATGCACATGATGGTTCTGAATGTCATAATTCCCATGGACCACCTCAGGACCCCCTTAAGTCCAACCATTGGCCTTTCAACTGACAACTAGGCCTAACCCAAGTTATTTTGACCAAATGACTTAAACCACCTTTTTCACTAACTTCAGATTTTCCCTTAACCATTTATGGTAACCTTAACTATCGATGGTCACCCTGATCATCGATAGTTAGGTTCCACCATCTAAAATAGCTTGACTCACCCTTTAACTCTACCTTGTTTTTTATAATTATCTCATCTAATGCATGTATGAGATAATGCATGTATGAATTATATTTAGATAAAAAAATTGGACCCATTGTTAACATCTTATTACACCTCTCCTTCCTTGCCTATAATAAGAAAGGAGTAGGAGGTGAAGATCCATCCACAACTATCAATAGCTTTTGCATTTAAAGCTTATTTTATAGGTGTTCTTTAAAAAATACAATAATCTAGCCATCATAATAGAGAGATGACTTACTATAGCCCATCAGTCAATAGTCAAGTACCACCACTCTACTAGAATCACACCAGACTCTACCAATAAACCAACTGCTTAAAACATTCATCTAATGAACCTCCAATAATCTAAGTATTTATTTTAGTTTGCTAATTACTTTGTTTATATTTCACAATCAACCTAACATAAACCCATCTCTAAGAATTACCTTCTATGATCTCATCAATCTGACCTTTTATCAACCTAGACCCAACACACAGTAACCACCAATAGTCATCTTACCACCAATGATCTGACCAATCATTTATGGTCACCTCGATTGTCGACAGTCATCTTAACCACCAATGGTGACACCAACCACTAATGATAACTATGGTAGAAAATAACAACAAGCTATTTTCATCCACCTACCCTCAACCAAATCCAAATTTATTTTCGTCTAGATGTTCACAGACCTGCCCAACCTATTTTTTGAACCACACTTGACTTTTTTAGCATTAGTATTGAATTGTTTATTTCTATGTTAGTCATTTTAGTCTATTTTTTATCAAGCATTTCTTTAATTCAATTTTAGTATCTTTTGATTATTGATTCAAGTACCTTATCTTCTATTTTATAAACATAATTGTTTAAAATGTGTGGATTGATATCCCTCAAAGAATCTCTTGCTTTTAGGATCTAGCTAGCACTAGGTAATCCACCCAACTATCTATCTAAATAATTATTTTATTTAGTGTTGTATTATTTATAGGTCATCATTCCAAGCCAAAGAAGATCTCTTCACAATTACTTGATTCAACATGTGCACAACCAAATAATTCATTTAACCATACCAGTATCTAGTTACTTTTTCCTTTCTCGAAATATAAGATAAAATTCACTGAAACATTTTGGAATGCTCAATGGGACCTTGAGTCTCTACTTAGGTTTATTTTGTTTGCATCTATATACTCTTCTCCCTATTCTATGATCATAAATGAAATTGAAAATTGTCATGGGTTTAAAATCAACTGCATAAATTGGTTACTTGTAATTTTAGCTCACTTAGTTAAATTAAATAAAATTAATTCAATCATAGCATCACTTTTATTTCACACACTAAACCAAACCACCTACATAAATTAAACATAAAATAAATTGAGACAAAGCCTAATTAGGATTTCATCACCTAGCATTCACCTTACCCTTTTTTGGTGATCCTACTTAGAGGTCATTACCAAGGGGAGAATTGACTCAACTCTCTAGTTAAGTATAAACTCTGGAAATTGATATATATTGGCTAAGCACCTAACACCCTTATCATTGTGGTATGTGAAGTGAGGGGGTAGGCCCCAATACTAAGCCATGTATTTATTTTATAATACATATCCTTTTGAGAACTTGAACAACCTAAAACCATCCATATATTTCTTTTCTATTACCTATTCTATCAACCCAACTAGAGTCACATAATTTATTACAAAGCTTAAGGCATAAGCCAAAAGAGAGACTAAAAGGAACTCTACGACTTAACATACTTTTTAGTGTGTGTTTGATTTCCTTACTTATTTCTTGACTTCTCTCTATTTGAGTAGTGAGATTGTTTTTGTATTTTCTCTCCCTTATCTTGTATGGTTCCAACTCACCAATAGGGAAATAACCTAACAAAATAGAATCCATCACCAAACCAATCAACATCTTCTACCTCCTCATCCATGGAGTATGTTTCTGAATTAAAAAATTCTCCTTCAAAAATCCCTTCTTTCCCTTGAGAATTTACCCAAGGAGTTGTGGCCATTCAACATTATCTTAACACTATGCCTCACCATACCCTTGCTTCAGCTCGACCTATGGACCTGCCTTATGGCATGCCTTCCCACCTTATGGGAAACAATTATGTTTCCACAGTCACCACCCAACCATTGACTACCCAAGCTCATTCATCTACCAATAATCCTTTTGATACTACTATGGAAAACTAACCTTCCCAACCCACAAAAACCCTTACACCTTCCACCCCCACCAATAACTCCTCTACCCTAAGATCAACATAACCACTAGCCACCTATATTTCCCTCACCAGGGGAGTACCTACTAATAGCATTTAAAACCTTCCTTTGTATATCCCCAATCTTCTAACCACTACCCCACTTCAAAATATTGTGGTATATATACCTTTTACCCTACCACCAATCAGTATAAAGGTCACTACCCTTCTTTTTATTACTAACCCAACCATAACTTCTACCCAAGAGGTACCCATCACACCCAACCTAGGTTACATCCCTAATCCAAAATGGTATGCACCTCTACCCACTATCTAACCACCTACATCCTCCTACCCCTACATAGAATCCATCTAACCACCTGTGTCCATATATCAATATGTGGCAGCTTCTCAACCCCCTATCAATTATCAAAATCTTATCCAACCACCACAATAGTATGTACCTTATAAAATTTTAGGTGCATAACCCCAAGTATATCTAATGAAATTTCTCATGGATAAAATGACCACTTTAAATTCATCCATCTCTGGTGATCAAAAAAATTTATCATATGACTAGATGTGTAATGAACCCATTCACCCTATGTCCCTATCAGACCATACCTTCCTCAGTGGGAACTTCCTAAGTTTTCTAAATTTCAAATTAAGGAGGACCCCCAATATCTCCTTATGGAATTTAGGCATTCATGTTATTTGATTTCCTACAATGATACTCTCCTTCTCTACACTTTTCCTATGTCTTTATCAGGATCGGCATTAGACTTGTATAGTGTGATGACTAAACACTCTCTCTTCCCCTTCACCCAGCTGGACCAAACCTTCTTGGATTAATTTTTAATAAATATCTCCAAGAATTTTTCCATCACTAACCTCTACTCTATCTATTAATTTGATGATGAATCTATTTTTGATTTTTTAGTCTGCTAAAAAAGCTTAATCAATCAACTTTCCTTCTCCTTACCCCAACTTGAACTAATAGAAAGTTTTGCTCAAGCATGTGCTAATAATATCTCTTATACATTTTATGTTTATATATTTAGAACCTTTTATGAATATTTTACCATGGTGAATGATCTAGAATATAGAGACATTGATGAAGGAAAGTTGAATTTGAAAAACAAAAACTCTACCTACAAAACTAATGAGGCATCTTCTTCTAAACCAAGAAACCGAAATAACACCAATTCCAAGAACAATGGAACTATGAATGTGGTTTTCCTTAAGACCAATACTCTACCATCTATCAAAAATTCAAATTATTCTAACTCCTTAAATCAAAACATGAGAAACCAAAATTGAAATAGTCAAAAGCATTTTACTCCACTTCAGTAATCTTATGATTTAGTCTTAGAGAATTTGTTGAAAGTTAATATCATACAAATTCCTCCCATAAATCCCCCTCAAAAATTTGATTCTACTCATCCTTCACCTATCTTGTACAATGAGAATGACATATATGTTTTCCATCAAGTTGTGGGGCATGACATTAGTAGGTTTAATACCTTTAAAAATGTTGTCTAAACCCTCATTGATAAGGGGGAACTTGCATTGGACAATCCCAATGCATCTTAAAACTAAGCCCTTGAAATTTTTAGATACCCTTTTCCAAATCATGCGCCTACCCAAAATAATATCAACAGATCTGAATGTTATCCTGATGCCCATACTGTCAACATGATTCTTGACATGCTCATTGCTGAGGAACTTACCACCCAATCTACTTGATCTCTTCCCTCTCCACTTATTGAGGTGGTGGAGTTAACTCCTCTTAATTTATAGATATAGTTCAAGGAGGTAACCTCTTCCCCTCTTCCAATTATTTAGGTAGTGGAGTCATCAACCCCTCCTTCGACTGACATACTCAAGAAAGCAATCATCACTATTCTACCTTCTCCCTCAACTATTTAGAAATCTACTTCCCTTTTAGAGATCATTCCCAAGGAAGAAACCATCACACTTGTACCTTCCATAGAAGATTCACCCATCTAACCCTTTCATCCTTTGATTGAGGAAAGGTATGAGGTCACCATCCCCCTTTCTTAGTCTATGGGTTTATCTTTTGATCCCACTACCTAGGGAATAAGACTGGTATATAAACCATTTTTTAGACTAGTTCAAAGGTTAAAATTTATCTCCAAACCCAATGTCAATCGATCCACATTTTCATATCAATTGGGCCCCCCTTATATCACCAAAAATGAACCTACAACCACACCTATGGTATACCAATCCATATCTTTTATTATCCAACCCCATATCTTATCAACCAAACAATTAAAAACCTCTACCAACCCACCCATTTCTCAACCATTAAATATAGTCAAAACCCAAACAACAAAATCATCCTCTCTAACCAAACCAACTAAAACTCTTGGCATCTTCCCTACATTAAATCTTAACCACCCATCCTTGAAAGTAGATCTCACATCACTAGACCCACCAACCAAGCACCAAACCAAATCAACTAAGGAGGTGAAACCACTAAAAGGCTAGAAGGATAGAATTTTACGTCCATTACCCTTACCCTCCATTTTAGGGCCCTATACCTCTACTTTGATTAATTAACCAATTGTCTCAACCAAAACCCAACCACCACTATTGGTTACACCAGCACACTTGCTTTCTGACACACCAATCTTCATTGATCCATCAATAACCAAAATACCTAACCTAAAACCTCCTACCTCTAACTTATCAATTTCCACCTTACCAAAACCAAAACCATCAAGTAAAAACACTATCCTACCTAAAACTTCTATCACCAAATCCATTTCCAAAAAGACTTCCACCTCACCAACTAAGGCCAAAACTCCTAAACCTTCTCCACCTTTAGCTAAGTTTTACTCAACTATTTTCCAAAGGTTATTGAAAGCTTCTTTCTTGACCTTGGTTCTTGTTAAGACGTTTGACCCTCTTGGTCCAAAAATAGTTTGGTATGATGACTGCCAAGTGTGTTCCTATCATTAGACACCCAAACATAACATAAAAAACTTAAAAGTTTTCCAAACCATAATCCATCGACTCTATGATGAGGATAATCTATTTTTAGATGAACCTCCCATGAACCTGTAACTAAGCCAACTAGAAACAACTAAAACCTAATGCCTACCTACTCCCCCATTCTCACCTCAGAGTGAGGGTGAGCCTAACCAATATCCTACCTAAACTCCTCCCTCTATCCATACTATCCATGTGGTCACAAGATCACAATAGAAAGATAAGTGGAAGAATAAAGTATCCATTCCATGGACATACCCATCTTTTACTTCCATCCCAATAAAACTCAAAAATCTTCACCTTCAACCAAACCCAAGGTATCTATCTTAGGTGACTCTCAATCTAACCCCTCTAAATCTATCATAAGAGTGGTTATCAAATAACATACTCAAACCTCAACAAATATGAGCCTATACGAATTGATCTCTACCTTACCTCATCATCACCAAGCAATGATAAAGGTATTATAATCAATAGAGGTCCAAATTGAAGACCCTCAACCTTTGGTAACCTTTGTTTGTGCTCTCCTAATTTCCAACCTTATCACCTTCAAGGATTCATAAATACCTTCTATATATCCTAATGACCTGGATCCCCCTCTTTTCATCACTACTTACATCAACCAAACCCATGTCAAATGAGTTATGATTGATGGGGGATCCAGTATTAATATCATCTCGTCCCATGTCTATAGTCAACTCAAACTACCAAACAATGTCATGTTTGAAACCTTGACCATCCTCTAATCCTTAAACAACACCATGGCCACTACTTTTAGGATTGTTGTCCTTCATATCTATTTAGAACCTAGGACACTCCCAAAGTTCTTCTATGTAGTAAAAAGAGAATTCTAGTATAATGTTTTGTTGGGATGACCTTAGATCTACTCCATGGGTTGTGTACCCTCTACCCTTCATCATTGTATCAAGTTTGAGAATGAAGGTCAGGTTATCATTATACAATCTGAACCAAGTCCCTTTTCATCATGCAACATGACTTATCAACCCAATGACATCCTCCTACCTCCATCTAGTACACCCTTATTATCCAAAGATAAACCTTCAAATACAAAATTTGACATCATATATTCTTCAAATAATGAGGCATCTACTAGCTCATCTATCCCCTCATATCAAATCACCACCACAAAATGCTTGAAACTAACATTCCAATTCCTTTCACAAAGGAAATATTACCTTTTAGCTCTTAACACCTTCCCTACTCCCCATGAATATGGGAAAATTAATAATCAACCCAGGTATGACCCCAATATTAAAGCCATTATACCCTATAGACCTCCAAGTATCAAACCCACTTCATATATGGGGGACTTGAAAAATACCTAGGTTCTTTTGCCACCTCTCTTTCACCTCAACCATTCATCACTAGCTTCTCCTGCCTTGATAAATTAAGTTTATTCAAGACATATCTTCATAAGTGTGATTGGAATGGATTTGGCATTGGATGATATGAACAAAAGCCTCATGACTTGCTTCCCATTGAGACCCAAAAACCCATTAAGAAGCATGGCCTAGGTTTCTCTCTACCAGACCAACAAACCAACTCACCTCCCACCACCAAAATTGATGAGGAGATCCCATCCTTCTCAACTCCCTCATCATCAAACTGGGAGGTTTTTGACATCATCCCATCTAACTTGTTTTCATCAAAATGATCAGCCTTGGACCCCTAACTTATCAAAAAGAAGTGGTAACCATAAAAATCTCTTTGACCCATTCTGAGATGATAGGAGACAACTCTCCTACCATTAATACCATTAAATGTTAAAATGATGATTCCATCCTCACCTATCTTGGTGCACTAAATTCTTCCAGCCACAAATGTTTTCCTTTGAAGACTTCAACCATATTGAATGAGTCTACCATGGATATCAACTTGGGCACTCTGAATAACCCCCACTTTTTCAAACTTGGACAATCATTTAGTTCTAAGGAACTTTGGGAATTCCCCTCCTTCCTCTAAGACCAAAACATAGAATTTTATTGGTCTTATAGAGATATGCCTAGCATTGACCCCTCTATTTCCACCCATAACATAATCACCAATCATGATGCCAAACCCATCAAGCAAAAGCTTAGAGGAATGTACCCTCGCATATCCATTCTCATTAGAGAAGAGCTTCAATGTCTCCTCTCTATAAATTTCTTTCAATCCATTGATTACCCCTAATGGGTCTCGAATGTTATGCCTATTACCCAAGCCATAGGGGGATTATGCATTTGTGTGTACTTTTGTGACCTCAACCTTGCCTGCCCAAAAGATGACTTTTCTCTTCCAAGAATTGACCAATGCATTGATATTATATTTGGGCATGATATATTATCTCTTATGGATGGGTTTTTGAGCTACAATCAGATCTTACTTACCCCCAAATATTAGCACAAAATTGCCTTTATCACCCCATGGTGAACCTTATGCTATAGGGTCATGCCTTTAGGACTAAATAATGTTGTGTTAAGTGTGGATCTTGATTGCATTCCAAGATCAAAGGTTAAAACTTTGATGTTATTTCAACCAAATTTGGATCCCATTCTTTGAATCATTGATGGCATGGGGGTACAAGGGGGGTCTGGGGGCCACACACCCTAGAGAATTTTTTTTATTAAAATTGCCTTGTTAAATTATAATTTCATAGTAAATCTAGGCCATTAATTAAAGATTTCTAGATCTAATGGTAGAGGTTATTTTAAGGAATTTTTAACCTAAAATGTATTGATATATGGTTGAGATGTAAGAATGTGAAAGAGAATTAAATATTATACACAGAGAGGAGGTAAAAAAGGCAAAGAGGTGTAATAGGTTTTGTTACAAGATTTTGTTTCACCTTTTTATTTTTAGAAATAATATACTAGATAAGTTTGGTGGATGTATCCCATCTTGGGTGAGCCACGTTAAATTTGGTGTCCTATATTATGTGCATGTTTATGTTTTTTTTAAGAATGTTTGATTAATTTGCTTCATAATTTCTCTTGTATGTGATTTGGGGATAGATCTGGGTTTTAATTTATCCTAACATGGTAGTGCAACCTACCAACATGTCATGACCTACATCTTCCATGACCTTATCAAAAATATTATCAAAGACTAAATGGATGACTTCCTTTGGAAATATAAATATTATAAGGATCATTTAGCCATTCTCAATATTATCTTTGAGTGACTCATCCATTGCCATGTCTGCCTTAACCCCAAAAAATGCATTTTTGGGGTCTTGTTAGGCAAACTCCTTGGTTTTATCATATCCCTTTATGGAATTGAAGTTTATCTAGAAAAAATCAAAGTGATCCTTGACATTCCTCCTCCCACTCACCTTAAGCAACTTTATATCCTATAGGGGAATCTCCAATACATTTTTTTATCTCTTAGCTCTCAAACTGACGCCAACCCTTCTACCACCTTCTGAAGAAGGATGTATATTTTAAATGGAACAATGACTACCAAAAGGCCTTTGATTCAATCAAAAAATACCTTTTTTATTTGCCTATACTCACCCCTTATAAGGATGACCAACCTTTCTACCTCTACATCTCTACCACTGACCACTCCCTAAGGGCAATGCTTGCTCATTGGGATGAACAACATAAAGAGAAAACTATCTATTACATTAGTTGCACGCTTGTAGAGTAAGAGACTTGGAACACCCATATCAAGAAGATTTTCTTAGATTTAGTATATTTGGCCACTAAACTTCACCATTACCTTCTTAACCACAAGACCTATGTTATAAACAATACCAATCCACTCAAGTACATACACTCCAAGCCATATCAAAACCAATGTATGGCCAAGTGGGTCATGCTTCTATAAAAGTTTGACCTTGAGTTTATTAATTAGAAGTCAATTAAAGGGAAATTAATTTTTGATCAATTGGTTGAAGTACCATTGATATAAAATAAACCTCCTCTTATTGAGTTTCCAGATCAATCCATCATGATCCTCTCTCAGGCAAACTTCACCTATCAATTTTCCATGTTCTTTGATAGATCAAAGTGTCAACACAGTGAGGGAGTAGACATCATCCTTATCTCCCTTCATGGTGAACCCCTTACTTTATCCTTCAAGCTAGATTTTGAATGTATCAACAATATGGTTGAGTATGAAGCCCTAGTCATGGGCCTTCAAACTATGCTAGCTTTGGGAGTCAAAACAATCAATATCTTTGGTGACTCCCAACTTATGGTTAATCAAATTAATGGCTCGTACCAGTACAAGAATGATTTTTTGGAACAATACAAACAACTTGTTAATGAACTCTTAACATCATTTAAACATTACCATATCTAATCAACCCCATGATCTACAAACAAGTTTGTCGACACCATGGCTTCCTTTACCTCTCAAATCCCATTTGCACCATTAGACTCTAAGATATCTATCATTATCCATCACCTTACCAAGCCATCCTATATCAAATCAGATTATCCCGCCATCTTTAATGTGGAGGAGACTCAACCTGATCTTTAGTATTAGTAAACATTCAAATATTTTAACCTTGCCATCATTCCTCTAGTCTCTCTAGGAATGCTTGAAAAGAATTTATCTAGAGTACCCCACATTATATCATTATGGGGGAATTATTTACAAACAAAACATTGATGTTCTTCTCTTTTGTTTCCTATGCAATCATAAAGCTTCTCATGCTATCAAACAAACACATGATGGGATTGGGGGGGGAGGGGGGGTGGGGGCGGGGGCAGGGGGGATACTTTAGTGCCCTCACCATGGCTAAATGTATCCTTTTCCTTATCCATCATAATCCTAGCCATAGTCTTCATGTATCCACTAATTTTTGGCCCTTCTCACAATGGGGTCTAGACCTTATTATTGAAATTAACCACCATTATTCACAATGACACCATTATATCATCACCATGATCAAGTATTTTACCAAATGGGTAGAGGCTAATCTTTTAGTCTTGACCAAAGTGGCAAAGATTTGTAACTTTATCAACCATCACATCATCTACCACTTTAGTGTTCCTCACAAAATTATCATTGACAATGGTAAATATTTAAAAAATAAGAAAGTCTATGGTCTTTATGATGCATTTGGGATTAATTTAATTTTGTCCTCACCCTATCATCCTTAAGTGAATAGGTAGGCATAAGCCTCTAATAAAACTCTCAACAATAAGATCACTTAAATGGTTAATGCCTCTAGTCAAGATTTGTATTTACACATCCCCTTCACCTTATAGGCATATTATAATAGCATTCAAACCCCTATCAGTGCTACACCTTTCTTTCTTATGTTTGGAGCAGAGGTTATCTTACCTCTTTATGTCCAAATACCTTCTCTTCACATATCTTTGAAAGATCTCATTTTCAAAGATGATTATCATCAACACTGTTTATCCTATCTTGAGATACTTGATGAGTATCATTTAGCCACCATCACCCATATTCATATTTATCAAGAGTGCATCAAGTGTGCCTATAACAAACACCTTAGAGTGTGATAATTCAATATCAGAGACCTCATCCTAAATTAAAATCAACATGTCACCACTATGGATAAAATTAAGTGGGGAAAGTTTGCTTTCAATTGGCTTGGAACTTATATCATAACCCACAAGTATGGATTAGGAACTTACCAACTATCCTCTCTCAAAGGTAACTCAGAAGCTAATCCCCTCAATGTTTCACATCTACGTCTTTTATTTTATTAAAGAGGATCAACCTCACCTTTTGTCTATCTTAAGCTCATCCCTTAATTTTACACCACAATCATCTCCCTATTTTATGGGTAACTAATTAAAACTAAATCATGTGATTATCCATCACAATCATAGCCTTATCATAAATAATGGGTACCATGGATCTACCCATGGCATGATTCTCATGGTACTTTCTACCCCTTTCACAAGATGGATTCCCATGATTTTTATCACCTAAACCTCTTTTCACTCACATCACCTTCTTGTGATTTTAGTTTTTCCTCCATAAAGCCCAACCTTTAAGCCTATATAAATAGGTCTATGTCAAATGCAAAATCCAATAAATCCAAAAAAAAAAGTCTATAAACACCAAAATTCTACATGCACATTCCTAAGTGCCATGACCCTTAGCAAACCCTCCAGACCATATTTCTTTACCTAAACACAATTTTAAGAAAAATTTCCTAAATATACCTAAATATTCCCTTTGTGAGCTACTTATACATTTATCTTTCACTATCAATGGTCAAGCTAACCATTAATGGTCAGCCCAACTATCGATGGTCAAGGTGCACTACCTAGACCTTAACATGCAAAATGCATGCAATCACCCACTGACCCTTTCTAAAAAGAAGTCATCCAAATATATTTTAGAGGGATTGCATAGATGAATTATAATTAGAAGTCCCAATCATAACCCCCAATTTAACCTCTTGCCTTGCCTATAAGAAGGAGAGCACTGTAAGAGCAAAAAGATCTACAATCATTATCAAGAGCTTAGGTACTCAGAGTTTTATTTTTTAGGTCAATCAACATTATCAAGAATCATCATCCCCCTTTTGAGAGCCAATATTCCATCACTTATCAATCAAGTCTCCAAGTATCATTACTCTATTCAAATCAATCTAGATTCCACCTATAAATTAATGACACCTATCACTCACCTAATCTATTTTAGGTAAGACAAATATTTTTTTATTGACATTTACAGACGTTATTTAGTTTTTACAACCAATTTAGACACTATTAAACTCTAAACATTCATTTTATAATCTTTTATATTAGCTCTTGATGAAGTCTAGAATTAGATATAGTCAGTTGTCAATGGTCAACCCAACCACCAATGATCAGTCCTAACCATTGATGGTTAACCCAACCATCAATAATCACCTATGGTAGAAAATATAGCAAGATTAATTCACCCTTTTTATCTGACCTAATTCACTTTTCTATGTTTCTAATTACCCATAGACCCTTTCTAGATTCCTTGAATCACACCTTGACTTGCTAATCAGTTTATCACTAATTAGATCATTTCTAGTCTCTTTTCTAAGCAAGCAATTTTTTTATCAGTTTCAATACCTTTTGATGATTGATGTGAGTACCTTCTTTTTCTTTATATAAACTTAATTATTTCAAAATGGTGGATTGATATCCCCCAAGGAAGCTCATACTTCCAAGATCTAGCTAACACTAGGCAGTCCACCTAGCTACTCTCTAAGAAACAAATTTTCTTCAGTGATTTTTATTTGTAGGTCTTCTTCCCAAGCCAAAGAGGATCTCTTCACAATATTTTGATTCAATGCATGCTCTTTTTATCAGGTATTCCTACCACAACCCATATTTCTAGTTTTACTACCTTCTTCTAAATAATATAAAAAATTAAGTGAAACATTTTGTAATGTTTGGTGGGGCCCTCATCTCTACTTGGGTTTTTTTTATCTACATCTGTATGCTTATTTCTTAGTCTATGCTCATAATTAAAATCAAAATTTCATTTGAGTTTAAAACATATTTCATCCATTGATTTCTTGCTTCTTCTAGATCACTGAGCTTAATTAATGGCATCAAGATTAATCATAGATCACTTATGTTACACAACCAAACCCCATAATCAAATTAAAAACCATAACTTATTTGAGACAAGGCTTGACTAGGATTTCATCACCTAGTAGATTCCCTTACCCCACCTAATGATCCTACTTAGATTTCACCACCAAGAGGAGGACCCACTCACTTCTCTGGCTAAGTATAAGCTCTAAATAAATGGTATATATTGGCTAAGAAACCCATCTTAGCTTCAGGATCATGAAGTGATGGGAGCAAGCCCCAAGCACCAAGCTATGTACCCGATTCAGTATAGTATATTTTGAGCACCAAACCTAACCCAAAATTATCGATATATTTATTTATCTAGTACCTACTCTATAAAACCAATATGTATCATATATTATTCAAATTCAAGGCATAAGCCTAAAAGCAAGATAATTAATCAACCACAGGACTATAATGTATCTTGTTGTGTATTGTTTTTATTTTCTTTCTCTCTATTTGAGTTGTGATAATTCTCATTTTAATATGTATCTTGCATGGTTTACACTTGGAAAAAATGCATAGAGTTGTCCATCCAAAACCCATTCATATATTATCTAGTTTCTTCTACCTCTTCCTTAATGGAGCATATTTCAGATGTTGAAAGGTATTTTCACCATTCAGAAGCTTCCACTATGCCCTAGGATGTCCCTCAGGGAGACCCCAACATTGATACATTCTTTGATAATAACCTAATATCCATTCAACATTACCTTAGTACTTTGCATCACCAGACCCCTGACTTGGTTCCACCTACCGATCTACCTTATGGCATGTCACTACACCTTATACCAAATCCTTTTATAGTTATAATCATGTATAAACCCTTTTTCAACCAATTATTTTCATCTATAGATCACTTTGATACTATATTGGAAAATCATCCAACTCAACCAACTGCTACCCTTACTCCATCTACCCCTACCCATGATCCTTCTGCTTTGGCAACCTCTTAACATGTAACCTATTTTACCCCACCTATTAACCCTAATTTATTGATCACTTCACGACTTCAAAACATATCATTATCCCTACCTACTAATATTCTACCTATTAGTATGAAGGTCACTAGCACCCTCTTAATTACTAATCTGACCAAGGCTCAACCTACTTTAACACCTCAACAATTGCCTACAACATCTAACCCTAGTTATACCCCAATATAACAAGGGTATATACCTATTACCCAACCATCTATAGCTACCTACTCTTACATACCATCCTCCCAACATCCCATAACCTCTTATCAATTATCAACATGTTTCCCCACCTCAATATCCACCTTATAACCCTTCAGGGACCCCCCCTCAAGTAGACCTAATGAATATGATTATGGACAAAATTACCAATCTCAAGTCCTTTTAGGAGCTCATAATATCTTATTTTACAATCAAATTTCTAATGCACCCATTAACACTTTGGTCCCTATTTGATAGTATCCAACCAAATGGGAGCTTCCAAAATTCACCAAATTTAATAGTAAGGAAAACCCTTAATAACATCTACAAGAATTTAGGAATTCTTGTTACATGATTACCTATGATGATGCCCTTCTCTTGAAAACATTCAACATGTCTCTTTCTGGTTCGACACTAGATTGGTATAGTGCCATTTCTATGCATTCTATTTTTTCCTTCAACCAATTGGCTTAGACCTTCCTAGATCACTTTTCAATCAATATATCTAAGAAAGTATTTATCACTTACCTTTATTGCATTCACCAATTTGAAGATGAGTCTATAACTAACTTTGTCATTCATTGGAGAAACTTGATCTAATCAAACTATTTGTCTATGCTTGTGTGAAGTACATTTCTTCGACATTATGCATCTAAGGATTCAAAACTTTTGATGAAGATTTCACTATGGCATGTAAATTGGAGAACAGGGCTATAGACGAGGGTATGTTAAATTTATGAAATAATAACTCTACTTTTAAAATCAATGAGGCTTCTTCTTCCAAGCTAGGTAACCAATAAAATATTAGAACTAAGGGCAAAGGAACCACAAACACAGTCATTCTCAAGACTCCTCCACCTAATGTCAATTAGTAGAATTAGCCAAATCCTCCTAATAAAAACATGCTTAACCCAAATCGATCCAACCCAAAGTAGTTTACTCCACTTGGGGAATCATATGTCTCGATCTTAGAGAAGATGATAAAATTTAATCTCATACAACTTCCTCTTATCAAGCCTCCACAAAAATTTGATTCTTATCTTCCTGCACCAAGCTAGCACAATGAGAATGACCTTTGTGTTTTCCATCATGTAATTAGACATGATGTTAGTACATGCAATACTTTTAAGGCATTATTTAATCCCTTATTTACAAAGGGGAACTCATTTTTGGCAACCCCAATGAACCTCAAAATCAATCCTTAGATATCTTTAGGAAACCATTTCCCAGCCATGCACTTAAAAAATAAGAGAGTAACCAAGTTGAGTGCTCTTATGACACCCACATGGTTAACAGAGTTCATGATACACCTACTCATGAGGACCCAACCATCCAATATACCCACTCTTCTCCCACCTCACTTATAGAATTAGAAGAGTTACCTTCCCCTCTTTCAAATATTCAACCCAAGGAGGTTTCTTTTTCCTTAGCCACACTTATAGAAGTTTTAGAATCTTCACATTCCACCCCAACAGGAACATATAAAAAAGTAAACATTCCTAATTTGGGATCTTGAACCCAAAAAAACACTATTCCTATGGATATTATTCCTATAGGAGAAGCATTCCTACTGATACATCCCATGGATCAGCCAATTATTTAAACCTTACTTCTTACACCTCAAGAAGTCAATCAACCTACTAACCAACATCCACAACCCATGAGTCAATCTCTTGCATCCACTACTAATGAAGTAAAACTAGTACATGAATCTTTTTCTATATTCGTTCATAAGCTAAAATTTCCATCTCAACCCAATGTGGATAAGGCATCATTTTGACATGATCTTAATTTCTCATATCAAAACAAATATTCATCCTCACCTACCACTTAATATACCTCCTTTTATGAAGCCATGAAAGAGTCATTTAATCCACCTCCACCCAAATCATCACATGCATCTCTAGGAAAACCTACTAAAAATCTAAGAATCCTCCCTATACCAAACATCAGTTACCCTCATTTAAAATTAGACCTATCCTTATCTATTCCAACCAATAAGTCACCAATTAAATTGAACCCAAATAAAAGACTACCCAAAACTCAAACTCAGAGTAAACCTAGACAACCTCCTTCCCAATTACCTTCTATCTTGGGACCACATCCTTCTACAATCCTAATCACCTACTCATCTATAAATCCTACCCCCTTTCACTACCTACACCCATGAAAACTTCTACCAAACTGACCTTCCTAAATACGATAATCACCTCTACCCTTCCACCCATAACCAAAACCTTATTATCTATAACTCCTACCCCTACCACATCAACCCCAAAAGCAACCTCAATCAAGTAGCCTCAACTAGAACCCTCTACAAAAACCCATCCACTACCTACAAAATCTCTCATTCTTAGCACTAAAAATTTGTTATCTATGGTACCATTGACTAAATCATATTCAACCATCTTAAAAATATTGTTGCAAACTCCTTGTTTCAACCTTCCACCAATCAAACCTTTCAACCCTTCCCAACCCAAACCATTCTAGTTCAATGATAAATTAATATGTTCATATCATCAAACACCTAGACATAACACAGAGAATTATAGATCTCTCCAAACCATTGTCCAACAGATTTATCAAGAAGATTATCTTTTATTAGATAAACCTCATACCAATCCTTTGCCACATCCATAACAAACTAATGACCAACTATCACCCTCTCCCCTGATCTCACCCTAGAGTGACATGCAACCAATCCCATCATCTACCCTTCCTCTCATTCATCCTATTAACGTTATCTCATGATCATAACAAAAGAGTAAGGGGAAGGCTAAGGTATACATCTCATAGACATATCCATCTTCTACCTCTCAACCTAGTCAAATTCACACATCCTCATTATCACTTAAGCCTAAAGTAACTATCTTAGGGACTTCTAAATATAACCCCTTTGAATCAATCAGAAGAGTGGTTCTTAAGAAACTTCACCAAAAAACCTACTAAAATGAGTTTGTATGAACTCATTTATGCCTCACCTCATCATCACCAAACATTGATAGAAGCTTTACAAGCCATCAAGGTCCATCTAGGGGATTCTCAACCTATAGATGCTTTCATTGGTTCACTTTAGCTCTCCACTCTTGTTACCTTTAAAGACTTAAAGATACCTTCTATCCACCCTGAGGATCTTGATCCACCTCTTTTCATCACAACCTACATCAACCAAACTTGAATTAAAAGAGTTATTATCGATGGGGCAGATAACATTAACATCATCTCATCCCTTGCCTATAGCCAACTTAAACTACCATTCAACATCATGTCTAAAACCTTAGCCATGATCATATGTTTTAATGATACCATGGCCACTATCATGGGAACCATTGTCCTTCATATCTATTTAGGACCTCATATGCTCCTAGAACATTTTTATGTAGTCAAGGGGGAATTTTAGTATAATGTCTTACTCAGATGCCCTTGCATTTTCTCTATGTCTTGTGCTCCCTCCACCCTTCATCATTATATCAAATTTAAACATGAAGTCTAGGTCATGAATATCCAAGCTAATCCATGTCCCTTCATCACATGTAACATGACCTATATACCCAATGATGTCCTCTTACCTCCTTCCAAAAAACCTTCATCCAAACCAAAATATCTTCCCACCTTAAAAGAGGAAACCATTTCTTCCTCCTCTAATGCAACATCTATGAATACATCTATCCCATTAGATCAAATACCTATAATGGACCCATTAGAATAAACCTTCCAATGTCTTTCTTTGGGGGAATACTACTTCTTAACCCTCAACACTCTCCCTACCCCTCATGAGTATGGGAAACTTATCAACCAACCAAGATATGACCCCAATATAGGAGCAATCATCCACCTTAGACCTTCCTCTTTCCAAACTCCTTTTATATATGGTAGACTTAGCAAACCACTTAGCATGCCTATCTATGCATCTTCACCTCACCCATATACCACCAAATTTTCTTATCTGGATAAACCCTCTTTCATCAAGACTTCCCTCCATAGGTGTGCCTGGAAGGTTTTTGTCTTGGGTAAATATGAGCATGGCCCACATGAGATAAACCCAATTGAGACTAAAAAACCTCATGAGAAACATGGTCTTGGTTTTATCTTACCAAAGAAGAAAACCAAACCACCTACCATCACCATTTTGGAGAAAGAAACCACTCCCTTAATAGATTCCCCTTCACCTATAATTGAGGATGATGAGATGATCCCACCTAACTATTTTTTCATCTCAATGATTAACCTGAACCTCTAACCTATCAAAAGGATGAGGCCACCCTAACCATTGCTATAACACATCCTGAACTAATATAGGAAGATTCTCCTACCATTCATACTATCCAATGTCATGATGATGACTCTATTTTCACCTACCTTGGTGCATAACATCATTCTATCCATAAAATATCTTCCTTGTGAGACTTCAACCATGTTGAATGAATCCACATTAGTTATCAACCTAGGCAATTAGGAGAACCCATGTATCATCAAAATTAGGCAATCTCTAGATTCTATAGAAAACCAAGACTTTTATACCTTTCTCCATGACCATAGCATAGCATTCACTTGATCATGTAAAGATATTCCTAGGATTGACCCCGCCATCACTACTCACAACATTGTCACCCATCATGATGATAAGCTCATTCGATAGAAGCTTTATCTTATGTACCCTCATATAGCTCTCCTTGTTAAATAAGAGATTCAACATCTTCTAGAAATAAACTTCATCTAACCAATTGACTATCCTCAATGGGTCTCTTTTATCATACCAATCACCAAAGTTATTAGGGGGATTTTCATTTACATTGACTTTCAAGACCTTAACTTAGCCTACCCAAAAGATGGCTTTCATTTTCCTAACATTGATCAACTTGTTAATATCATAGTTGGCCATGAAATGCTTTCACTCATGGATGGATTTTTTAGTTATAATTAGATATCAATCACCTTAAAATATCAACACAAGACCACTTTCACCACCTGTTGGGGAACTTTTCATTATAGGTTCATGTCTTTTGGTCTTAAGAACATTGGTGTAACCTACCAACGTGTAATGACCTATATATTTTCATGACCTTATCCAAAAAATAGTAGAGGACTATGTGGATGACCTTATAAAAAAATATAAACTCCAAAAATATCATCTCTCCAATCTCAAAATCATCTATGAACACCTTATCCATTACCATATTCATCTCAATCCCAAAAAATGTATCTTTGGGGTCTTGTCAGGCAAGCTACTTGGATTCATCATTTCCCTTCATGGAATTAAAGTTGACCCTACTAAATTAAAATCAATCCTAGAGATGCCTCCTCTTGTTAACCTCAAATAAATTTGTAGCCTCCAAATAAAACTCCAATCCATTCAATGCTTTATTTCTCAATTATTTGACTATTGCCAACCTTTTCATCTCCTCTTTAAGAAGGACATTTCTTTTAAATAGGGGAATGACTCTTAGAAAGTATTTGATTCACTCAAATACTATCTCCTTTCCCCCTAGTTCTTATTCTTCCAAGAGAGGATGACCCCTTTTATCTTTATATTTTAGCCACAGACCATTCCCTAGGGGCAATGCTCACACATCAGGATAACTAGTGAAAGGAACAAGCTATATATTATATCAGTATAACACTTATTAATTACATAACTTAGTACAACTATGCCAATAATCTTTGTCTCATATTAGTATTTATGGCTACCAAACTTCATCATCACCTCTTAAACCACAAAAAATTTATCATTACCAAAACTGACCCACTCAAGTATATGCATTCTAGGCCATATAAAAATGAATGGATGGCCAAATAACTCATGCTTTTAGTTGAGTTTGACCTTGAGTTCCTTCAACAAAATTCAATTAAAGGAAAATTCATAAATGACTAGTTGGTTGATGCCCCTTTATCTGGTACCCAGCCTCCTCCTTTAGAATTCATGGATGAGAACATTATTACCCTCTCTCAAGTAGATTTCACCTACCAAGTCACCATGTTATTTGACATATCCAAGTGTCAACATGGTGGGGGATCTGGTATCATCCTCCTTCCCATTAATGGTGAACCTTTGCCTTTTTATTTTAAACTTGACTTTAAATCTACTAATAACATGGTTTAGTATGAAGCCCTAGTAATAGGTCTCCAAATTGCATTGGCCTTAGAAGTCAAAAAAATCAATATTTTTTGTGACTCCCTATTGGTAGTAAACTAAATCAATGGCATATACCAATGTAATAATGACATTTTTAAACAATACAAATAAATAGTTGATGTATTACTTATATCATTAAAACACTATCTTATCTAAACTACTCTATGGCCCAACAATAAGTTTGTCGACACCATGGATTCCCTTGCCTCACAGATATCATCAACACCCTCTAAATCTAAATTATCAGTTATCTTTCATCATCTTACCAAGCCATTTTATGTAAAATCTGATTCTCCTACTATTTTTAGCATAAAACACACCTCAACAACCTATGGTACCAACAAATCTTCAACTATCTCAACATTTCCATCATTCTTCCTAATCTTTTTAAGAATGCTCATATAGCATTTTTTTAGATTACCTCACATTATACCATACTCAGGGGCATCTTGTATAAACATGGTTTTGATGACCTTCTTTTCTACTACCAACATAGTCATGAAGCCTCTCAAGCCATCATGAAAATGTAGGATGGGGTTTGTGGAGGACAATTTAGTGGTTTAGCCATCACCAGGCACATCCTCCATCTTGGTTATTATTAGCTTACCCTCAACCAAGATTGTTGTGACTATGTAAAAAAGTGTGTAAAATTCTAACATGTTAATTTACATCGCGCACGTAACTATGGCCTCCAAGTTTCTAAAGATTTTTGGTACTTCTCACAATGGGGATTAGACCTTATTAAATAAATAAATCCTCCTTCCTTGCAATGGCATCGGTCTATCATTAGAAACACAAAATATTTTACCAAATGGGTGAAGGTAGCCCCTCTCATCTCAATTAAGGCTGACAAGATCATTGAATTCATCCACAAAAACATCATATGCCACTTCGATGTCCCTCATAAGATTATCACCGATAATGGAAAATCATTTAAAATAACAATCCAAGATCTTTGTGACTCCTTTGGTATCACACTTAGTTTTTCATCACCTTATCATCCATAAGCAAATGGGAAAGATAAAGCCTCTAACAAAACTCTCAACAACATGCTCACAAAAATGGTTAATGCCTTAGGCCAAGATTGGCACTTACATATCCCCTTCACTTTATGGGCTTATCATACCAGCATTTGAACTCCTATGGGTGCTACACCATTCTCTCTAGTATTTGGAGTAGAGGCTATTTTGTCTCTCAATGTCTGAATTCCTTCTCTTCATATATATTTAGGAGACCTCATCTCTGATGATGATTATCATCAAGAATGTTTAGAAATACTTGAGCTACTAGATGAGCATCACTTAGCCTCTCTTAATCATCTTCATGTCTATCAAGAATGTGTTAAACAATCCTATGACAAATATTTAAGAGTATGAGAGTTTAATATCAGAGATCTTTTTCTTAAGGAAAATCAGCATGTCACCAATATAGAGAAAATCAAGTGTGGAAAAAAATTGATTTCAATTAGCTTGGAACCTACATCATAACCCATAAATATGGATCCGGAGCTTACCAATTATCCTCTTGAAGGAAGCCTAGAGCCTAACCCTCTCAATGCTTCACATATATATCCTTTTTATTATTAAATAAAGGTTTAAAATCATTATTTGTCTAACTTAAGCTCATCCCATGCTTACCACATCCCATTTCCTTCTTTTTATGGGAAATGTGCCAAAAACTAAACCCTCCACACAAATACCATAGATGGGATAATCATAATATTAAGTAAACATGCCTATAAGTGATGTTTACTCTTGATGAGCGCCTCCTAGCATGCTCCTAAATCATGTCATTACCCATCACAATCAGGACCTAATCTTAAATTTTGGGTACCACAGCTCTACCCAAGTTATGACTTTCATATTACTTTCCCTCTTTTCAAAGAGTGATTCCTATGGTTTTTGTTACCTATATCATATTCATGAATTCAACCTTTTATTTCACTTAAATTAGCCTTATAAAAGGTCACCCATTGAACAAGTATATAAAAGTCTATGTCAAACAAAATTTGAATCAAAATTCAAGAAAAAAAAATCATGGGTCAACCTTAACATCCACAGACTACTCCTTTGAAGGATAGATATTGAAACATCATTACAAATTGCAAAAACATAAGGTGGACTGCTCCCTTGAAGGACAACTATCAAAATCATTTTGAAACACAAACTTAGACCATTCCATTGAATGATGGCTAAGTAAAATATTTGTCAAAAGCTCATAATTAATGGAAGATTCCCATATTGATCAGCTTCCCCAACCCTAAAGTAAAAATAAAAAAGAAAAATAGCAAAACACCCTAAAGAAAAAGCAAAATCAAAATAACAATAGACCCTCAAGCAAAATCGAAAGAGTTTTGAAATCTACAACTACCTCTCTTTTTATTAATAATCTTGGAAAATCATAATTGGCTCTCCTCAGTAGACTTATCACATCGATTAGTCTACACTTGTGTATGAACATAGACCTATTTATACTACTTTAAAAACCTATATAAAAGGTATGTTAGTCTTAATAATAGGTCCAATTTCATCCATTCCCCCTCCACATATCATGTATGCATTGGACTATGAAATTACTTGACACATGGAAATCAAGATACCTCATTATCACTATCAAGCATGCTAATGCAAAGCACTTGAAAAGTTCATTTCATTAGGCTAATCCAACTTTAGGGTTTTGGTTTTACTCTTTTCCCTTCAATAAGGAATTATATCCCTTTATTCATAAGAATACCTCTCATGATTCTGTCTAATCTCTTATACAACTAGTTTTTAATTCACTTACTTCTTGTGTTCACATTCTATCTCCATCATCATACAAAGCAAAAATCACATCCAAATCATCAACGTCATTTTTCATATAGAATCAAAGAAAGTGTGTTATCTATCTCTATAGATGACATACATCATTATCCAACTAGTCACTTAGCACATCAAATAAAACCATTTGTAAGTGATATAAGCATCACATCTAAAATACATACATCATAACACATGTCAGAAGAGATTTTGATTAAACAAGCACAAGTATCCATAAACAAAATCGTAACATTATATTCAATTATCATGGGAATTAATATCAAGGAACATATCACCACATGACATGATCCATAAAGCATCCATCTAGCATCATAGGCTTAAAGGCTACATATACATCTCATAAGACAAAAGCATGAAACATAAATAGACATCATACATATTGCATCATAATCCATCATATAAATCAATTTCACATCAATAGTACAACACTATCATGAGGTCTCTCAATAAAAATATATATACATCTCACTACATCGGCATGCAGGCTAGAATAAAAAATTCATATATATATATATATATATATATATATATATATATATATATATATATATATATATATACACACACACACACACACACACACTAGGGGTACATGGCCCTCCTCTACCACTACCACTCTCCCTGCCTACACCTATACCTGGGGTGGTCCCCTGGGGACCCCTATGTCACCCATTATAGAAGTTCACTGACTAGGAGTACTAAGCATTGTCCCACCACCCAAGCTAGCCTTATACTCAGTGAATCTCATGGTGTGGGGTAGCTGGTCAAAAAACTTGGCCTCATAATAACATAGCTCCTATACTATGGACAAATATCATGCCTATGGCACAGTGTCTACTAACCCTCCTACTGCTAACCCTATAATACATGAACCAATATACCCCTAAAAGGCTCTAATCTACCCTTATAAGGTAGCCACCTAACCGTTTAGTGATATAACATTGGCTCAAGCTTGGTCCCTCTTGATTATCACAACCCCTACCTACCCTTGCAATGCTATAATCTAGCCCTATAATGTTTCCACTTATCCTTGTAACCTAATTACCTAAGCCTAGGTTGTTGCTAAAGTTGTTTCTACCTGTGGGTCAACCGGTCCCTATTAAATACCTAGATCAACATCCATGGCTATTGACCTCCATCACCCCCTTATAATTCAAGTATAGTGTATCTCCCCTAGTACCACACCATGTAACCATTAGTGATACCAACATTGTCAATCACCACACTAATAGGTAGCTCCTCAAAATCTCACACAATATCAATTGGCTGGGGTTCAAGAAGCTAAAACTTGACCTCCTCTCTCTTCTATAGGGGAGTGTCAGTAGGAATACCATGATCCAACTTGAATTATCTCCAAACCTGATCAAACAATATGATCTCTATCTCCATCTCCCTCCTACCATAGACCCACCTCTAGATTTGGAGCCTTATGGTATGGTATCGGTACCTTACCCACTACGGCCACTTGAAATATGGCTGCCACATCACATTTCCTAGGATAAGACCCTCTAGTCTATCATGAAACCACTTGAGGTCTCTAGCTCAACCACCTACTCCAGTTTATGTGATAGCTCTCCTCCATCTCATAAACCCAACAACATAGTTACCTAGTGTGTGGGTATCATTTAGAAGCCCCAAAGGTCTCAAAACCCAAATGTGCTCAAAGGCCCAATAATGTAGAATGAGCCCTATGATTATCCCATAGCATTTATGTACTCAAAATACCTAGAGTTCCTTGTATATCTACACAAGTAGTACCTATACCCAACCAAACATGATACCTGCTAGCAACATCTCTAATAAGACTCTAAGCAATAAATAAGGAAATTAGCCACCCATCGAGTCAGGTAGCACAAACCTAATCAAGGAAATCATCCTCATAGTAATCAAACACCTATCCCTCAATGCCCTCTAATATAGTGGGTCATAACCAAAACCACTAGCATAAAACTTGGTATCTCCTCTATCATCACCATAAATTGGCTCCATGTAAAAATCTCACTCCTCACTGTCTATATGGTACACTACCTCTCCCGTAATAGATAGTCATGAAATCCATGATACATCCTCTAATAAGATGGTGAGCTCTCTTGTAGGTAACTAGAAGGTGTTAGTCACAAGATCCCATCTCTTGATAAGTGTGACTATCATGGTAGGATCATGTGGCACATGTTGATAGTGGTGCATCATGCCTAGTTTAATGGCCTCCATTTACCACCACTCATCATCTGACATCACATCTTGCACCTTGGCAAAAAACCTTGGTACTCGATCCCTCAATTGAATCTGGTCTTGTGCTTATAAAACAACTATGTCGGTAAAAGATAATAGATTTTCCTAATTAGGATCAACACAAAATTCATATCTAGTAAATTATACACCATAACCTAGCTATCACCTATACCGAATGCTTTTGACTAGCCCATTAAACAAGCATACTACCTACATTTATCACCCTTCTTTAACACTTTAACCATCCCACACCCACCCTCTTTGAGATCACCTAGCATCTAACTCATTTTAACCCAACACAAAACATAAACACTCCTTTTAGGCCAACCCTGATAATAAGGGGTTGACTGTCGATGGTTTTCTAAACCATTGGTGGTACCCTAGAAGAATTTCCTCTTCAAGGTCAATCATCGACAATCCCCTTGACTGCTAATGGTTACTATATGTAACCATTGGTGGTAGAAATCAAAACCCTTGTCCCCTCCAAACCCTAGCCAAATGAAACCAAGGTAGACCAAAATAAACAAAACTTCTTCTAATCACCCTACCTAACCCAAATACCATTTAACTACATCAAAATTAGTAACCTAGCATAAGATTCAAGCAAAACATGAATCTAGGGTTTTAGGACACTATTCCCTCAACCAACCTATCAATTTTTTTAACTCAATCACTACTAAATTACCATTTACATAAGCTAAGTATCAAATCAAAATACCCCTTACCTCATTCCTTGAGCAATGTCATGGTTGAAGCCCAGGCTCCTATTCCTAGCAGTGCCCTCCTCCGCTGTCTATCTTGATCAACACCCAAACAAATCACAAATGTCTACCTCAACCACACTCTGTTCCAAATGCATCTCTCATAGATGAAAATATCAATAGATTATAAATCATTGAAGCAAAAGGATAAAAAAGTGAAAATAATATTTCATTTTCACTTTTTAAACATTTTTAAACTTTTAAGGTTCCCCCTTACCATTAACCATCAACGAGACCATCAATAGTTGACCTTTTTGGGCCCCAACCATTGACAGTCAGGGACCCTTATTCTTTTTCACTACACTTTAAAAACACAAACCTACCTATAACCCTCTTAATAGGATCTAAACACAAGACCCTCACATCATCACAATACTCATCTTTGGCACCTATATTTGCCCTTGTCCACCACGACATTGGCCTTCAACAATCAGAACTTCCACTTTTACACTAACTCATATTTTGTGTGCACCCTCAACAATCTAAGTTGCCTAGAATTTCATCATTACCTTGTAAACAAGAACTACATTTGACCTAAAGTTGTTGTGGGATATTGCATCCCCTCAACTATGTAGGTAACATCTACTTACCATGTGTATGTGGCATCAACTCAGTTGTACCCCAACCCACCCATTTTCCTGCATCCACCTTGATGATGACCCTATTACCAAAACCTTGTGAATTTATGGCAATGACTTTTGCCTAGGTCATTTTAACCACATTGACTGATCTTGCCAAGTTTCTTATTTATATTTTATTACCACCTAGTGTAATAACCAGATCATTTGTGTAATTCAAGAGCACTTCCTACCTTAGATACCTAATGCACATTGACCCATTAGTGTTTTCATAGGAGAACTTCCTACCTTGGATACCTAAAAAATCCTATAACTACCTTGGAGACTAATAGATGTATCACACTACCATACCTACAAAAATCACATGATACATTGATCACTTGTCTTCTTTTCACTAACATTGGTAACTTTAGTCTTTGTGAGATTTACCCTATCGCACTTCGTCTCCCTTTATTCATAGATTCTACATCTCACCCTAATAAATACATCTTATCAAATCATGATTTTATTTTATTTCACCTCATCACCTCTTGATTTGAGAGGGAATGCCTCCTCCTAACTTAGGGTATCCTTAACCTTATCCAACTTCCATTTTTGGTTTTACAGCTTGTTAATTCAATCCACATAACAAAAAGGGGTAAAATGTAGACACCAAATTTTTTTACATGCATTCCTAAGTGTCATGACCCCTGACAGACCTTCTAGACCCTCTTTCCTTACCCAAACCCACTTTTAAGAAAAATTGCTTAAATAGACCTAAAGATGCCCTTTTTGAGCTATTTATACATTTAGCTTTGAAAGTCGATGGTTAGGCTAACCATTGATGGTCAACCGAACTATTGATGGTCAGGGTGCACTGCTTGGACCTTAACATGCAAAATGCATGCAATCAGCCACCAACCCTTTCTAAAAATAAGTCATCCTAACCCCATTACAAAGGATTGCATGGATGAATTATAACTAGAAGTCCCATTTAGAATCCTCATTTCAACCTCCTACCTTTCCTATAATAAAGAGAGAGCTGTAAGAGCAAAATGATCTATAATCATTATTAGGAGCCCAGGTACTTGGAGTTTTCTTTTATAAATTAATTATTGTTATCAAGCATCATCAACACCCTTTTGAGAGCCAATTTACTATCACTTCTCAATTAAGTCTCCAAGTACTATTACTCTGTCTGAATCAAACTATATTCCACCTATAGATCAATGATTCCTATCACTTGCTTAATCCATTTTAGGTAAGACAAATATTTGTTTATTACTATTTATGGATATTATTTCCTTTTTTCAACCAATTTAGACCATATTCAACTCTCAAGATTCATTCTAGAATCTCATGGATCAATGCTTGACAAAGTCCAGAATTGGACATAGTCAATCATCGATGGTTAACCCAACCATCCACGATCAAGCCTAACCATTGATGGTCAACCCAACCATCAATGGTCACCTATGGTAGAAAAAGATAGCAAGCTTAATTAACCCTTTTTATCTAACCTAATTCATGTTTCTATGTTTTTAATTACCCATAGACCTTTCTAGATTCCCTAAATCACACTTTGACCTACTAATTAGTTTATTACTAATTAGATCATTTCTAGTCTCTTTTCTAAGCGAAAAATTCTTGTTATTAGTTTTATTACCTTTTGATGATTGATGCAAGTACCTTCTTTCTATTTTATAAAATTAATTATATTAAAATAGTGGATTGACAGCCCCTAAGGAAGCTCATGCTTCCAAGATCTAGCTAATACTAAGCAATCCACCTAGCTTCTTGTCTAAGAAACAAATTTTTTTAGTGCTTTCTTATTTTTAGGTCTTCCTCCCAAGCCAAAGAGGAACTCTTCATAACCTTTTGATTCAACACATACACTTTTTATCAGGTATTCCTACTACAACCCATATTTCTAATTTTACTACATTCTTCTAAATAATAGAAAATTTTGAGTGAGACAAAGTCATAATAAAAAAAACAAATCATGGGTCATTCCTATGCATTCACAAACTACTCCCTCAAAGGATAGTTGCATAAGCATATACAAATTACTCTAAATATAAGGTAGTCTACTCCCTCGAAGGATAACTATCACAAATCCTTGAATAAAGAAAACAAACTTAGAACACTCCCTTGAAGGATGGTTAAGTAATGCATTATTAAAAAAATATAGAAATTTGTTGGAAGCTTCTTGAATTGATAATCTTTCCATATAAAAAATCAAATGACCCATTATCAAAATCACAACAAAATCAATCTAATCTTGATATCCATAACCAACTCTCATATGTAATAATTTTGAAAGCCACAGTTGGCTCTCATAAGTAGACTTCCCACATTGATCACTCTACATTTTGTATGACATAGACTTTTTTATACTAACTCCTTGATAACCTGGAGAAGAGGCATAATAGTCTCACAAGAGGGTTTTATTTTTCATCCATTTCCCCTTCATACCCTATAAAGCAAGGGATTTTGAGCTCACTTGACATTATTTGATCAAGACACCTTTTTAACTAGCTAATGAATGTTAATGTGAAGCATTCAAAAGGATTATGTTTCTTAATCTAATCCAACTTCAAGTTTTTTTTATTCCTTACCAAAGAAGAAGAATTGTGCCCTCTTCTTATCTTCTTATAACTAGTGGATATATATTCACTTAGACATTTATCTCTTGACTATCTTCCTTTAGTCAAAACTAAGGTTGTTATTCAACTTACTTTATGTATTTTACCTTAAGCATAATGACCATAACCATAACCATATCACATCATATCAACACGTATGATGAGTTAAAAAAAACATCATCACTGCATCCATCATCATATAAATCCATAACCAATAATAAATCAACCATTTTCACATGTCTAAATCTAATAAATGAATCGTATGCTCATTAAAATTTAGCATGTCATAAACATCATCATGAACATACATGTCATAAAGCATAACCATGAATAAATAAGATACATCTCATCACATGCCTAGCTAGGTGATTCTACATCACTCTCCAATATCCATAACATAAACATAATCAATGTAACATCATCACTAATCAATATAAACATCACATCATAAACACCAAAGCACATCATAGACCATGAGAAATAAACAAAGGATCATATACATAAATCATGTGTCTAACATCATAATGTAAACAATAATATACATCTCTCTCTCTCAAAATGTACGTCTCACCACATTGTCTCATAGGATGGTATTAAAATGTTATACAATAGAATATAATATGTCTCAAACTATATCATAATTATACCCCATACAATACCTACCACCATCATCCCCACCAAAGTTTTTTGTTGTGTAAAGAGCCTGATACCATGCAAGGTAACCATAAAAAAAAATTGCATCATCTATTATTGGTCATGATGGAAACTCCTCATGATCTAATAAGGTCTATACTAGATGTGTCTTAGGTATTAGGATCTCTACATCCTCTTACCTATATCTAGAAAATGGGCCCAAGATACCCTCTACCAAGCTGAACTACCTCCACACTATGTCAAATAGGATGAGCTCTACCTCCTTATTTCATCTATCAAAGATCGACCTATAACTCTGTAGGGATAAAGTCTACCTCTTATATCTAGCCCAATCTATAAACCTGACATATGGTCTCTAGGTAACATCATCAATCACCAATTTATCTAGTGTACCCCTAAACCAATCTAAATCATGAGATCCTCTTCCTACACATAAATTGGCAAATTCACCTCTCCACCACATGAAACCAACTTGAAAATAATCTGAGCATACCCCTCCCACAACAAACCCATCAACCTCATCACTCATATGCACTAATAAGCCCAATAGTTTAGGACAAGTCTAATGCTAATGTCATACCTCTTGTGAGCTTTGAATCCCCATAGCTCCTTGTATATCTAAAAAAGTAGCATAGGTTCCTATATAAACATTGTGTGTCATAGCATCATCTCAACCAACACCCTTAGTAGTAGATAGGGAAACCTCTCATTTCTTGAATCTGAAAGGACAAAGCATGACCTATCCATCATCATCATGGTCATCAGTCTCCTCTCACACTTTACCCTCTAATAGATCATAGAGTAACTTAAACCCCCAACATGACACCTAACATGATCATGGTCATCTCCATATATCAGTTCAAAGAAATCCTCTTGCTCAATGTGATATATCAGATCACCCTAAAGGTGTAATCATGTGATCTTGTACACATCCTATAACAATATATTCATCTCACAAGTAGGTAGTAGGAAAGTGTTCATGGTCAGATCCCATTTCTTGATTAAGGTGATGATCATCACCATATCTCATGACATGTGATGGTATTATCACATCATTTCAAGACCAACCTCTTCCATATGTGCCCAATCCACTAGGTTCATCACCTGATAATCTCCAAAAAGATGTGGGTAATTGGTCCTACATCTAGATCTACTCTCATACCTATAAGGTTTGTTAGAAGACACATTTAGTTCCCTTTTCTATTATTGTCTGCAAACTTAACCACAAACACCCACCTCTAATCTACATAATTTATCCTACCCTAAGTTATTTATACCTTATGCCCAAATAAAATGTTACCTATACCCTAACTAAGATCTAATCCCCCATCCCATCAACTAAAAAAATCAATAAACCAATAACTACCAAAATAAATATCACCTTCTTTTACATCTACCTGACTTTACCCATTTGACCATTTCTCAACCTCCTATAACCAATACTTGAAACTTACTTCTTATACCAAAATCTTACCCTATCTCATTTTCACTCTAATAAAACATTATCTATACTTCCTTTTAAACTCTTAACCTAAAATTTTTACCAATCGACTTGACTGCCAATGGTCATGGTGACCATCAATAGTCAATCATCCAACTCCCTATGGATGTCGACTATTGACAGTCATTGTGAGTGTTCTACGAATGGAACACCTAAAATATAATCTACCCCAACATACACACACAACCTCAACAACCAAAAAATTACCTTAATTTGGTATTTATACCACCCCTACCTCACTTACCACTGACCAAACACTAAATCAATGATAAATTTAAACCAAACAAACCAAAAACCCTAATATCTAGGGCACAACACCCTCCCAATAAATCAATAACATAAGTGCCAAGTTCAAAATCTAACTCTACCAATTGTATATGTTGCTTGTCTCATTCCTTGACCTTCATCAAAGAGGGATCATAGGGACTCACTACCCATCCTTGTCCACATCCATACCCACCCTACATCTCATTGATCGACTCAGTCTACACATCCAACTCAAAAATCACTAACTTTCTCAATAATCACTATCACAAAATTTTCCCAAAATGACAAAATCCATAGCTCACTAGTCAACAATAGTAAATAAAAAAATAAGACAAGTAGTTTCACTTTTGATCATTGTAGTTCTAGGATTTGCACCCTGATCATTAATTGTTAAGGTGACCACTGATGGTTGTTCCTTAAACCCCTAACCATCAATGGTCATAAGATTTTAAAAAAATTATCTTACCTCAAGAAAGCATATTTTAAACCAACCTCATAAAGAATCCATCCATAGAGATTACCTTCTTTGCCCACCTCATCACCTCACCATTGGTCTATCTCAGCCCAACTAGTGCACATTTTGAAACAACTTTGGTTGGTCCTTTTGATCATAATGATAATAATTTCCATGTTGACCACTTTTTGAACCTGCACTACATCATGTATACCAAACCTACTTATGTGTTCTTGAGAGTACTTCCTACCTTGGATACCCACAACTTCCTAGCTAGTTTGTGTTTTCTATAGGATCACTTCTTACCTTGGATACCCATGAAACCACTGACATCACATAGCGGACTTTCATTTATGAGTGTATCTAGTTTCATGCCAAAATGTGGTCACATGGTCCACTTGTCACTTTTCCTTATATCAATGACCTTTATTTTTACCAACTATGGCAACTTAGTGTATGCATGATCTTGGCTATCAAACTTTTGGTCAGACTTTGTGTGCATGTTTGCACTTTAGTGCCCAATCTATAATTGACCCATTTTCTCATCCGCTACCCACTTCTCAAACCAAAACCTAATTATATTTTACCTCATCAACTCCAAATTTGAGGTGAACACCTCCTCCCATACTTGGGGAAACCAAACCTTCAACCCACAATCCATTTTTATTTTACACCTTCTTGATACAAACTACATAAAAAATGGCAAAATGTACACATTGGAAATCCATACATGATGTTTTCAAATGTTGTAATACCCTTAGACCACCTTAAGAACCCCTTAGGCCTAGATATTGGCCTTTTAACTAACAACTAAGACTAACCCAACTAAATTTGACCTAATGACTTAACCCACCTTTTACACTAATGTTACCTTAGCCCTCGACCACCGAAAGTCACCTTATTCATTAATGGTCACCTTGACTATCGACAGTCAAGTTTCACCACCTAAAATAGATTAACTCACCCTTCAACTCCACCACGATTTTTTATAATTATCTCATCTAATATGTGTGCGAGACAATGCATGCATGAGTTATATTTAGACAATAATTTAGACCCCTTGTTAATATCTTGTTATACCCTTCCTTCCTTGCCTATAAGAAAAGAGGCAGAGGAGGAGGTGAAGATCCATCCATAACTATCGAGATCTTTTGCATCCAAAGCTTCTTTTAAAGGTGTTCTTCCATCAATCTATCAATCCAACAATCATGATAGAGAGTTGAATTATCACCACCCCTCAGTTGAGAACTAAGTATCGACACTCTACCAAAATCATACTAGACTCCACCAATAAGCTAGCCACTTCAACAATTCATCTGATCAACCTATATCAAACTAAGTATTCATTTCTAGTCTATCAATTACTTTGTATTTTTTAATCATCCCAACATAAACCCATCTCTCATAATTACCTTTTATAATCCCATCAATTTGACCTTTTATAAACCCAAACCCAACACACAATAACCATCGATGGTTACCTTGATCATTGACAGTCTGTCTAATCATCGATGGTCACCTTGACCATCAATGGTCACCTTAACCATCAACAGTCACACTAACTACCAATGGTCACTCTGGTATAAAATAATAGCAAGATATTTTCATCCACCTATTATCAACCAAATCTATCTTTATTTCCATCTAACTATTCACAAACCCCTAACCTATTTTTTGGACCACACTTGACTTATTTAGCATTAATATTGACATGTTTATTGATATATTAGTCATTTAAGTCTATATATTTATCAAGAATTTTTTGTATTCAATTTTAGTTCTTTTTTATTATTTATGCAATTACCTTATCTTCTATTTTATAAACTTAATTTTTTAAAACATGTGGATTGACAGCCCCTGAGGAAGTTGTTGCTTATAAGATCTAGCTAGCGCTAGGCAATCCACCCAGCTATCTATCTAACCAACCATTTGATTTAGTATTGTCTTATTTATAGGTCATCTTCCCAAGACAAATAGTATCTCCTCACAATCATCTAATTCAACACATGCACAACCAAGCAGGTTTTTCAACCATACTCATATCTAGTTTCTTCTTCTTCCTTTCTCAAAATATAAGCTGAAATTCATTGAAATAATTATGTGTCTACATAATGTATTCATGATTATTTCCTTGTGGTAATGGTTTTTTAGGAGTGGTCTTCTATAATTTCATTTTGAACTCTAATACATTCTCTCTCCTAACCACTTCATACCATGCTTATGGTCCTTCTAGGATTAGTCTAGCATTTGAATTTTTAAATTTACATTTTTTAATGGAAAACTCTAAACACATACAAATCACACTCCTGATGACTCATGAATATTCTAGGATAACAAATGGACCCTAGAGGATCTTTCACACACACTTATACTCCAAAATAGATATTTGTGACCCCTAAGTAGCATATATCACTTCAACAACTAAACATGGTGTTTTTTTTATTATATGATCCTACATCATACTCCTCAAGAGGATAAAATTTTAATGCTAACATCTTATTTCCTGATGTTATAGAAAATTTTCCTTGTATAGCTCATGCGATTAGAAATCAATCCAATTTAGTTCTATACTTGATACACCTCAGCACAATCATAGTAAGAGTTTTTGGCAAATAACACTTAAATGTAATACTATACTGGCATATATTTCACACAAAGTGTAATCCTTGTGCACTTACCCGAATCAAAATAGTGAAGGGACTAGGGCCATCATTAGGATAGTTAAAATATGGCACAACCTTAGTCTCAATATGATTGAGTCATTAGTGAAGTGAGCTTAGGTAGTATATTGGAAAGTGACATTCTAGATAATATTAGGAGGCACAAGCATATTCAAGGGCACAAATCTTTTGGTGCAAGTTCATGTCTAGTTGCGTATATCCCTTAATGGCATAATTCATAAGGTTATCAAGATAAGAGTTACTCAAGAAATTAGTCAAATCAATGAAATGGTTTATGATCAGGTGCTCAGTCTTCAAGATAGCACTCTAAGCACAGTTACTAAGATCTTGACACATGTCATTAGCACTTAGTATATTTTACAAGTATACCGAGGTCTCTATATGGTATAACAACACCATTAGTGACTTCTAATATACCTTTCATCATAATACATTCAATAATGATGTTTATATCATTACTTATACATAAATCAAGTCATGACCATACAATAGAGTTACACTACATGAAATGGACCAACACCCAAGTAAATATGTAACACCATTTACATTAAGTCATATTTCATAAAAAAACTATAGTTTATATAAAAATAGAGTATAATATCATTTCTCGACTATTATATGCCTATTGGATCACATGTGAGCTTGGGAATTAAAATGCAAGGTGATTATTCAAAGTATTCATGTTGGTTTTTAATCCAAAATACATGTATAATCCTAGAACTAATCCTGCAGAGCTTAGTTTCTTTAATGTCACCCACCTTTTTCAAGTTCAAGCTTGTTTTCATAGGTAAGGGAGCATATTTTATCCAAGTTAGATGGGCACACATCAGGTGATGAGCTATCACTGGGGGTCACTATGACACTAGATCCACTACTCTCACATCCATGCTCTCCAACTACCATGTGCAAGCACTTAATGATATTCTCCTTTAAAATTGAGTGCTAAGAAATTACCTAACAATTGTGTAGGATCTATAAGGATCCTCCCAACTAGCATCAAAAGTAATAATATAGAAACCATCACCAATGATTTCCTCACACTGAGATCTACTGAGTTGGCATGGTCCATTAGATAGCACAAAAGGGGCCCAACATTTACCCCATACAAAATTTATAGTCCATCATTGGACTAGTCTTTCATTACCTTTACTACACAAAATTTGGGTGAACTCTATAACAAATCCATGTTAAATCCCTAAGTGTTGAGATTGATCTCTTTGATGACATTGTCTACTTTTGTCAATGTAGCCTCAAGTGCAGACACGCCCATGCTCTCCATCTATTTTTTGAAGGATTCCAACCCTTCCTTATCTCTTCTCACCTTTCCATATACAATATCCCCTTGCTCACTTGCCTTTGTTTGAAAGGCATGGAAGAGTGATTTCAATTCTTTCTCCTAGGTTTTTAGCTAGATGCTTAAGGTGTTGACCTTTGCCATAAATTTTACGTGATTGGTCCTTCCCATAGTAAAAACATGATTCATCAAAATGTCCTTATCTTATTTTTCATTTTAAAGGAATGCATTGATGACTGACACTTGAGTGGTGAAGTTTAAAAAAATCATGTCCACTTCTTCCACACCCTCTTCTAGTTTAGCAAAGAGGTCCTCCATCGTATCAAGATTTTTGTTTAGCTCTATTCTGATGGCTTCACAAGGGTCTTCTTGTTCCTCTAACACCAAATTCATAATGGGGATCATTTTTATAATGATCCACAAAAATTATCAACCTCTTTCATCTTTGAGATATCAACACCATCCAAAAGGGATGGCTCTACCTCTTTGATGTGATCAACCAACTACTAGAGTTTGAGTTTCATTGATTTTATTTCTTCCTCTCCCTCATGTGATATATGTTTCTATTTTTTGGCATGAACATCGTTGATGATGTTATTGCATGATACTACTAATCCCATCCTAAATAGGGCATTAGATGACATTATAAGGTTCATATCCCTTAAATTTATAAGTTGGTATTCATGCCCCTATTATAGATTTTTGGCACTTTGGATTTCTTTCTTTGGTACCTCAAACTGGGGTTCATCCATGTAGCAATTAAGATTCCAAGAAAATTTATGGTGCATTAGGTTCATGGAAGTTTTGGGGTGCATGTAATATAATATGTAAAATTCATCATCTTAGATGAACTCCCATTATGTTTTTTCCATGTAGCTCAGTTCTTACTCCTCTTCCTCAGTCAACTCTTTCTCTTCTCCATTGGTGCTAGTGTTTTCTCCAGTGCTTTCTTCTTCTCTTTCTCCTTCTTATTATTCTTATACTAGGGTTTTTCATTGAAATTCTCCCCTTGGTTTGCCTCTTCTCTTTCTTTGGTGCTATTCTCACCATCTTATTTCTGGAGGGGTTCTTCCTTGGACTTTTCCCCCTTGTCTATTTCTTCTTATTATTGTGTCTCTTTGGTATGAACCTCCTTTATGCTAGCCTTAATTCCCTCTTACCCTAATAGGGTCTTTACTACCTTCTTCATTTTTTATTTTGAGGCACCAACATTTCCCTTTTTGTCTTCAAGCACCCCTTTAAAACTAGGGCACACCTATTGTGTAACTTGCTCTATTAGGTTGGGGGAGCACTAGACACCTCTTTGATTGCCTTCTCCTTTCTAGGTTTTGTGCTCATGGTGACCTTTTCCTCTCTCTCTTTCTTCACTCTAGCCCTTTCTACTTGGGTTTCCTTCTCTTCTATTTATTTCCTTTGGGACTTTTCTTATTTGTACTTTTTCTTCTCAACTTTCCTTCTCTTGGCCTACGCTTTGCATTTCTTCTTCTGACTTTATCTCCTTGGCCTCTACTCAATCAATTTTATCTTAGGTCATGCCCTTGGCCCTCATAACCTCTCATTCATAGTATAACTCTATTACCATGTTGATGTGATTTTGGTATAGGCATATGCCCTCCCATTTGTGTTTCAAATATTCTTCAATTGGTTTACCTAAGGGTATTTCTTCTTCAAGTGCTTCTACCTCACTGGATATCTCACCTATTCCTTCTTCTTTTCTCCCTTTCATCTCCCATGCATTGCATTTCTCCACTTCTTTATTTCTCTCTTTAGCCTCGAATATCTCAATGGCTTCTTTTAACATATTATCCTTGGTCATTTATTCTCTTCATTCCTCCATCTCTTACACCTTCTATATATTGGCATCACTAAGGCTTAGTTTCTTCCATATTTGCATCTTCCTCTTCAATTCAGTTTGAGGGGAGTAGGGGGGTTTGTTCACTTAATGAGGAGTCATATTAATAAAAAATGATGTATATGACACTCCTAATTATTTATTTCTCCATATTATATTCCTCTTCTTTCTCCTCTATGTCAGATAAGATTGTCTTGGGTGCCACCAAAGGAACCTTCCCCTTTTTCTTTTCCCTTGCACTAGGGGAAGCCTTAAGCATGAACTAAACATGCTTATTTATGGAGGCCAAAGGATATGCTTCTTTTTTTGAGGTGATCTTGATCCTTATTCTCTCGTCTATCTATTCCAAGGTCTCCCCCTTCTTTCATTGTCAATCTGGATTGGGGAGTCTTTGCTCTACTCTATGATTAGGCCCTTCTTCTTTGGATTCATCTCATAGTAGAGCCTATGAATGTGCCAAAATATGGTCACCTTTTGGATAAGATGGATGTTGGTATGATCCAAATCATCCCCTTTATCCTCAGTGGCCTTCCCATATACATGAATGAACTTGAACCTCATCTTGCACCTCTCTATATCCATTTCCCTAACTGGAATGTCTAACTATTGTGCATTGGCAATTTTGTGTAGTGTATCTGTAAAGTATCTTATTGAAAAGGTGTAGGGGATATTTAACCATCCTGACATGTTGCCATCAACTAGCAATAAGTTCCCTATACAATAGTGTTTCATTACAACAAAGGTTGCCATTATAAACATACTTTGAGGGATGTTCCACTCTAGCTCGAAGGCCTCTATGTACCTCTCACATCACCCTATGATGTGAGTCTTATATTTGGAACTAAAAGAGGGGGGATCATTAAGTATTTATACTTCTATGTTAAGGATTCATTTTGATTTGGATGGACCCAAAGGTTATCCTTGTCCTCATCTAAAATTCCAATTTCTTCCATGATAATGATAATGAGGATGGATCCCCATTTGAATGTCCCTTTTGCCCTATATCACTCTTGTGCATTCTTCACACATTCATCGATAATGAATTTGGCAATATTGAACTGCATGCCTTGTATCATGTGATAGGTGATGCAAAAGTATGCCTTAGTTACATTAGTCCACGACCACTTGGGCATAGCTTAGAGCTTACAAGGTGCACTACCACAATTGTGTTAGGGTCCTTACACTCTTTGATGAGAAACATGAAACCCTATTGAAATACTTTAGGATTTGGGATATGCACTCCACCTCTTCATCATCATCCATTATATAATATATGTCCTTATCAATATCTGGAAGCTTAATTAATCTCTTTATCAATTGAGCCAAAATCTTCATGCACCTCCCTACAATGTAAATGTAGTCCTCATGGATGCATGAGAGTAGGAATTAAACCAAATCCTTTAGCTTCCTAAAGCATGGTAACTCATAAAGTTGAGTTACACTAGAAGATGTCAATTTATCTCAGATCAAGATGTCAAATAGGGTGTCACCTTGTACCATATTTTGCCCTATGTCCACCATCCAGTCTTGCATGAAGTCCTACAAATAAATAGACATGTAGTGATTATATTATTTTAACTAGTAGACATATGAAAAAGATTTCCAATCCTTAGAGGGAATTGCATTACTAGGTAGGGCATTTTAGTAAGTGACTTGGTATCCACTTGTGACATTCTCACTACTTTTACTTTTTGTGCCACTATTCTTATAGTAGCCACTTTGGGTGTTATATACACCCATTATGGGTCCTATTGTGCCTAATCAGAGCTCGATCCCTTCTATTTATTCATCATGTTGAACCTACTAGTGTTGAAGCATAGTAGGTGTGGTTTACCAAAGCCTTGGATGGTGGTGGTAGTTCTACAGTCGTGGGATCTATGACTATTATCTTAGCTCTCAAGCTTTGTTGGTCTTTAATGGTGGCTTGGGCATCAATTTAATCCTCCAAATATCTATTTTATATATAATCCTCTCTCCAAAATTCTTCAACTCAATATTACTATGAATAGAATCCTTCTTAGTATGCATTTGTTCACTCTAAGTGCCTTAAAGCACTCAAATTCTCACTAGTATAGACTTTGTAACCTAAGCTCTCTAGTTTTCACACCTCAAATCTCTAGTTTTTTCTTAGGTTTGATCTTATTCTTAAGTTAGTAAAGATTTTGTAAACTAATCAAGTCTATTAGTTATTAATTTATACACTTTGCTTATCTACCATCATTAATGTAGGTCCTTTATGGTGTGGTAGCACCTAGATTTCTTGAAAAATGCAAAAAAAATTGAAATACATAGAAATCCTTTATCAAAAATGCATTAAATGTGTATTTTTGTGATTTCATCATTGATTTATTAAATTCTCTATAACATTAATTTGGTGAAGTGACATTTAGTTCAAATGGTCACTTCTTACTCAAACCCAAGTAGATGCTAGCTAGTTTATATGATTCTTCTCCCACACTTATTTATTTTGCATGACCTTTACCTTCCTTGTGGAAACTTGGGTATAGTGCCTCACATGTACATGATTAAACCTCCCCAATTCTACTTTATCTTCTTATTTATGCTTACATTTTAAGTGTCATTCTCTATTTGAGTTGGTTTCTTGTGCTTCATCTTACCTTAGCCTATCATACCCCATACAAATCCCTTCTAGTAGTCCTCCAATGCTTCATATTATCTTCTGGTCTCTTGCACATGGTAAGATTGTGCATCTTCACTTTCATTCTTATACCCAATCATGTTGAGCATCTTCACCTTTTTCTTTAGTCTCTGGTGCATGGTCAATTGATGCACCTCTTTCCAAATTTGGTACAAATGTTACCTTTGCACTTATATAGTTTGTCATTTTTTTTCAAATCTTCAAGGTTTGACAACCCCCTCACACCAAGAAACTTAGGAAACTAGCCCTAGGTGTTGAAAAAAAATGGGATTGACTCACCCAAATGGTATTATGCACAAAAGCACTAGATTAATTCATTCTTAGGCCTCCAAGATCCTCGTAAAGTTCACCTTATGCACATGGATCTTGTGCATCTTTTACTTACGTCTAACGAGTTTCACATACCCACCATTTAGATGTATAACCTTATGCACTTAGAGGTCATAAGTGTGTGACTCACCTGATTAGAATTATGTGTAAAAGGAAAAAGTAGTTCACATATAGGCTTAGAATGAACCTTCATTTTTAACCTTTCACATGGGATTTTGTACACCTCTTCTCTGAGTCTAGTGAGTCTCATGTACCCAACACTTAGATGTCTAGCCTTAAACACTTAGAAAGTATAAGTGCTCAACTCACTTGATTGTAATTATGTGTGAGAGGATAGATGAATTCATTGGAACTAGGTTTGATTCATGCACCCATAACTTAGGTGTCATGGATTCATGTTCTTAGAAAGTGTAACTACTAAATTCACCTAGCTATAATTATGTATGAAGTGCCAATAGATAAATCCTTACATCCACCATGCACCACTTATTTCCTCTTTACACTATATAAATAACAAAAACAAAAGGAAAAGAATGGTTTGTCTTGTGCCAAACTATACTCTTGTTAGCTCAACTTGAAACTTACTAGTGACTAAGAATTTGGTGTTCTTATGACATAAGCACCATCCTACTATTGATATAGATTCAATCAGTTGCCATTAAAATGCCTTGGGAGTATTTTTCTATATAATGTACACAACTTACATGTGCCTATCTATAGTATATGGTGGGTGATGTAGGGGCCCATCCACTTTATTCATAATTTGCTTGGGTGCTTAAGGAAATTCAAGTCATAGAGCAACACCAATACTCCTTCAGTCAGCGCTTTGTGCTTGATGTGTTTGTCATGCCAGAGCTTCTGGCATGCATTTTTAAGTTACTGACTTGATCTTTCTTGGCAATGGTTTTCATCCAAGTGATCTAATTATTTTATTCTTGTGTTTAAAGATTATTTATCATCTAAGTGACCAATCTATGTAATGCAAAAAGATGGCACCAATAATTCCATGGGGAGAACTACTTCAACACCAAACACCAGTTAAAATGGTGTAGCCTTATTCAGGCACTTATTTATCATGTGGTATGCCCATAATACCTCTAAAATGTGATCATCCCAATCCTTGTGAAAAACATTGCATATCTCTTTTAGGCACATTCTCAAGATCTTATTGAATGCTTCAACTATGTCATTTGCCTTTGGATGATATAGGGTGGTCTTGTGGTACACCACCATGTATTTAGTTAAAAGGATGTGCACCATATCATTGATGAAATGAGTTCCATTATCATTATTCAGAATTAATGATTACCCATATCAACTTATTATATTATCCCAAATGAAGTGTATGACTATCATGACTGTACATTCTTTTATCGGTGTAGCCTCAACCCACTTAGTGAAATAGTCAATGGCTACCAAAATATACCTTGTACCTATGCATTATGCTATGGGAGTTATTGGTCCAAAAAAATCAATGACCCATTTCTTGAATGTCACCTATGCAATAATAGGGATGAGAGGAATCTCATCCTGATGGTTGGGCTTCCTTGTGCACTGACATATGTTGCATGCCTTGGCACACTCCTTTGCATCTTGGAATAGGTTTGGCCACCAAAATATTGACTATAATATCTTGTGCACTATTGCATATCTAGTGTAATGGCCTCCTATAATTCCCTCATGTGATTCTTATAATATGGATTCCACTTCATCTTCTAGAACACACTGGCATAGGAATTCATCTCTACTTATTTTGTACATCTCCCCCTTAATGATCTAGAACGGGGTAGTGCATATCGTAAGTTGCTTCTTATCCTTATTTGACATGGTTTGGGGCATAAACCTAGATGTTAGGAAAGTGGTAATATTTTTCAAGTATTCAAGGATGCACTAGACTCTGTACAATTACACATCTTGCATGTCATCCTTAATCGACATTGCGACATCACCAAAATTTATGAGGGATAAATGGTCTGGCCCCAAGTTCTAATTTCTAGGTTTGACAACAATAGAGAAATAAAATTCCTAGAATATAACTATCCATCTATATGTGCCCATGTAAAAAAATCTTATTCATGAGGTACTTTAGCACCTCATGATCAGTGAAAAATATAAATAGTGTCATCAATACATATTTCCTAAATTTTTGTAAGGCATAAACTATTGCCAATGCCTTGCACTTTATGGTGGTGTAATTATGTTCTGCTTGTATCAATTTCTTACTTGTGAAGGAGATGGGTTGGTCCATATTTGCCTCACTTGGTTTTACTAATATGGAAACAATTATAGATCTTGAAACATCAACATAGACGTGGAAAAGAGTATTACAGTTTAAGAATTATAGAATTAGCATGTTATCCAATTTTAGCTTTAATGTTTCAAAATATTCCTCTTGTGCCTCACCCTAATAGAATGGGCCATATTTTTGAAAGATCTCTTCCAAAGGAGTCTGGCAATGAATTATGATGGCTAGAAAGGCACAAACATCCTTTTTCATTAAAGGAGTCTAGCAATGAATTATGATGGTTATATTCACAAGGTCAATAAGCAAACCATCTTTGTAGATGATGTGATTAAACAATATTCTAAAGGGGGTTATGAAGATGCACGTATTCAAGTTTAAATATATTTAGAACTACCTACACCTCTAAAACATAAGTCATAGGTTGTCATAATGGTCCTTTAAAAGGCCATATACAGTCTAGTCATTGAGATAGACTTAGAGAAACCTATGGATGAAGTCCTTGAAAGTAATGATAACCACTCTGAAGAATATGACTAGCACATTCTTGACTCCAAAGGGCATCACATTATAATAAAAATGACCCCATTAAATTGCAAAGGTTATCTTAGTCTCATCTTCTTCCTTGATTTGTACCTAATGGTAGCTTGAGAAACCATCAGTGAAAATATAGATTACAAAACCTATGATGTCATCTAGGACCTTGTCAATGAATAGGGTTGGGAAGGGGTCAGTGATGCAAGTGGTATTTGAAAGTTTGTAATCAATGCATATATGTATGCACCAATACTTATTAATGTTTATGACCATCAAACTCACCCATTGAAACTCTTTTATAGGGTAAATGATGCCAACATCCAACATTCTATTGATCTCCATTTTTACCTTGGAATGAAGATTGGGATTCATCTTATATTGGTGCTTCTTGACAAGCCTCATGCCATCCACTAGCTTGATGATAATTTTTCCAAGGATAGGGTGAATACCCTTCATGTCCTAATAATTTCATGGAAATAATTCCTAAAAATCCTTTAGGAGGTTTATTATTTTCACCATATCTACCTCAAACTAATAAGCACCTATAGTGGCAATATTCGACTCACCTTATGCACTGATGTCTACTTTAGTGGTCTTGAGTGGCACATAGTAGTGTTATTTCCTCTCCTAATGAGATTATTTAACTTGCCTTGTTCCCTCCATTATTTTAATTCAAAGATGAGTTAAATATTCTTTATCTAGGGTGTTATCATCCACAAGGCACACAATGTTTTGTCTTCATGTTAGAGCCTTCAATTACACTATTTCTAGATAACATCTATTAAATGTGGAGTTTGGTTTACCCCAAAGGTTATAATAAATTTAACGAGGTAATTTTAACATGTATTTATTTAATTTTACATGTGTGTGGAAAAAAATTTAGTGTGATAATCACTTCCCACATTTTTGCCATGATTTATGGAGAAATAAGTGTGATTTAAACAGGTTGAGAGAATTGGGGGATTATATTTTATCCAGTTGATTAAAACCTCCCTTATTTTATGATATTTTGGTGGGTATATGGCTTATCACCAAGGTATGGCATTTTTTTAAAAGAGTATAAATATGGGTGAGGGGAAACACATTGTAATTTCATTTTACATCTTAGTTTGAGCTCTACTTTCTCTCTGCAGTTAGTGTGATCAGTTTTGAGGTGTAGCTTTGAATCTTGAGAATTTTATTGTGAATTCAGCATAGAGAAAATTATTTACATGAGAGGTTTCTTGTTTAGATTTATTTTTACTCTTTTTTATAATATTATTGAGATCCTCTTGGTGGACATAGCCCACATTGGGTGAACCAAGTTATATTGATGTTATGTGCATATTTTCTCCTTAGATCTGAATTTTTATTCCATGTCTCTATTGTTGTGATTCTAAGGAATGATTTAAATATTGCATATAATCATATAATTAATAAATTTTAATGACTTATTCATAACAACTAGTATCATCTCTAGCTTTTGTGGTTTTGCTAAAGTGGTGAATCATAGGGAAATTAGCTTGAGTGGGAACTATGGTAGATAATGGTAGATCTAGAGTTGAAAAATTCAATGGGCAAAATTTTGGATTGTGGAAGATGGAAATGGAATATTACTTTTTTTAGAAGGATATTCATCTACCTTTGATGGGGAAAATAGACTAACCTTCATGTATAAATCAAGTAGATTGGAATTTGCTCAATAAGAAAGAACTAGGAGCCATATGATTGTGATTTGCATGTTTAGTTGCCTTCAATATTTTAGAGGAGATGACCGAATTTGGTCTAATTAAGAAATTAGGGGAGTTATATGAAAAATCTTCTACCTCTAATAAAATATTATTGATGAAAAGGTTATTTAATAAGAAAATGTCTAAAAATGGTTCTGTAACTGATCATTTGAATGATTTTAATATGGTTGTGAATATGATAACTTATGTTGGTATTAAATTTGAAGATGAAGTTAAGTATTTATTGATTTTGTGCTCCTTACTAGACAGTTGGGATAGCCTGGTTGTGGTTGTGAGTAATGTCATCCCTACTAAGGGAAGTTTAAAGTTTGAGGATGTTATAAGTGAGACTCATAGTGAAGAAATGTGAAGGAAGAGCATTAGGGAATCATCTTTAGGGAAAGTTTTGATAGTGGATACTAGAGAGAGACATAAATATAGAAGCAAAGGAAACCATGAAAAGTCAAAGGGTGGGGGAAGATCTAAATCTAGAACCAAGATGGTGTGTTGGCATTGTGGGAAAAATGGACACATAAAGAAGGAATGTTGGGAACTTCAAGACAAGAAGACCAAACATGAAGAGACCAAGGAGGTAAATGTGAAAACATGTATTTTTAGTCAATATGCTTTAATTATTTTCATTGATAATGTTTTTGAATCTTGGTTATTAGATTTAGGGGCTTATTTTCATGCCATCCCACATAGGTATCATTTTAATGATTATGTTCAAGGAGATTTTGGACATGTTTATCTTGGTGATGATGAACCATGAAATATAGTATGGAAACATTGCTTTTAGGTGAAAATGTAGAATGGTAACACATGGCTACTAAATGATATTAGACATGTCCCATAGTTAAGGTAGAATTTAATATTAGTAGGGAAATTAGACAGTGAGGGTTATTTGGTGATGTTTTTAGTAGACTCTTGGAAAATTACCAAGGGTGATCTTATGGTTGAAAGAGGTAATAAAATTGTAACTTTGTATTTTAATAGCTGTGGTGATCACTATAATTTAGTTACTACAGATGGAGATGCAACTTTGTGACACTACAGGATTGGTCATATGAGCTGAAAGGGCATGGAGATCATGAAAGACAAGTTGCCAAAATTGAATTAGGTTGATTTGGACTTTTGTAATGATTGTGTGTACAAGAAGTATAAGCAAGTTAAGTTATTAAGGGTTGGACCTAAAAAAAGGAGAATAAGTTAGAGTTAGTTCAGCTCAGGTATCTTCTATTGGTTGTTCAAATTATTATGTTACATTTATTTATAATGCAACTAGGAAAGTTTAGATTTATTGAATTAAGAATAAATTTTATGTGTTTGAAACATTTAAGAGATGGAAAGCTTTAGTTGAGAATGAAATAGGTCTCAAGTTGAAATATCTCATGTCAAATAATGGAGGTTAGTATTATAGAAAAACATTTGATTATTATTGTTCAAAGAATGGAATTCATAGGCAAAAGATGGTTTCAGGGACACCACATGAGAATGGAGTGTTAGAGAGGATGAACATGAAAATCATGCAGCATGTTAGGAGCATGAGGTTGCATGCAAGGTTACCCTTAATGTTTTGGACAAAAGCAGTTAACACAATAGTATATCTGATTAACAAAGGACCTTCAGTGCCTTTGGATGGAGGAATACCTAAGGAACCTTGGTATAGTAAGAAAATTATTCTTTTCTTAGGGTTTTTAGATGTGAAGCATTGGTTCGTGTTCACAAGAAGGATAGGACCAAGTTATAGGTTATGTCTGAGAGACACCTTTATTGTTTATGGTAAGGATGAATTTAGTTTTTGAGTTTGGAGTCTTAAATAAAAGAAAATATTTTGGTCTAAAGATGTTTTATTTATATAAAAATTAATGTATAAGGATTATTTTTAGGGATATGAACAAAAAGAGTACACAGTGTTGGATGATTTTACGAATGGTAAAGTGTCCAAGGAGACAGTTCAGGAACCTCCAACATAGGATCCCTAAACTCTTGTAGTAAAAATGTCTCTTATGGTAAGAAAATCTTTAGAACATTTTTATCCATCTTTGAGTTATTTATTACTCAAAGAATAAGTGGGATCAAGACATGGAAGAAGAACATAGTTCTCTCATGAAAAACTAGACGTGGGATTTGGTGAAGCTACCTAAGGGAAAGAGAGCATTGTGGAACAAGTGGGTATACAAAATCAAAGAAGAGGATGGAGGAAGGAAAATATACAAGGCCTGGTTGGTGGTTAAGGGGTTTACACAGAATAAAGGTATTGATTTAGATGAGATATTTTCTCCTATTGTTAAAATGACTTTTATTAAAACTGTGCTTGGTATAATTGGAGTAGAGGATTTGCATTTAGAAGAATTAAATGTGAGGACTACATTCCTTCATGGTGATTTGGAGGAGGAATTATATATGGAACAACCGTAGGGTTATGAGGTTGAAAGAATGGAGAAATTGGTGTGTAAACTAAAGAAGAGCTTGTATGACCTTAAACAAACTCCCCAATAATGGTATAAAACATTTAATAGTTTTATGTTGGAATAGGGTTACTCTAGGTGTCATTCTAACCATTGCATGTATGTCAAGATATTTGAGGATGGTAATTATTGTATCATATGCTTGTATGTATATGACATATTGGTTTCAGGAAAGAACATGCAACATATTTAAGTACTCAAGAAGCATCTTGGAGATTCTTTTTCTATGAAGGATTTGGGTGCAATGAAGCAAATCCTTGGTATGAGGATAACTCAACATAGGAAGGAGAGGAATTTGATCTTATCATAAGAAGAGTATGTGAAGAAAGTTTTGGATAGGTTTAGTATGTAGGATGCTAAGCCAATTGGGACTCCTTTAGTAGGCCATTTCAGATTATTAGAGGATTAATGTCCCAAGATATAAGAAGAAAAGCTAAAGATGTCCAAGGTACCTTACTCATCAATAGTTGGTATCCTGATGTATGCTATGGTTTTTACTAGTCTATATATTTCCCATGCAATGGGAGTAGTAAGTTGGTATGTGAGTAATCTAGGTTATGAGCATTGACAAGCAGTGAAATGGATTATTTGATATTTGTGAGGAACCATGGGTACAACATTATGTTTTGGTGGATTAGACACCACTTTGCATGGTTATGTGGACTCAGATATGGCTGGGGATGTTGATAGAAGGATAAGTACAATATTTTATGTATTTACTATCAGTAATACAATGGTTAGTTAGATTTCCCAGATATAAAAGATTATGGATTATTAACCACAAAGGCTGAGTATGTTATTACTATAATGGTTAACAAGGAGATGATTTGGTTACAACAGTTAATAAATGAGTTTGGGTATAACTAGGAAATTGGGGGACTACATAATGATAGTGAAAGTGATATACATGTATCCAATAACTCTATTTTCCACTTTAGGATGAAACACATACAATTGTAGTATCGTTTCATTAGGATAACTTTGGAAGAAAATAGGGTGAAGCTAGAGAATATACATACAAGATAGAATCTTATGGATATGTTGACCAAGGTAGTCACATTGGATAATTTGAGATTATTTTCAACATTGATTGGTCTAAATGAAGATCATGGAGGTGTGTTAAAGTGTTTAAGGGGAAACGAACTTCAAGTGGTAGGTTGTTAAATGTGGAGTCCATTTCACCCCTAATGTTAAAATAAAGTTAGTGAGATAATTTTAACATGTATTTATTTATTTTTACAAATGTGGGAAATAAAATTTAGTTTGATATTCACTTCCCACATTTGTGTCATGATTTATGGAGAAATAAGTGTGATTTAAAGAGGTTGAGAGAATCAAGGGATTATATTTTATCTAGTTGGTTAAAACCACTATTATTTTGTGCTATTTTGGTGGGGATATGGCTTGTCACTAAGGTATGGAATTTTTTTTCAAAGAGTATAAATAAGGGTGAGAGGAAACACATTGTAATTATGTTTTACATCTCAGTTTGAGCTTTGGTTTCTCTCTATGGTTAGTGTGATCAGTTTTGAGGTGTAGGTTTGCATCTCAAGAATTCTAGTGTGAATTCAGACTAGAGAAAATCATCTTTATGAGAGGTTTCATTTTTAGAGTTATTTTTACTCTTTTTTTATAATATTATTGAGATCCTCTCAGTGGACATATCCCACATTGGGTGAACTATGTTATATCAATGTTATGTGTGTATTTTTTGCTTGGATCTAAATTTTTATTGCATATATCTCTACTACTATGATTTTGAGGAATGATTTATGTGTTGCATATTATCACATAATTAATTAATTTTAATCATTTAATTCCTAACTTCATCATCCTCCTCATCAGAGTCACTATTGATTACCTTTCCTTTAAATAACATTAGGAGCACTAGTCCCTTCTCCTGAACATGTCTTTAAGGCACTCTTATAGAATGGTAGTGTCCTTAAACACTTGCCTACAATTGATTTTTAGTGACTCCAATAGCTTTAATCTTTGTGAAGAGAATGATAAGGCATGTAAAAACCTCTCCTTGAGAACCTCCTAGTCTCCTATCTCTTGGCATGTTTCATTTACAATGTACCACATGCATGCCCATGTTTTCAAGGTCCTATAGAAAGCATGCACCCATAGGTTTTTGAGCATGTTCTTACCATAAATAGTCCAGGTTTATTCATATAAGAATACATACACTATTAGGTTAGAATCACCTGAGTAAGTAGGTATATCTAATAACTCGTTACTCTTTCCAAACTTAGTACATATTGTTGCCTTCATATCTTGCCATGTTGGTAAACTAGGCCTTTGCACTACCTACTAATGAGCAGTAGTGCTCTTTAGGGTATGTACTAGTGTACCCATTCTATCTATTTCCTTGGTAATGCACAGTTCAATGTCATGGACATAGTCTCTATAGGCTAGGTCCCTCCATATTTTTATATAACTACAAGATTTCTGTTACTCAATCAAAACACCCTTTTCCTGACCCTTTTCTCATGGGGAACCCATTTTTTTTAGTGTGATCAACCTTGATTAGTCTCATTCTAGCTAGTCTTGTCTCAGTTTCCCACACTAGGTAGCACTTTGGCTAATAAATTCATAACCCTCTTAGACCCATCAATTTTAGGCTACATCAATTATATTATAAGTTGATTATCCATCCTCCCATTTGAGAAATATTTTGTCACTTGGGTCAATATTCTCAGCACCCCATGCCATGATGTTATAAATTTGGTTGATCCCACCTTTGAGATCAACACTTTACACATATGGAGGCCCTTGATCACTTTATAGGGATATCACCACCCTCCTAATGTCATTGTTGAAAGTCATGTAGAACTTCTTGAAGTGAATATATGCGTTATTGGCATAACACCATGGCTTCCCTAAGAGTGTTGGATAGTTATCATAATCAACCAAATCAATTACCTCAAAGTTAGATCAAAATTTGGCACCCATATTATCTACAATGGTACCCTTCAGGATCTTGATAAGTTATGCTTAGGTTTTTTTGGTCATAAAAAACATATGAGGGGAGGGCTTTAAGGGTGGTCATCCCATCTTATCCTAGGTAGTTTTGGTCAAAATGTTGACCTTGGTGCCCATTTCTATAAGGACCTCACAAACATACCATCCATTGATGGTGGCATTTGCAAGTAGTTCTTAGTAATACTCTACATTATGAGTATGCCTTACTTCATGTGCCTACTCTATATGTGGCACAACTTCAAACATTAGAGATGAAACCTCCTCCTCTGGTCTATTATCTATGTTCTCTAAAAGCAATTTTTTTAGTAGGGGCAACATCCTTTCAGATTGTATGAGGGACAAGATCTTGGTTAACTCATATACTTTAGCCTCCTAGCTATCTTACTTCCTATGCAAGGTGATTGACTATTCCTCTAGATCTCTAGCCAATTGGATCTCTCCCTAAAAATTTTGTATTACACTCATGGATTGTTGTAGGACATCATTTTGTCACACTAGGTCATGGTAGGGTGAAATTTTTGGCATAAGTCACATTATACACTCAATGTGGCTTGACTCACCATATTCTATGCATCATTATTTTGTTATCACAATAGGTGGTTGTTTGATGAACCCACTTTGAGTCATGGTATACACCTTAGGTGTCTCCTCGTGAGTCTATTGTGGCTTGGGAATCCATTTCTCCTTTTTTTCTCATGTCTAACCATGGCATCACCTTTATCTACACCAAGTCAACCTTGAGTCATCTTTTTGTATAAGTCTAGGCAATCCTTGACCATATGTGGTACTTGATAATACCCACACATTGGGTATGTGGGGTACTCACAAAGGTAATACTCAATTGACCCATACTTGTAACATGATTTTGATGAGAATCCTCCTCCACCACATCCTCCAACTTGACTGCATATACCTCACTGATTCTCATAGCCATTATTTTTCTGGCCATAGCCTTCATTTCTTTAGCTTACCTACCTACCAACTATTGTCATTGCCTACCATGCACCTCTCTCCATATTTTAGTGCATCTCATTAATGACTTGATAATCCAATATTGAATGACTATAGGCCTCACACATATTAAAATAGATAGTAGTGTTTACTTGAATGGCACATTGCAATAGGGGATAGTTTTGAGATTCATGTAGCCCATGACAAACTTCACAATTGAGAAGTAAGGTGTGAACATTTATTTTAAGGTAATTATTCTTGTTATGTACATCCATCTCATAATTAATACACCACAATCCACTATAATTATCATGCACTAAACCAATATTCATCTTCTATAGTTAGGAGGCCATTGACATTATCTATGCCTCTATAAATGGGCTAATCTTAGTGTCAGCACTACCTACTACCTTAACTTGAAGCTTGGATTCAAGTGCTTCATGGGGGTATGTGAAGGTTTCTCCTAAAAGGTACTAAAAAACCCCCAACAAACCATTGCACATGTTGGGAGAGGTGGATATCATATGGAAGCTTAGAAAGGAGGGTCTTACACTATGCATCATATAGGTGCATGCTCTTAGAAAGCCCTTGGCTGATTTTCTTGAGCACAGTGATGCTCTATTGGTCAAATTTAGGAATATCAAATTCCTTCAAGAAATACTCCTTTGGTATATCATAATCAACCATATCCTAGTTTGGATCAAATTTTTGATACCAGGTATGGGAATGATCTAGTAAGTTTGTCATGAACTGAGTCACCTTGTGCTCTGATTGGGTGATACCTTGTTCACACCATTAAAGTTCACACTTGATTACATGCTCTATGACATTCTCTATGCCATGATACTTGAGAAAGTGTATTGTCATTTCATAATAAATCTATTGAGGGCATGGTGTTAGAGTATAGAGTGCTTTCCCCTGGTATTTATGTTGGAGGTGGTCCTTTAATGCCTCCAGTTGTAAAGTTGAGTGCTGACCCTGTTGGTGTAGGTTACACCATTGATCTCAATAGTGTGGTATAGCTCATGTGTGGCATTAAGACACTTCCTACAAGTTATTTCCCAATCAATGTAGATGACATCCTCTAAATGGGAATGCTTGAATTTATGTTCTAGATTCCTTGGTTAGTGCTCACTAGTTTTATGGTATTCTTGTTCAATATTTTGTAAGGAATCATTTGTTTGATCATAAAATATTGGCTCAAAGTTTAAAGTATATTGAATTCAATGTTAATAATAGGGTCAGTTATCATTCTTCTATCTTTTGGTGGATAATCTAGTGTATGAGCTTGTGCTTTAGGTTTAAAGGGGGTAGGTGATTATGTTGTATCCTCATTTCCCACATCTTGTAGGAACCCAATACACTCTTCACCCAACTACTTATCTTGTCTCTTGCTTCCTCCTCTCTTTCATCACATTGTTATAGTTAAATGGATACTTCCCCATGCTCTTACCACTCACTATAGGTCCTCTCAACACTTCTAGGTTTTAGATCCTCTATCACCCTACACCTTCACTTGTTATAGATCTATCTTCATATCTTTTAGGTGTCAATTTTCTCATCCCTTTCCATCATGCTTCACTTACACTTCCCCTTATCACCTTCTATGCTTGCCCATATGTGTAAATATTTTATCTTTCCATATTCATGGTTTAAATACCATAATCCACGAGTAATTTCTTCTGCTCAGTGTTGAACACTCTTATGAACATGCCCCTTGGTTCATAAAAGAACTCATACTCTACTTTTTGAGGGCAAGAAAAGGTCGACACTATGAATTCTAACATGTAGTTATTTAGTGCACTAATTCACCACTTATCTATAGTTCATGTAAAAATATCATCTAGGCTTTCAAGCCTCTCTAGGTTCTCCTTTGTCCACTTGAAGCACTGGTCATAGCTTCATCTTCTAGAGGTGGTATAGGCAAGCAACCACCAGTACACATGTTAGGTAGTTCACAAAATAACACCTCATATAAAGCATCATATAGGTTAGTTTTCACCCATTTTCTTGGATTTTATCTTTGGCATGTTAGATGTTTCTACACAAAACTATCTTCCACGTGCTCTAGCTAGTTCTTGATGTTTTTGAGTGAGTCAGACCATCACTCTATTGTACTATTATACCAAAAAAATTCAACATGAGTCTCGAAAATAGAACCAAAATGTTGTAGAAAAGTTTCCTTATTTATCTCATGTGCTTACCAATAAATCCAAGTTAGTTTTTTACTTGATATAGCTAGTTATAAGCATAGTAATATTTTATAGTGCACAACATTTAAACATATTACTACACTAGCATCAATTTCACACAAGGTGTAATCCTTTTACACTCACCCAAATCAAAATAGTGAAGAGACCAAGGGCCACATTAGGCTATTTGAAACATGGCACAACCTTAGTCTCAATGGGGCTTAGTCATTAGTGAAGTGGGCTTAGGCAGTCTATCAACACCTATCATTCTAGATAAGATCAGGCAGTGGAAACCTATTCAAGGGTATAAGTCTTTTGGTGTAAGTTCATGTCTGGATGGGTATATCCCTTAATGTAAAAATCCATACAAATAATAAGTTAAGAATCATTCAAGTGCTTAGTCAAGTCAAGGGAATGGATTATGCTCAGTTGCTCACTCTTCAAGTTAGTGCTCTAGGCATGATTACTAGGACCTCGATGCATGCCAGTTTCAACACTTAGTGTATTTTAAAAGTATAACAAGGTCACTATATGGTACAATGATGCCATTAGTGACTTGGAATAGACCTTTCATCATAATACATTCCATAATGAATATTATATCATTACTCATACATAAATCAAGTCATGACCATACATAAGATCTATACTACATGAAATGGACCAACACCTAAGTAAATATACAACACCATTTCTATTAAGTCACAGTTCATCAACAAAGTTTAGTTTATATAGAAATAGAGTATAATGTCATTTCTCTACTACTACATGCCTAGTGGCTCATAGGCAAACTTGGGTGTTACAATGCATGGTGATTCTCCAAAGTATTCATTCTTGTTTTTAAGCCAAAATGTATGTATAGTACCAGAACTAATCCTATAGATCTTTTTTTCATTAATGTCACCCCCTTTCTTTAGGTTCAAGATTGTTTTTATAAGTAGGGGAACATATTTTAGCTAGGTTAGATGGGTGCATGCTAGGTATTGAGCTATTTCTAGGGGTCATTATGCTACTCGCTCCACTACTCTAGCACCTACACTCCCCAACCACCATGTGTAAGCACTCAATTATATTCTCTTTCAAACCCAGGCGCTAAACAACTACTTTCTAGCTAGCATAGGATCCACAGGGATCCTCCCATCTAGAACTAAAAGTACCAAGAGAGAAACCATCAACAATGATTTCCTCACATTGAGATCTATTGAGTTGGCATGGTCCACTAGGTAGCACAAAAATGGACCCAACACTTGCCTTCCAATTCATTCTTTGAGGATCTTCACTACTCACCTTACTATTTCTCCTCCTTTCTTACTCCTTTCTTCTCATTAGACTATTGTATTTCTACTTCTTTGCTTTGTCTATTCTCCTTAAAAACTCATCCTCTACATCTATGAGGTGTGTCACCTACTTCAACAAAAAAAATTGTATGTGTTCTACCTTTTCCAACTCAATTTGTCCTTCATCATACTTTGATTCTAACAAATGGTTCTCATCCTTCATTCTTACTCTTGCTCCATGGCTTCCTTCGTCATTGATATCACTTGATTCATATTTTGTTAGTTGTCTTTATCCTTATCAATACTAGTTCCTTCTTCTTTTTACTCCAATGAATTCATAGACATCTCAACCTTTATCACTTGTTAAAGTAGGATTTATTTTGTTACCTATTCATTACACTTCTCCATCTCTTGATATGTCTTCACACTACTTTGCTCATCTTGCAAGAACAACTTCTTAAACAATTCACATTCATCATCCTACAATATGGTTTGGCATATTATTTTATTTCCATCATCATGAAAATCAAACAACAACTAAATTGTAACTTCACCCATTGAATAGATTACCTTTTCAACTTGTTCATGCTTCAATTGATTAGTTTTTAGTTTTCTTGCTTTTGCTTCACTATGTTTCTTCTTTCCTTATTCTTATTTGAACTCACTCATGAGCTTCTCCTATCCTTTTTCACCTGTATGAATCCTTTTGATGGACTGAAAATATTTTCTAGCATCTTCAATTCCTACTTCAATGTGAGAGCATCTATCCTTTCATCATCTTCATCAAATTTAGGACCCTATTGTCTTTCATGTTATTCAAACTTTTATTCTATACCAACATATACAACCATTATGTCTTTATTCTTCATCAATGCTTCATATCTATATGCATTTAAACTCTCATCTTGTTACCACCCACTTGTGCTCATTGAAATTATTTTCCATGCTTTGTAGTTTATTTTTATGATCTCATTCATTAACTCAAATAATTAATTATCATACTTATCATAGATGACTTGCTTACCTTTCCACATGATTATGTTCTCTTCACACCTTTCATATTGTTTCCTCATTGAGTTACTCAACTACATCTTCATCTCTTTGTATTTGTTTAATTTTACAATGTTGTCTTGCTTCTTGAGTTTGTAACTTGTCTCTTTCTTTATGTTCTTTTGAAATGTACTTGCAACACTATCTCTTTGTGCCATTTCCTTTCTCTTCACAACCCATTTTATGCCTTGCACATTCTTGGACTGAATTTTGCTTCTTGTCTCATCTTCTTCATGCATCTTTGCTTGATATCCTATCATGTCAACTTGATACAACCTACCCTTTACTATTTTACTACACATTTTCTCTTGTCTTCCACCTGTATTCGTTGCTTGCATGACCTCTTTCTTTAGCTTATCCTTCTTCTTATCACCACTTGATGCCTTGAGCCACTTAGACAACACATAACCATGCTTTTGTACTCTCCTTAAGGGTTGCACTTTGCCCTTCATTTTTCCAATTTTTATATTACCTTATTTATTTTCAAATGTGCAATCAAAATCAAATCTCAAGAACTCATTTAACTCATTGAAGGAATGTTGTAAGTTTATTTCCTTTGTCAAGTCTTCATGGTTTACACTCATGTCTTCTTTGTAATCATCCTCTCTTTCTTCATCTATAATTATTTTAAAAGAATCATGAATCTCCTCTTCCATATCATCCATAACACATTGAAAATCTTTAATGTTCACCATATTGATTTATACAACCTACTTTCTTTCCTTATCTTTTTCATTCATCTTGATGGGTGATGTACTTGACCCATTTGTCACAAGATTTAAGGCCTTATGCTTAACCTTCATCCAAATTTTCTTTACACTTTCATACACAAACTTAAATGCAATGTTAGAATAACAAACAAGAGACCACATAGTCTGCATGAATTTCTCTTTCATAGAAATTTTCCTCTTCTTCTTATCTCCTCCCTCAAGTGCTCTTAGTTTCACTCTTCTCTTCATGTTATCCTCACTAAGAAATTTTTTCTCAAATTCTCTATCTTTTTTCTCTCATATCAACTCTTCATCCTCTATGCTTATATGGGTTATAATCTCTTTATTCTTCTCTTTCCCCAAGGCATTCATCTTGTGCCTTTTCTCTCTCTTAAGTAGCTTAAGTGTCTACTTCACCTTCTTCTTCATGCTATAGCCAATCCATTGGCTTTATTAATATTTCATGAGCTTCACCATGGGCTCTATCTTCTTAGAACTATCCCCTAACTCTCTTAACATATAATATACTTATTTTACATTGATCTTCTCTCTTTTTCTTCACTTTCTATGCCTACTTAGACCTATCACTTAGAAAGCTTACCTACTTGCCTATTAGACCTCTCTTGGATATAATTCTCTTTCTATACTCCTTTATCTAGGATTTATATTAACTCCCTTAACTATCTCTTGGATTCTTCCTCTTCTCTCTCTTGATCTTCAATTCTCTTTCCACTCTACCTTCTCTAGATCTCTTGACTAGTTTCAAGTCCTTCTCATTAGACTTAGTAGATTTAATTTATCTCCTTATCAATATTCAATTTACCTCTACATAACTCAATATGTCATACCTTCACCACCTTATTTTCCCACAATACCCCTACAATTTCATCTCATTAAATCCTCATAGCATTTTTGACAATCTCAAATTAACAAGCTTTTAAGAACTCAAAACAAAATTGAGCCAACAACTTATCTTAATCTGATACCAAATTATGTATAGGGTTATGATATAATACTCAAACTCACAATTCATGGCTCTAAACTCGGTCATTGATCACAACTACCAATACTTTGTTTGGTCCTTAAACTTCAATGCTCAACAATAGTATTTGACCTTCTCTCTATGTTTGCTAGCATCCTTTGCTATATCCCTTTTTACCAAGAATATTGGAATCATTATTTTATATCATTATACCCCTCACAAGTCTCACATTCATTCCCATAACTCATATCATTCACAATTTCACCTCCTTTCATTTAACTCACTTACCAACTTCACTCTAGACAAGCTCTTCAAGGCTTAAAAACTTCAATCTTGTATAGAGTTCATGAACATAACCTACATTAATATATGACTTTATTTGGTCATATCACACTTTTATTAACCCATTTTTACCTCTCAATTGTTATCCAACACTCACATACACATTGCAAGCCCAATAGTGAAGTTTCTTGCTTGTAGCCTTTTTTTCATAAATTCCCTTAGTATGAACATTATACTAGTCCTATTGAATATCTAATCCCATATTTGGTCACACTCTATGTCCTTATAATCCCTTATGAATTTTCATCTCCTAATTCCTTGTGTAGATAGTCCTTCTTTTGTAAGTTCTTTGTGAATTAAGCCTTTTACCCCTCCATACACTTGCTCAGTCACTAAATATATATTATACTATATATTATTTGACCAAAACCTATTAAATAATTTTAATCAAGTCAAAATAATTATTATTACAAAATTTCAATATTTTTACATAGGTATAATTCAATTTATTGGGTTTTTAATTTCCAAACCCTAGTAGGCAAATGTGTAGGCATGTGCATGGCTGAGAGGGGTTAAAATGGGATAAAGAGAGTTATAATACACTTCAAGACCTCAAAAAAACTTTGAAGGTTTTGTACTAAAAATTTCCATCTCTCCAAATAGTTAATAAACCTAATTCAATCCTATTATGTCTTATAATGATCAAAACATGGAAATCTGTATACTTTTAGATGATTGTATAGGGGTTAGTGGTATGTTTACACTTCAAGGAAGTTTAAGGACATCACCAAGGATATTATTATATATTATTAACCTTACACACATATTAAAACTTAATCAACTTCATAACCATTCATTACCTCAAAACACCTTCTTTCATTGCATATTGACTAAGTGAAATAGGGTATTGACTATCTCAATAGAGTTCTCTCATTCATGTGGACTGTGTATTGTATATTTACCATCAGAATTGCATTTAATAAACTACTCTACCATTTCATCAAGAATATAATTATCTATAGACCATCTTAAATAGCACTATGATGTTCTTGATATAAAGACTTCAAGAAACAATAAGACACTACCTTCTTGAAGTGTCATAGTCCCAATAGGGTTTACAACTCTAAGATCTTTCTCTTATGATCTTTATTTTTAGAATGTGACAACTTATAGTTTGAAAATTAACATGATTTATATTACCTATATATTATTAAACAATAATTTCTCTTATGTCATTAGTCATAAACTCCATCAAAACCTTCTTTTGTCTAATTGTAACCTACAATCTCTGCTCAAACCTGTAACTAACATAAACAATGACATATTCATAGCCTCCATGGCTTACAAAAAAATATAAAATTAAATATAATCCATACACTTTTTACATGGGAGAGTGAAAATGCAAAATAACTCCTCTTTATTACTATGAATCATTCACAATTACATATTCAGTCCATGAAAGGACTCTATCAACTTTCTTGGAGAATTTATAGTCTAATTTTCTTGGTTTCTCACTCTCATTCTTGGATATGTCTACCATCATTTTACTCTCTTCCCATGATAAAAATACCTTAAAATTTCCATTCTTATCCAACATCTATGTTATTTTTGGTAGTTACAACTAAAATCCTCTTACATTGCCATCTCAACGTATGAGTGGTAGTTACATTAGTTAACATGTCTCTTAATTTTCATCACCTTATATACTTAGAAATATAAATTCCTTAAAACACTCTTTTCATGACCTCTTAGATACTTATACAAACATTATCTCTCCTAACACTTGACACCATGCTTGTTGTCCTTCTAGGCTTAGTCTAGGATCTAAATTTTTGAATTTACATTTTTGGAGGGAAAACTACAAACACATACAAATCACACTCCTAATGACTCATTAAGATTATGAGAAAATAAAAATATCTTAGAGGATCCTTCACACACACTTATACTCCAGAATAGATCATTTGACCCCTAACTATCATATATAAATTCAACAACTAAACATGGTATTTTTCTTATTAGATGTTCCTGCATTAGATAGGTGATTCCATAGCACAATGGATGGGCTATGCAACTAGTTTAAGGTTAATACCATTAATTCAATCCAAATATGTCACCAAATATGTTAACCAAAATTTGGCTACCATGAATGAGTATCATTTGAACTTTGGTCTTCACACTATTAGCCTTGTTGATAGCCTTTTGAGAGGGTTCTTGCTAGTCATGGTTGGTCTTCCATTGCTGAGCATTATATTGTTAATACTAGTTTTCAGAGGTTACTAAGGTGGTATAGTCAAAATGAGAAATTCATGATCCTCAAATTATTAACCAATCCCATTGTTTAAACCTTTATAATGTTTTTAACATCAATTAAGATACTTTTGGGGAAATTAAGATAATGGAATATTTGTCTCATATTCATTCAAGTCATTGTATCTAAAGGTCTAATGTGTTTCAGTATTTTCTATAGGTTATGAAAGTTCCTTTGGTACATTTTTCACTTTTTGAAGGTCATGTCATCCTTCTTAGGTCGTACACTTGGTCAAAATGCTAGAATACTTCAATTCTAATGTGAAGGTGGCAATTTCAAGCATATTACATAACTATCAAGGCATAATAACATATATTTTTTAGGATATTACATTGGTATAAGGTAATGGAATCATAAAATAACTCATTTTAACATCCCCACGTTCAAATCATGCTTATGAAACATTAGTAGGCTCAAAAAAGACAAAAACACATTCATGTTCTCTATCTAGTTTATTGGTAGTCTAGGAGGGTCTAATAGTTTTCATTCAGTACATGGAGGAGAGAGAATATTTTGGAAAATTATATTAAATAATTAAATTCACTTAATTCCATTATAAATTATGGCATTGGTTTCCATATCTAGGCCTTGTTCTTTATGAATCATGACTAAAAAAATAAGGAGATCTTAAACCCTCCTGAAACCCCAAAGGATATTTTCCCCTTACTTGAGTGCATTTTAGGATTATTTAATGAAAATTAATGTGGAATAATCTCTTTTATAGTCATATAATCTTCTAAAACATCAAATTTTATGCATGAAATCATGATCTAGATTTGCTAATGTCAAACAATGTGGTATTTTTCCATGATTTGTAGGTTTAGACAAGCTTCATGAGAAGTATGAAGCATAATCAACATAAAAAAAGATGGAAGAAAGTATTAATGAGGTTTATATCTTAAAAAATTCATAATAACCTCTCGTACATCATTTTGAAGAAATATATCAAGCATGCATGAGGAAAATATGAGGTAACAGACCATTATGGGTATTGAAAAAGAGATTTTTAAATGAGTTTCAAGTGTGAGTGGTAAGATGATAGAACTAGAAGGAGGTCTTGATCATTAATGTAACTTAAATAGTTAATTTTTATATTTTTAATTTAATCAAAACCATGTAGTCTTTAAAATATCACTAATGTGGAAAAGGGGTAAAACACAAGTGTTCACTCATACATGCAAACTGTCTAAACCTGCATGCAACCTAGAGTTGAATGTCCTTGATTAAATTACATGGTATCTCATTGAAAAGGTATATAAAATAGGTAATATAATTTCAAAATATTTCCAAGTTATTTTAAATCACCAAATGGAAAGAGAATCAACTCAAACGATAGAGTTGAAAAGGGTCTTGAACTTAGAATAGAATAAATGCCTATACATAAAGAATGTACATTTGAGAGTTAAGATTGAGATTTGAAAAGTTGTGTTAGGTCAAGATAAAATGTTTAAATTAATTTTAAGGTGTGGAAATAAGATAAAAATTCAAAAACCCACTCTTAGAGCCAAATAGAACTTTAAGACTAGAATGACACCTACAACTAGATTGTTTTAGGACTACAAACTTTAGATAAAGGCATCTTAGCAAGATATTATATTTTATCTGGATTGAATAAGTTATTAACCATTTAAATTAAACTCTATAGTTGTTCTCAACATTAATCAAATCCTTTGAAAGCTCTAAATGAATAAAACCCAACTCTCTAGCAAGGTGGTGATGGTTTTGGACTCCAATGTACACCTATAAAATTACCTGTATGAAGATGTACTTTCTCAGTTGAATATTGAATATAAGTATATTTTAATTTATGATAATAAATTATAAGGATTTTAAAATATTTTTTCATATATCAGGAGATGAATTCAATAAAAATGGTCATTCTCATGCTTGGACAGGGTGTTAGGCCTAAATGAGCATCTATAGGCCCACCTATGCAAAATATGAGGAAAAATGTTTTTTTGTATTGAATGAAGCTAATGAGAAATGTGAGAGATTAAAGGAGATGTTTTACCAGGATACTCAATGTGAATAATGTATTTATAGGTGGATAAAGTGAGAAAATGCAAAAAATGAGATCAAGAATCCTAAGACAAGCCTAATGTAGACCCACATGTATGTACCCAATTTAGGAAGATAACATGAAATTTTTGTATTAAGTTTAGGTTTTTTATGGCAAATAAATGTGTGGAAGGTCATTTAATAATATTAAATAGAGGTGAAACTCCTTCCAATATGAATAAAGTGGCATAATAATATTGTTAGGGTCACTAGAAGAATGTTGATCTTAAACCCTGACCATAGGAAAACACAAGTTGCAGTGAGTTGTAAAGGTGAAATGATGAATAAAATAAATTTAATACCTCATATATTGTTTCAAAAACCCAAAGGATAAGTTTAAAACCAAAAAAAAAAAGTAAAATTACACCTTATCATGCAAAATCACCCTTCTCAATCTCTTAAACGGGCCTAAACAGTCAAAATTGGTCATCTTCTTTTGCTCTGAAGTCAACGATCAACATGCATGGGAGAAAATGTATTTTAGGTATGTTGAATAAGTCTATGTAATTCAACTCAATGGAATTTTTTCTTAGGTTAAGGTCTATATATTTATGAACTACTTTTAAGAATATAAACACACCTAAAACCCTATAAGAGACCCAACAAAGAAGATTAGTATTCTAAATGCCTCTAATGGATTGGTAAAACATATAAAAACCTTGTATGGTCTCTAAAAACACTTGGTAATTTGATTGAGTCACTATTTTGTAACATGTGAGGTATTGTTGTATGGAATTTGGCCTAGAAATGACTATTACAGGCCTTAAAATGTAGTTTTTTATGGTTTCTCATGAAATTTGACTAAGTAAATCCTAATTGAGTACCTTAAAAACACTTATGAATTGGATAAGGTAGGTTAATATGATTCTAAAGACTCATTAGGATGTTATAAAATGATTTTAATACCATTTGGAGGTTTCAAGACACCTAGTGGTAAGCAAGTTGTTATCAAGAGCTCCTACCAGGGCTAATGCACATATGTATCCATCTTGGAAATGATTTTGAGATTGAAAAAGGTTGGAATGACTAAGTACACGGTGATTTAGAGGTATTAAATCTATTTTAACATTACTCAATAAAATTACTAAGTCTAGTATAGAAAGAGAGACATGTTATTGTGATCATTCTCATTTTCTTAAGGAGTACTGGTCCTCGTAACATATTTGGTTAGATGTGGGAAATAAAACTAAAGTTACTAAAGGTCATACCACTTATATTTATTGTTTTATTATCCTAGCTTAACCATTTGAAATAACTATTGTGTGTCTTGATAAGCTCACATGATTTTCACTTTAACAATAGGATCCCCTGATGTTGTGCCCAAACGTCTAGGATCCAAATCTAACATATGTGCCATCTTTTTTGGATTAAGAAAATTGTAAATTATGGATTAATGAGTTACACATTTAATATTGGATACAAATAAAAGTAATATGTAAGGTCAATAATAATTACATTCTCTTCATCTACATGCAAGATGGTGTATGAAACCTCACGCAAAGGCTTAATCTTCCAATGTGGATCGTCAAAGCATTACTTTTGATGATGCATCCATACCTTATCACCATCCATTAAATAATGAGATAAGTGGAATTCTTAATGGTTTTAATTTTACTTCAGATATTGGCATGAAATTGCCTCTAAACCTAGTGGTGAAATAATATGATATGCTACATAAAAATATTCTCTTTGTCCACTTCTCATTCATGTGCACAAGGCTCCATAATGGATCGTGCAAGATTGGATAGTTCTAGAAATGATACTGATTGAACCAAATAAATGTATGAAATGGAATATGTATCATAAAGGGAAAAATCCATTATAATCATGTTGGATTTATAATATATTATAATATCATTTTTTTGGATGCACATTGTTGTATAACATGAAAAAAAATGAACAAGTGTGTAGTTGAAAACTTTATTTTGTACATATTTATAAGGATTATAAGGTGTGGACTATTTTGATTTTCTATTTATCATATACCACAAATATTTCAAAAAGTGGATGATAAACTGTAAGTCACCATTAGAAATAATGGATGTTGCTAGTCTAAAATTAACCCAAACATGATCAAAGAATGAGTCCATAGATTTATACAAGTTGATGTTCTTATTATAGGCAACCATGATGACCATCATATAAAACCTCTCAACTAAAATTAACACAAAGCTGTTATAATTATTTATCATAGGCAATCGAGTAATGAAACTCATTGTTGATGGATTATGATGGCATGGATGAAGTGCCAAATAATAATTCATGGGATTCACTATGTAACAAGGTTCATAGAAGGATTGATGTGGTGCACAATGTTTATGTGGATGTGATTAAAGTAGAAGTTTCTTTTAAATTTATATAAGTTTCTTATTGATGTTGAATTATCCTACTATCTTGGTGTAATGTGCATCTCATATGAGTCTTTGGTGAGTTGTGCCATTAGGAATAAAGAGATGTCCAATGTTATAAAGAAGGTTTTTAGACATGTATAATTTTTTTTTTTTTTTAAATTGACCATTCACATGGAAGGTATGAAATTTTATGAAGTTTGAGTTTGTTTAGTAGAGAGATACCAAGATGTTAGATAAGCTATGATTGCATGTATTTGGTATCATGATGTGTGTGTACCAATGGTCGACTAAGATAATATGTGGCCATACAATTATTCTTCCATTTCTTATGATTTTATCACCAAATGGAATTGCTACATTTAATTCATCAACTTCATGTGTTGTATATTTTATAGATTCTATGTATGTAGGAACAAAAGTAGCTTATGATAAGATTGGATGATTTTATCCTTACGAAAGATGTAGTGGTGTCATTTATTGATATCTTAAATTATGGCATAAAATTATTTTTCATAGCTGGAGTACCCATAAAATGCATTATTGAATACCTATGATTAATAGGTGACTAAGTGTCCATGTTGTGTGAGTATCATATTGAGTGCTTAGTTAGATGCATCAGTGTGAATCTGAAATAAGTGGATAATGTCAAATATTTCTACATGTTACAAAGAAAATTTTATTGAGATCCTCAAGAAAATGTTGTTGTGTATATGTTCAGTTCTTCTTTGGCATGCATGATCTAACTTATAGACATGTTATGTGTGAAATAATAATAAAAAACATGCGGTATATATTTTTAAGTCCAATAAAAATCAACTTGGTGAGATGGTGTGAATTTGATCAATCTTGTATCACTTTTATCTACTATAGATCTACATGGAAGCATGCATAATCAATGATGTAGTCCATATACACACTCTATGTTTCACTAATTGTACACTTGGATAGGTTGGATTGAAACTTATGTTTTCCATTTTTTCTAAGACACAAGAGATGTTCTCCACATGTTCCTCCCAAGTCTTGTTGTAGTTGATAATGCCATCAATGGAGATGATGATAAAATAGTTAAGGAATGACATTAGTAGATCATCCATCAACCATAAAAAATATGCTTTCACATTGGTAAAACATAAAGGCATGACCAACCATTCATATAATCCTTCCCATGGTTTTAATGTTAAATTATAAAAATATTTACAATGTACTTATACGTGATGAAAACTTGACTTTAGGTAAATCTTGGTGAAGTATTATGTACCTTGAATCTAGTCTAAGAGGTCATCAATGTGTAATAGTAGGTATTAATTCTTCACCATTATATTATTGAACACACGATAGTTGATACACAAGATCAAGTTGATCCATATTTTTTTGGTGCAAGGACTATCAAGCTTATATAGTGGAAAAACATGGCTTGATATTTCCTTGATCAAGAAAATCTTGGATATGGCATTGGACTTCAACATTTTCATAGATGGACCTACCCTACTATGAAATAGTTGAATGAGGGTATCCAAGAACCAAATAAAATATGTCTTACCATGCAATGTGTAGTGGGGCCTTCTAGTTTCTTGAGGAAGACCTCATGTTGCCATAATAACTTATTGAGATGTTTTTAGTGAAACGCAGCGTACATGAAATGACATACTTTCTTTACTACACAAAATTTTCATAGACCATGAGAAATACTACATTCAACGTGTGTGAGATGAGTTTGTGACATTATTTGGAAGAAACCAAAGTGAGTTTGGTAATTGGAGGTGAATCTAAAATATTAAATATGCCTCATTTGGTGTGATTAAAATATTAATGTCACAGTATGTTGATAGGGTTTGTGATTGGGCATAGTCATGGAGAGTGACACTTGGTAAGATACACAACAACATGAAGCTAGGACATGGATGTTGCTTATTGGGAATGTTGCACAACATACCTAGATATTGCATGGTATGTTTTGCATTGCCAAAGACCTATAAAGTGCACAATGTGGTACTACTATAACACACAAATATGTTGAAGGCTACACATAGGATGCACAACGCTTCAAGGTGTTTCAAAAAAAGGGATGCTCAAATGATTTTGTGTGGCATAAGATGGATATGCAGTAATCCAAAAGCCAATGCACTATTATGGGATTATAAAGTGAGACTCTAATCATGGTGTGAGTTTCCACAAGCTCAGGAGCTCAAAGTCCTTGTGATGTATACATAGACATATGTGGAAGTTGCATATAGATCATATCAAATATTTAAAATTTTAATTTGGTGGGTAATGATTTCTTTATAATGCTTGAAATAATGAGGCAAAATTTAAATAAACTACTAAATAATTGATTTATGTGCATGGATGTACCAATGTTATCATATTAATATGAATAATCTAAACTCAATTTTTTTATTTTTTCATCTTTAATTTTAAAATTTGGAGGTGGTGAAGTATAATTGGTGAATAATGGTTGAAGTCTAAGGAGTCCACCAAGCTTCAATTCTAAACTTTGGATACCAATAGGAAACATATGAATTAATAGAACCTATAGCTGATTCATGTTTATTTTTTAATATTGTAAACAAAATCGTAAAATTATGTTGGATGTGATACTTTATTTGTAAATAGTAATAATGAAAGACTTATAAATCATCACAAGCTAAAAACCACATGCAAAAGAAGGTCCACAAGGCATAACAACACAATTGTTGGTGATGTTAGTAGGGATGAGCTTAAAGATCATAAGTATGGTCACTAATTTGGGTAGTATAGGCAAGAATTGACAAAAAATACAACCAATGACAAATCATTTGCAAATAATATGCATAAGTGAGTTGGTGAGGGAGTTTTTCAATAGGCAATCATTTTGAGAGGTTAATTCTTTGGCAAAACATGTATCTACTCAAAAGAATATTTTTGTTGATGTTTATGTCATTAACCTATAACTTCCTAAAATTGTTTTGATACCGGTAGTATATTATTAATCCCCTCGCCCTCTAGACTCTTACCACATACCCACATCACCTTCTAGCTTCTAGCCTCTTACCCATAACCACCTCACCCTATAATCTTTTACACCATTGAAAATACTTTTGGTATTCATAGTGCCTTATTAACCACCTTGTCCTATAACATCTAACCTTTAACATCATAGCCCATTGCCAAACTTATTTGCACCCGTAGTGTCTTATTAACTGCCTCACTATGTAACCTCTTACTACATTAACTGGGAGTGCCCATTAACCACCTCTTTCTCTAATCTATTATACATATAAAATTACAATTCACATTACTATATATATATAGATGCTACATTGTTTATAAAGAGAAGCAACAATTTTTTGGGGGGAAACATCACAAAATAACCACTACAAACAAGATCGCAATTCAACTCAGTTGAGTAAAACTGAAACGTACAACATAAGTAACCATTAAGATAGAAGTAAAGATTAAAACATAAATATAATGAGAGAGAAGTCGGGGATGTAATTAATATGTGAGTGTGACGATGAACTTGAGCACTGTCTCAATGTCTGTGTGGGAAACGGTCTCGATGAGAGCATGACCCTGAGCGTTGTGGAAGAGTCCGCTGCCTCCTACCACTGCGATCTCCCTTTGGGGCAAAGCAACGTTCTCTTTGCCAGCGAATTCAATGCTGCTACCTTCGTATTCAGATCCTTCAAATTTGGCAGTGAAGGCCAGCAAGAGTGTATTGGAATGATGTTCGTCTTCATCTTCAAGTTCAGCTTCAGCGGTGGGCATATGATAGTAATATCCCTCCCCTTTTCCAAGCACAGCAGAGGAGTGAAGATCAGGCCCTTCTGTCAAGGTATCCTCAATCACAATCACATTATCATGCGGGACACCGGAAGCCCCTAAGATACCACTCTGAGGATTTAGCTGGCCATTAACAATGCCTGGAGCATTAAGGCCAAAGCCAGGAGTGAATGAGCCTGAGCCTAAGCCTAATCCCTGTACTCCTGCGTTGGGGACAAGCCCTAGGCCTGTGGTGGAAGGGATGGGAAGCTGGCCTATTGGAGAAATATTGATGGCTGCACTTGGTATAGTTAATGGTAGAGGACCATTACCATTAAAGTTGTTTCCAAAGGGACTTAGCAACCCAGGCATGCCAATGCCAATGCCACTGCCACCCTGAAGACCTATTGGAAAGCCTCCAACTCCAAGTCCAGGCTTGGCAGTGGCAGCGTGGTTTGGTCCTTCCATTACGTGGTGCATGAAGAAGGTGATGGTCTTTGGATTTGGACTTGTTGAAGACTCGCCTTCTTCTTCTTTGGTTTCCGTTAATAATTTTCTAGTTGCAGTTGCATAGCTGCCCCACATGATAACAAGAATAAGAAGCAGCAATGCATCACTCCTACTCTCCATCTCCTCCTCTGTACTCAAATCTCGCTCAATTTAACCCGTGGGATGGTGTGGATACGAATGTGTATACGCTTGCCTATATACACACAGCCGCACTATATAAGCACAGCAAATTCTTTCCAATTAAGATTACCTGCTTTCCAATAAACAAAAACAATTCCGTGGTTTATTATGGTCATCGGTCCTAAGTGAATTAGGAATGAGTATCGGCCTGAGCATGAATGAATGGTGAGATCATTTTAGATGACTGCTTACGTCTCAGTTCACCTGATCTCCTGCAACCGAATTTTCCTTCTTCTCTACACCATATTCTGTCAAACACCCAGCGCTAATTCATTTCTATGTATGTGGCGTTCGTGGGAATTAGTTTTATATCATGTAAGAATTGTTGCTGGGCGTGCGACTTCTTGGAATTGGAGACGTATAAATAAGAAGGATCCCTCTAATACATATACTTCCGTTAAAAGACTATGAGACAAACCCACATAATTATGTATGCCTTCATAAATAAACAATCAAAATTTATGTTTTCGTTTCTTTATCAAACTATCATTGCCACCAAAAGTGCAACGCAGAATGAAGCTGTGAACATAACATTGTTTAGTGAAAATGTAGTTTCTTATTCTATTAGAATACTACGCAAATATGAGATGATGGAAAAAAATTTGTAGCTAGGGTATGAAGATGAATATATATTATTAAAAAAAGTCTTTACAACTCACAATAATTACATGAGGTTGGAAGTCGGTTTTTTTTAAAGAGGAGTGATGGTTAGACTTATTTTATTTACATGGTTGGACTGTTAGGTGTTAAGTGATGTTAGAATATTTTGTGTCTAGTTATAAATTTTGAGAAGGTCAATAGGCATGATATATGGTAGAGTAATCTTAACATATGAATTATTAATGTTTACATGATTACAAGACATTACACACTCTTACAGATTAAATAAATGCATGTTTTCAAAATTAAATGGATGACTCTGAGATAAGTTAATTCATTCATTGTTTCAGAGGATTTTCACCCATGATTTTGTTAATAATGGTAATATTTAATTATTGTTGCAAATGTAGGTGAAGTATTATCTAGTCAATAATGCCACACCTCCACCCATAATATTTACAATTAATTTTAAAAAATTGCTACCAATAAAATATATTTCAATATATTTATTATTTACTAATAAATATATTTTTATTCAAATATTTAATTAAATACTTATATATTTTAATATGTTTATTAAAAATTAATGAATATTTTTTAATATTATATATATATATATATATAATCCATACCTTTACATGGTTATTTAAAAGTGGCATGTTTTTTTAAAAAAAAAACATATATATTAAACTTTATGTTTGACACGTCATAAAAAGGGGTTGCCAAAGAAGTTTAAGTAGCGTTAAGTTTCATGTGGGTTAATATTCTTTAAAAGAAAGGTGGTGTGGGATTTGCATGCACCTTTGTTAAAGTCTTTATTACAATAAACCATTTCCAAAGAGTATATGTTGTTGATCTTTATTTTAGCGCCAAACCCAAGCAAGGTCTCTTTTTCTTCTTCTTCTTTTTTAAAAAAAAAAATTTAATAATGGTGTTGACTTTGAAAAGGATAAACGTGGTAATTTAACATTTACATGTTTATTAAACTAAAGTTTTGGAGTAGTATGGTAATCTTTAATTATTAAGAAGTGCAATTTTGATTTCTATGGTAATTTTGAATTAATCAAGAAATGTAAATTTTGATTTTTTGATTTTGATGGTAAAATACTATGGTGTTGGATATTGATTGCAATACATTGTTTTTGGAAATAATTATTATAATTATGATATTAGAAAATATGTGACAATTTATTCTTTAAAGTTTCTTAAAGATTCTTGACAGGGGTTATATGCACGGTAAAGGGATTATAGCTGGCAAAAATTATTCAATAGATTATGTAGGGAAGTTTAATTATTTTCTATTTATGATAGCGTGGATCAACGTTGGTGTTAATTTTACGTCATTTTCTATGTTTAGCTATATGCCAACGATGTTGAATTTTATTTTGGAATTTTTAGTTTTGATTAGCTGTAAATCAAAACCGAATACAGGTAGCAAAAAATCTCAGAGAGCTAACGCCATACTGTCAAAATTAAAAAAATCTCAATTCAAAAAAATTATTAGTACCCTGAATAAATTTGTTATTGCCTGTTAGAGAAATATATAACTGCAGATTATTTTATAGAGGCAGTAATAGGATTTTGGTAGAGAAGCAGTGGATTTGCATAGAGAAAATTACAGACAAAGATATCTAAATACAGAGGCAGCAGAACCTTCGAGAGGTTTATTTTGTTTTACAGATAGATATCTAGTAGAAAAATAATTATTTACTCAGAGAGATTTTTTATAATCAGTCTCAAAGAGTTTTAATAAGATCGGAACACTCATAGAGTGGACTCAGGGATGTAGCCATTTGGTGAACCATGTAAATAAATCATTTGTATTATATTTTGGTTTTAATTTCCCCTCTATGATTATGAATCCTTTCAATTCCCTTTATTGAAATTATGAAAGTTTTGTAATTTAATTTTTGGATTTATTAAAAGGAGAAATTAAAAATTAAAATATTCTATTTTAATTTAAATCCGATCCAAGTATACTGTAAAAAAAATTTAAACTTGGATTTTTGAATCAATTCGGTATCATAATCTATTATCAAGGCCATTTAACACATTGTATAGCAATTGAAATAGTCTTGTATGTTAACCAAGTATTGATCAAGATATGATGAAGGAGAACTTACAAAGTTTGATCCTAAAATTGGTGCAAGATGTGCAAGCCAGCAATCAAGCATGCGAGCAGACATGTCTAAAGCAGAATTCCAGTGTGTCTTTCTCAACATGAAAAATATGGTTGAGGAAATATAAAAGGAACACAGAAAGGAAAAAGAAGCAAAGAGAGATTAAGCTGAAAAAGAATAAATTCATCTTTCACCTTCATCTTCTAAACAGGCCTCCTCTTCTATAGACAGTAAAACTATTCTACATTTGAAATTAGATGTTAAATTTTATTTTTCAGTTTATAATGGTGAGCTCAGTGTAGAGAAATTGGATAAATGGATCAAGCGGGTTGAGATATATTGTAAGATTCAAAATATTCTCAGTGAAGAAGCCAAGATTTAGTTGGCTAATATCTGTACAAGTGACACAACACTCATATGGTAAGAGAGTAAGATTCATGAAGATCTCAAGCAACATGTTAAGGTAATTTCTTCCTAGAATGATTTTATTTCTGAACTAAATAAATAATTTTATCATTTGGGTTATATGCACCAATCTATTATGGATTGACAGACTATTAGAGTATGTAGGATTATACTCAAGAGTTTAGAAAGAAGGCATTAATTTTGGGCATTCCTCTGTACAATTCAAAAACATTGCTAAAGTACATTGGAGGTTTGCATAGTTATTTGAGACATACTATTCTCATGTTTATTCCTTCTAACCTTGATGAAGTTTGTATGCAAACTACCCATATGGAAGCCAAGGGTAATATGACCAAAGAAGGCTATGGAAAGAAATCTCAAAACCCAGTTAAAAATAGAGGAAAAGGTAAACGAAAGGGTAAGGGTAAGTCTACTTACACTGTTAAGAAAGAAGAAGGAAAACCTTTTTGCAATCACTACAAAAAGAATCATGATCAGGCTAAGTGTTGGAAACTCCATCTAAAACTTAAGCCAAAGTGGTTCTGGAATAAAAAACAAAAGAATGCTAATGTTGTAATCCAACAAGACCTAGGATCAGATTTTGGTGATGAAACAAAAGTGACTGCTATGGGTCTACAAAGTTCAACTTCTTCCTCTTCTAACCCTAGACCTTATGTTATTGTTTCATCTTCTAAAACAAAATCTAAACATGCTGAAAGAAAAATAAATGAGCTTTTTCACATAAGAGTCATATCTAAGCATATTAAAATAGATACTCTTTTTGATAGTAGATCACAAGCTAATCTTATTTCTGAAGAGGTTGATAAAAAGTTAGGACTCAAAACTAAACCACATCTAAAACCATATCTTTTAGGATGGGTGTGTGATGATGCAAAATTATAGGTCACAAAAACATGCACCTTAAGGTTTGTTATTACTTCTAAATTCCTTGATGAAGTAGAGCTAGATGTAGTTCCTTTGGATATTTGTGAAATTATTTTAGGAAGTCCTTACTTATATGATAGTAAGAAAATATTTTATATATAAGAAAATAAATATGTGTTGGTAATGGATGGGATTGAATACATAGTAAGAGCCCATCATGTCAAAACCAATTTGACTCTTATCTTTACAGGATAAATGAAAAGATTTGTAAACTCAAGTAAGAGTTTTATTATCATGATTGTGAAAGCCAAGGATAGTGAAAAATCTAAGGCCTTAGAGGGTTGTGATCCTAAACATCAATTTGAAATATAAAATATTATTTCTAACTACAATGGTGTTTTTCAGGAACCACAAGGTTTACCCCCAGGAGGGAAATACAACATGAGATTCAATTGCATCAAGATGCCTCTCTCCCTAACATTGGCATGTATAGCTTGTCATTAGTAGATAATGAATAAATAAAGAAGCAAGTGATGGAGTTATTTGAGAAAGGAGTCATTTGGCCAAGTACCTCTCCATGTGGTTTGTCTATTATTTTAGTATCAAAGAAAGATGGTGCATGGCAGATATGCATGGATTTCTAAGGTTTAAATAAAATCATGGTTAAAAATAGCTACCCTCTTCTTCGTATTGATGATTTATTAGATCAATTAAAAAATGCAAAGTATTTTACTAAGTTAGATTTGAGAAGTGGTTATCACCAAATAAGAATAATTGATGGTGATAGTTGGAAAACCACTTTCAAAACTAAGCAAGGTCTATTTGAGTGGCTTGTTATGCCTTTTGAGCTTTGTAAAGCACTTGCTACATTTATGCAGGTTAAGAATGATGTGTTAAGACCATTTCTTGATGATTTTATAATTGTTCACTTGGATGACATTTTGATCTTTAGTAACACATGGGAAGATCATCTTAAACACATCAGGAAAGTCTTAGATACTTTGCAAAAGGAGATCCTTTTTGTTAAGATGTCAAAATGTGAATTTGCAAAAACATCTTTAGTTTACTTAGGCTATGTTGTATATAATGGCTCATTAAAAATAGACCTTGCAAAAGTTTTAGCCATAGTAAATTGGCCAAGGCCTAATAATGCAATAAAAATTAGAATTTTTTTTGGAGCGGTTCAATTTTGGAGAAAATTTATTGCTAACTTATCTTACATTACATCTCCTTTACATGCTTTAACAAGTATTAAGCAGGTCTTTCAATGGGGAGGAAAGCATGAAAAATATTTCAATACCTTGAAATAAAAGATAAGTACAACCCCAATTCTTGCAATTCCTAATTTATGACAATCTTTTGAAATAGAAACTGATGCTAGTGGGTATGTAATGGGGGCAGTATTAATACAAAACTAAAAAATAGTGTGTTTTCATTTGAAAAATTTGACAAGTGCAGTTAAAAATTATCCTAATTATGATAAAGAGTTATATGCTTTGGTGTAGAGTGTGAAAAAGTGGAAACACTATTTGATGGGCAAAGAGACAATCATCCATATGAATCATCAACTTTTGCAATACCTTCAATCACAATTCAAGCTAAAAAATCATGGTACTTCTGATGGATGGGATTTTTTCAACATCTCCATATTGTTATAAGGTACAAAAAAAGGAACACATAATAGGTTTGCAGATATAATTTCTACACCTTTTATTGTAGCATCTACTATTTTACAGCATAGTCTTTTTTTTAATGAAAGTTATAAGGAATAGTATGCTAGAGATGATGACTTTAAGGATGTCTATGAAGGTATGATGAATGGTAAATCAGTAGAAGCATTTGACTATCATGTGCATAATGAAATGTTATATCATCTTGAAGATTTTGTATTCCACAAGATGAAATAGCTTGCATGATTAGCGAAGCACACACTTCTCTTGTTTTAGGTCATTTTGGCATTAGTAAAATGGTTGCATAGTTAAAATATATTTCTATTGGCCATGCATGATAGAAAATGTATCTAAATATATTAAAGGGTGTATTCTTTGTTTCACATGTAAACCATGTAACTAGAAGTTAGGATTGTATACACCTCTTCCTTTTCCTAACCATCCTTGGGAAAGTATTTCTATGGATTTCATAGAAGGTTTACCTATGTCATGAAGAAAACATTATTATCTATATGTGGTTGTGGATAGATTAAGCAAAATGTGTATTTTGGTTCCTTATACTAAATAGGTTATAGGCGAGAATACTGCACATTTGTTCTTCAAGAATGTTTGGATTCATTTGGGTTACCCACTTCTATTATATCTAATCATGATGCTCGATTTATTGGTGAGTTTTAGTCATCTTTGTGGGACTTGATAGATACTAAGATAAAGAAAAGTACAACCTTTCATCTACAAACCAATGGACAAACAAAAGTGGTCAACTAAATAGTGGTACATTTACTCAAGGGATATTGTGGTAAACATCTTAAATTATAAGATGAATATTTATATTATGTGCAACTTTTTTATAACTATGCTTTACATTATTCTACTTTCAAGTCTATTTTTGAGACTTGTTTTAGTTATTTTCCTAAGTCTCCTTTGGACTTCTCTTTTGAAAATGAATCTAACTCATTGGTGGATGGAAATAGAGATGCTGAAAAGGCTAAAAATTTCATTGAGAGGATTCAAAAGACTTAGAAAGTTGTTCAAGAATAGCTGGAGAATAGACAAGCTAAATATAAGGATAGAGATGACAAACACATAATTGATCATCAATTCAAAGTAGATGATCAGGGTTGGCTTCACATCAACAAAGAAAGACTGAAATATGAAGGCAAAAAATTAAAACCAATCACATATGGTCCTTTCAAGATTTTGAAAAAAATTGGTACAAATGTTTTTTGATTAGATTTGTCTTCTTATATACATATTTATTTAGTGGTTAATGTAGAAAACATGAAATTTTATGGACCTCCTATGATCATGGATCAAGATGAGGGTATTCAGGTTCCTAATGTTGATGATTTTGCTCCTAAGTCTCTTCATTAGTTGCAGGGAGATATTATTATTGACAGGGAAACTAGAACTACACGAAGGGGTGATACAAAATATCTTCATGTGGGTTTGAAAGCGTTGTATCTAAATAAAACAAAATAAATGGAAATTGAGAAAGTGAAGGGAAAATACCATCACGTGGTTGATAATTAAATTCAACTTTTGAAGGTCCAAAAGTTCTTAGTAGGAAGGAATGATCTAGGAGATTTCCACCTATGATTCCGATCAATAATAGCAATATTTAATTATTGTTGCAAGTGTAGATGAGACATGATCTAGGCAATAATACCACACCTCCACCTACAATATTTATAATTAATTTTAAAAAATTGCTACCAATAAAATATATTTTTATTAAAATATTTAATTAAATATTTATATATTTAAATATGTGTATTTAAATATAATAAATGTTTTTTTTTAAATTAAATATTTATTCTTTTTAAAAATTAATAAAAACAAATTTAGAAAATCCGTACCTTTACATGGTTATTTAAAAATGGCATGTTTATTTTAAAAAAAAGAAACATATATATTAAACTTAATGTTTACACATGTCATAAAAAGGGCATGAGTTTCCAAAGAAGTTTAAGTAGTGTTAATTTTCATGTGGGTTAATATTCTTTAAAAGAAAAGTCGTGTGGGATTTGCATGCACCTTTGTTAAATTCTTTACTACAATAAACCATTTCCAAAGAGCATATGGTGTTGATTTTTATCTTAGCGTCAAAACCAAGTAAGGTTTCCTTTCTTAAATTTTTTGGATGGCATTGACTTTGAAAAGGATAAACATGGAAATTTATTTAAAACATTATATGTTTATTAAACCAAAGTTTTGCAATTGGAATAGTATGGTAATCTTTAATTATTAAGAAGTGTAATTTTGATTTTTTTTGGTGGTAATCTTAAATTAATTAAGAAATGTAAAATTTGTTTTTCTGATCTTGATGATAAGATAATATAATGTTGAATATTGATTGCAACATATTATTTTTGAGAATAATTATTATATTGGAAAATATGTGACAATTTATTCTTTAAAGTTTTTCGAAGATTCTTGACAGAGGTACATTTGTAAAGGGATTATAGCTGATAAAATATTATTCAACAGATTATGTGAGGAAGTTTAATTATTTTCTATTTATAATAGCATGGATTAATTTTGGCTCTAATTTTACATCATTTTCCATGCTCAACTATATACCAATGATGTTGAAATCCATTTTGAGATTTTTGATTTTGATCGGTTGCAGAGTAAAACCGAATACAGGTAGCCAATGCCATGCTATCAAAATGGAAAAATCTCAATTCAGGGAAATTGTTAATACCTCGAGAAAAAAATTTATTGTTCGTTGAGAAATATATAACTGTGGGTTATTTTACATAGGAAGTAACATGATTTTGGTAGAGAAGTAGTGGATTCGTACATAGAAAATTACAAATAGAGATATCTAAATATAAAGGTAGCAGAACCTCTAGGACATTTATTTTATTACACAAATAGATATTTGATATAGAAACAATTATTTACTCAAAGAGATTTTTTTGTAATCAGTCTCAAAGAGTTTTGATAAGATCAGAACACTCATAGAGTGGACCCAAGGATGTAGCCATTTGGTGAACTCCGTAAACAAATTTTTTATGTTATATTTTGTTTTTAATTTCCTCTCTGTGATCAGAAATCATTTCAATTCTCTTTATTAAAATTATGAAAGTTTTATAATTTAATTTTAAGATTTATTAAAAAGGGAATTTGGAAATTAAAATATTATGTTTTAATTTAAATCTAATCTAAACAAACTGTAAAGGTTTTTAAAACTTGAATTTCTGGATCACTCACATGTGAATATCTTGTGTGGAAAGTTTAGAATTTTTTATACAATGAAAAACATATATGCATAAATAAGAATAGTTGCACATAATCTTATGGATGTAGTTCAAGGTTTTACATGTGGTTTGACAATACGCAAGCATGGAGAGATCATAGTTATTTTAAGGAGTGCAATGACCTATGGGGGAATTGTGCACATATCCTTCCCTAGGGTTTTTGAATAAATGGCTCCCATTGCATCTTTCGTCATCTAACAAAACTAAACTTCAATATTTTCAATTTTATACCACTTATATTAATCTTGTTATTTCCATTCCTTAACACTCAAAATAAACAATGTGTCTCTTGGAGGGTGCATGTAGTTTTCACTTCAATAATATGATATTAGACACTAGATTGGCATGAGATCCAAGTTTGAAGGATGTTCTATTCTTATGGGCTCAAGTAAAGGAGGGTAGTATGGCTTTGTAATTTCCATGTTTAAGACTAGATAGAAACCCAAGTATTACAACATATCTATATTCAATGCATTATCTTTAGCTAAATGTTAGATGGTGTATGAACCATAGTGTAAAGGCTTCATCTTGAGGTGTGGAAACTTTAAACTTTACTTGTGTAGATGTAATTAGACATTATCACCCACTATGAACTCATGAGGTGTAAATTATGCATCATATCGGTCTTTATACTTTAACTATTGGCATGAAAGTATTTTTTAAATTTGTTGATGATTTCTTTATATGTGTTTTAGTAACCTATTCACCTTGTTCATCTCTCGATCTTATGTGTGTGTGAATTTGTGTCAGATGGTGTGTAATAGCATATGTCCTAGGGTGTTGTTAGTTATAACCTAAGACTTGTCTAGAAATATCTTTTCCTTTAATAATTTTGAAATTTTACCTATAGAGAATATCCTTAATAAGGTCTTTCATGGGATCATTACTAAACTTTACTCTATTTAGTTCAACTCATAAATTGATTCCATCTCCCATTGACTTAAAAAATATTTTAGTAAAACATGTGATAGTATTTGAGGAGCCAAAAGGATTACCACCTTGATGGACTAGGTTATTTTTATTGTTCAAAAATGGATGGGCCTTGGCAAATATGAATTTATTTCTAAGAGTTGATCAAAATTATGATTAATGATAGATTCCCAATCCCTATGATTGATGAACTCCTAAATGAGCTTCATGGTACCCTATTACTCTCCAAACTATAATTAGAGTAAGGTTATCACTAGATAAAATAAAGAACAAGATATTCTAAAAAAATAAATCATGACAACTACTATAAATTTTTTGTATCTCCCTTTAGGATTACTAATGCCCTATTAATATTTTAAGGATTGATTAACAAACTCTTTATGAGAGTATGAAATTTAACCTTCATGGGTTATGTTAAAATTCCACACAATTGGTGATTATCATAAAATGAAAAAAATGTTCTAAAAGAGAGAGTGGATGGGTTTGTGGCTCAAATATTTTGCATAGTGACATAACCACCAAAGGGGTCTACACCACCAAATGCAAGAGCTATTTTGGAGAAACAAACTAACTATTTTAATCTTTTGGGTCTTATTGAATGTAAATTTTATGTTTGTTAAGGAACTAAGAAGACTAAATTAGGGTAATAATATGTAAAAAATATAACAACTAATTTGTTATAAAATTGACTAATTTTGACCTTTCTAAAAATAGTAATAAATATTACAAGTAAGAACATAGGTGGAAAATAATTGAGATAGATGATTTAGAGGTTGTAAACTAAGGTAAAAGTTGGTCTGAGTGTTTCAAATAGGATCTTGGTGTCATAATCCCTCCTAAACAATAACACCCTCATTAGATAGTAGTGTTTCTATTAGAAATGTGGTGGTAATGTTCTTATATTAGTGGTAGTGTCCTTTGTGTAAGATTGTTCAGAGCTTATGGGTGCACCTATGTCTAGATCTCTGAGGTCTATTCTTGTGTGTACAAGTTCCAAAAACCTTTATACTTCCTATTTTGACTGAATTTATGATCAAACCCTAATACTCCATGTTTTTGGGGAATCTAGTTGATACAAGCTAGAAAGTGTGTTTGTTAGTGGAGTAGGTTAGACATCCTCAACACCCTACTTTGATAAGAGTTACCTACATATAAATAGTCTAAGGAGGGATAAATCTCGATGTAGTTTTCTCCACCTAAGTGTTGGTACAAGTGAAAGTGAAGCTAGTTTGATGTGGCCTCAAGTGCCTTGATTGTGCTTGAGACTAAAAATATGGGTGATCTAAGCTTAGGACTATTATAAATTATAATATGTAGAAGTAGGGAAGAACATGGATTGATAACCTTAATTATGCACAACTTATTCTAAGTTTGAATATATATTTTGCATTTTATTTCCATCTAGTGGTTAGAGGGATAAAATTCATGTATATATACCATTTTGATTCTTATGTGGATGTTAAAAAAGGTTTATGCTGACCCTAGGAGGTTATAGATTTGAAAATATATTCATTTGTGATAAATAGAGGGAAAAGACATTAGCATCATTATTGAGACACTAGTGCCTTGTGGCACTACTATCCTTATTATGGCGCTAGTGTCCAAGTGGTAGAACAATAGGCACAAAAGACAAGGATCAATAAATTAGGATTTGATACTATTTTAGGGATGACTAGGGATGCTTGTGGCCTACAAAAAGGTTGGATAAGTGTGGAAATATGCTCTAGGATAGATCTAGGGCTAAGCTAGGGATAGGTAGTATTAAGTAGTACTCTTAGCCCTCAAAAATCTCTTTTAGGTGATTAAATTTTCCTTTTATTTATTATAGAAATGCAACAAAGTGAAATGACTATAATAAAGGGGGAAAAAAAACATACCTGGACTTACCTAAGAGGTGAATCCTGTGAAGCTGGGTATGAGTATGTGAAGCTAAGTTTGACTATGTGAAGCATGCTCTAATGCATGTCCTATAAGTGAAAATTTAATAAATCAATCCTTATTGAAGAGATATCAAAATCAAAATACTAAATTGGGTAAAGAATCAAAAGTTGAGTAAAATTGAGTAAAGAAATAGGAGAGAGGAAATGAATGAATACACCTCACTAGGTATGCAAACCAATGCATAAACATGGTTATAACCTATGTGTGTATATGTATATAATGATTAATCATTCAATAACTTGGACTGAGATAATGGATTACTTAATCTTCATGTGTGGCTAGTTCAAAAACTTAATCCAATTTTGATTCCATCATTACCTGCCCTTGCTTGGTGGATCATGACCTATGAATAGCTTAGATTAGACTAATGGTGTGTCCAAAACTCTCATGTAGGTGGATAAATAACTCAAGTATGCTATTACTCCATCATTTTCCATGCATGTGTAATATATGGATCTAAACCTAAAATTTCATGATTTAACTATAAATGTGTAACTGGGTATGTTGGCTTTGTGGCCACTTGAGTATATTAGGCAGTTTCGGGCCACTTGTGAATCTTGACCAGTATAGTTGGAGTAAGGCATAAAATTGGTATGCAACCTAGAATATAATGTATAATGTATACAATGTAAATAATGACATGTGAATTTTCATTCTATTTAATCAACTAGCATGTAAGTTATCATACATAAATAATATGTTGTGCACATGCCCCCAAATTTGATATCTGAGCATATGGATTATGAAATGAGTTTTAATAATTTGTATCTAGGTTTATAAACTAAATATGGGAATGGTTATACCATGAATGATTCCCTCAACCTGAGAAAACTAGTATGAACCTCGACTAAACTAGTATGAATCTGAATAAAAATTGAGAAAATTGTTAAATCTATAATTAAACCTATATAAACCTAGATTTTACTTATTGCACTTTTCTAGTTTTATGAAACTGAGGCTACTAGACAATAGTACAATGATAGCACCATTATTAGAAATGTTGTGCTAGTATCCTAATTTAAATGCTAGTGTCTTTGTGGTTTAATTTCTATGTACCTTTTTTGATCTCCATGTCACCATTTTCTCACTATGTTTATCTGAGTTTGATTTCTATAATCTAAGCCTATGTGTTGAAAACTTTGTGAGTGAAATATAGGAGCCTGATCTTTGTGACAAACCCATGTGAATTCCCCCTCTTTTGGAGGGAGTTGTTGAACCTATGCAAGAACTATCCCCCCCCCCCCAAAAAAAAGCTCCATAAGATGTGTGTTAACCAAAGCATATATGATAAAAACATAATAATATAATATAATGCACATAAATAAAATTAGAATGTAAGATACTCTAAGCATAAGTTTGTATTGTGTGATGTATGTCATGTCTAGAATTCACAAGGGTGTTAAAATAGATATAAAAATGTATGTAACAACAAATCTAAGTAAAAACTAGGTAGCTACCTAGAGGGATGGGGCATGATGTACATCACGACACCCAAGTTGGGAGGGTAGATGTATGAGGTCCCTCATGGCATCTAAAACTAGAGTGTGTAATAATCAAGAGACAAGTGTCATGGCCATGATGTATATAAAAAATTATACATAAAACACACATGAAGCACACAAAGTAGTCCAAGGGGACATAATACAAGGGACATGGGCACATATCATAAAATCTAAGAAAATAAGACATAAAAGGACATGTTTGAATGTCCACATACACAAGCAACAAGTAAGTTGCCATAGAGACACATAGAAGGTCATGTTCAAATGTTTGTATACATAATCAAGAAGGCACACACAAGGACATGGGCACATGTCCAAAGCATACAGATTGTGAATAGAAGTGGCATAGAGGCAAAGAAAAATGGGATATTCAAATTCCATCAAATAGAATAAGCATATAGAGACAACCAAGTCTAAAATATGAAAGATATAAATAAAAGTATGCATGAATATATAATACAAATTTGCGTAAGAGTTAAGATATACATATGTTGAGTCTAAAGTAGTAGTGGATGGAAAAAAATTGAGTAAGTGTATCATGATCACTATCAAGATATAACAATGTTATATTTGTGATGTAGAGGATAGAAAGATATAACCTGGTAATTAAAACTACGTATAGGGTGCCCCCAAGTGGGTCAATGTGTCAAGTGAATAATGCATGTATCTGTGTATATGCCCTTAGTGGGTACATAATAACAAAGTTAGATTGGTATAGTGGTCTTGATTCCTATAGTAATCTACAAGCACTCGACAAGAATAAGTGAAGCATATATGTATATAACAAAACCAACTATCTAAGATATCTATCATATGTAGTGTCTAGAAAATATAAGAAATGTAAACATAATAATGCATACAATCTACAATTTTGTGTTTTCTGAGTAAATATTTGAATGTTTTTGTGTTTTTGACATATTGTATTATTTTTTTATTTTTTGGTTATAAGCTATATACAAAAAACATGAAAATTAAACTACATGCAAGGAGAAAGAGAGAAGGAAAGTATGACTAAGTAAATATTGAAAATAAATGAGATATTATAACTAAATTTACTTGTGTAGATGCAACTAGATATTGTCACCCACCATGAACTCATGAGGTGTAAAAATGTGCATCATATAATTCTTTTTGATTCAATTATTTACATAAGAATATCTACTAAACCTATTGATGATTGTTTTAGATATGTTGTATAAACCTCTTCACCTTGTTCCTTTCTCATTCTTGTGCATGTGACTTTATGTTGGATGGTGTGTAATAGCATATATACTAGGACACTATTAGCTATAACCTAAGACATGTCTATAAATGAATTTTCCCTCAATAATTTTGAAAATATCTATTACAATCTCACTGAACATATAGCAATTTATTATCACAAGTTCATGAATGAGCACTATTTTACACAAACTAAAAAGGAGCAAGCATGTGGTTTATAAATTTTATTTGTTTATATTTACAGGGATAAAATGTAGTCAACTTATTCAAATAGCTATTTTTAACCATGTCTCACAAATATTTCCACTAATAGTTGATAAACCTCAGGTCATGATTAGACACAATAAATGTTGAAAAATTAAAATGAGCCCAAATCTAGTTGAAGATGGAACTCAAGATATCCAGTACATTTATGTTGTTATTATAGAAGACAATGATGGCCATATTATAGATCATATCTAATACAAGAAACACAAGGTCATTATTATGTTTTTTCATAAGAATCCAAGTCATGAAACCCATGTTGATGGATTACCATGGCTTACAAGGAACCGACAAAGGTTTGTAAAGACCTAGCTTCCTATTTTTGGACTTTCAAATGTACTAAAGAATAAGATAATTTATTTATCACTCAACATATATGTGCATGTCCATCCAAAATAATTACTATTGCAATACTAATAGTCTCTTCATAATTCTAAATTACCTTACATTGTCTTGGTATATTGTAAAAGTGTTAATATTATATATTATCTAAGTATGTTAATATTTGAAGTAAGAAATAAAATATTATTATATTAATAAAAAAATAAAATTTAATAATAAATATTAAAATATATAAATAAATAAATATATCTATCTGTTTTACACTATTAAAAAATAACTCTTTAAAAAAAAACTACCCTCTTCTTCACGTAAAATTACACCTCATTCCTTCTTCCTTCTCTCCCACATCTTTCTCTTCTCTACCTCCTTATGAAAATATCATACAATATTGAAAATGACAAGAGATTAAAAAATAAAAAGTAAAAAGATACTTTTATATGTTCTACTTTTAAAACCACAATGGAAATCTAATACAATTTGTGCCATTTTTCTTTCGAAAGTTGGAAATAATATTGTCATTTTTTAACATGAAAAAAGTATAAAAACATTTGTAGTGTTAACCCACAAAAAATCATGGGCATTATAAAAACAAAATTAAATAGTGGGGCATTGCTAAAAAAATAGAAATTAAAGATGTCGTATGGTTTGATATCAATCATGAAAATACTCCAAAAAGTTAGACTTAATAGGATTCACAAAGCATGTTTATCTAGGGATGACACCCTAGGAGGTATAATATAATTAGGTTTTACAAAAATATATGCATAAAATATGCCTACCTCTAATTAATCATCATAAAGTATGTAAAATATAATAATAAAATTTTAATTGAGTGCTCAATTAAATGTGTAAGGAGATATATAGTTGTTCACTTATTTAGATACAATTATTTTTTTCTTTCATCATAGTACGAATATAATTTTGCTATTATAAAATTGATTTAGTCTTTAAGAGTGAGTGATGATATAACCAATGGATGGTTCTAGATGACTATTAAGATTCTATAAGCAGTCTTAGACATAGAATGTCACTTACAAAATCATCTTCAAAACATGTTTGTCTACTTCTTCTCTTAAGATTCTATCAGATTCAAGGTTAAAATTTTGGTAGATCATAAAAAACTATAAAGTATCATAATTTATTAACATCAATCTATCAACAATGGGATATATTCTCCCTATTCCTAATAGCCTTTGTCTCCTCATGGTGGTGGCATGTTTGACCATCTTAGACATAATGATGGTAAAATTTGGGGTACACCTCTCCATGACAAGTTTCCTCATTTGGTTGTTACCATTTTTCCTTCACTATAAGTTGAAGACTCTAAATAAAAACATTATTCAGATAGGTGGAATCCCATACCTCACATAACAAATCTTCTATAAAATAGTGGCTAGATGGATGAGCCTAATAGTCCCCCTCTCCTACCTCCTCTAATTTTCATGTTTAGTTTTGTTGCCTAATGAACTTGGTTTTTGTCTTTGGTAGTTATCATGTTTATCACTATTTTAGTGAACCACACATTCATTATGGATTTAATTACTTTAAAAAAATAATTTTGGTGCTTTGACGTATATGTATGGTTTTTATAGAAATATGGGTAATTGTAAGGCCTAATGTTGGGTAGTTATCACCCTAGCACAAGTTGAATGGCATGAAAATGATCCTTCTATAGAGGAATTCATTTAGCATATATACTAAAATTATTGATTGTTTCTCAATAATATCCCATATATCTAATTGTGTAGACCCCTTTGGTGGTTATACCACTATGGAAACTATTGGAGCCACAAACCCATCCACTCTCTTTTTTATAATATTTTGCATTTGATGAGAATCACCAAATGTGTGGAATTTTAATGTAACCCATTAAGATAAAATTTCATACTCTCATAAAGATTTTATTAATCAAAACTTAAAATATTAATAGGGCATTGATAATCCCAAAGCGTAACACCAAACATTTATAGTAAATATATATAATATATATATACATACATATATATATATATACATATATATACATATATATATATATATATATATATATATGTATGCATATATATACATATATATACATATATATACATATATATACATATATATATGTATACATATATACATATATATATATATATATATATATATATATATATGTATACATATATATATATATATATATATACATATATATATATATATGTATACATATATATATATATATATATATATACATATATATATATATATATGTATACATATATATATATATGTATATGTATATGTATATATATTTGTGGGGGGGGGGGGGGGAGACGTATATCTTATTCCTTGATTGTATCTATTGGTAACCTTACTATAATTATAATTTGGATAATATTAGGGTACCATGAAGCTCATCTAAGAGTTCATCAATCATAGGAATTGGGAATCTATCGTTAATTGTAACTTCGATCAACTCCTAGAAATAAATGCATAGTCAAGACCCATCCTTTTTTGAATGATAAAGATAGGATTTGAGTATGGGCTTGTGCTTAGGAAAATGACTCATGCCTTTAATATCTCTTGTACCATTTTTTTTCTAAATAAATTGGTAGTATTATAACCAAATGTTCGATCATAAACTCCCCCAAAGTGGATGAATGAGATATTCCTCAATCTATTGAGGTGTTAATCATTTTGGATCCTCAAATAATATCATGTGTTTTACTAAAATATTTTTTAATTTATTAGGATGGCTAGAATAAAGAGACACATTAAAATGAATGGAGTAAAGTTGAGCGATAATCCCATGAAACCCATACACACTTTTTATCATGTATCAATTGAATTCCCTAGTAATATGGAATATTAGGGTTTTTTCATAAATTTAGTCAAAATTAGTAGTATACAAGGTTTTAAAACTCATGCATGTAGGAATAGACTTCAGAAATCTAGACACAAGTGCACCCAAAAGCTCCAGATAGTCTTGCACAAAGGACACTACCGCCACATTTCCAATAATGGTGTTACTTTCTAATTAGGGTTCTACCATTAAAGAGGGATTCTAACACTAGTATCCTACTTTTGACACTTAGACTACCTTCTACCTCAGTTTCCAACATCCAAATCATCTGTCTCAATTATTTTCCATCTAAGTTCTTATACTATTTATTATTATTTTTAGAAAGGTAAAACTTAGTCAATTATATAACAAATTAGTGGTTTTATTTATTTCATATTATTACCTTGATTTTTTCTTCTTGGTTCTTTAAAAATAATAGGATTTACATTCAATACATCCTAAAAGGTTAAAAAATTTGGTGAACCTAACTTACTTCGATCACAATATTTAAAAACCCTAGTGCATCATTAGGGTTTCCCTTCTTATTTCAATCATATACTCAATTTTTATTTTGTATACTATGTTCATTATTTTCATGATGGATTCCATTTTATACTTTATGGTATAGAGTTTTATGTTTTGATTAGCATGTTTATTACCAGTCATTAATCAAAAAGTGCACATGTATGTCACTCCTCTCTTGGATCATGTCAGAGATAAACTTATCTTACATATTGTTCCTCTCTCTTATGAGTCCCATTCTTATAAGATACAATGCTACATGGTCACTTTGAGTTAATTATGATTACTAATAGATGATAGAGGGCTCAAAACACTCTTTTTATCCTACTTCCACCTAGACTAGTTGATTATCTTTGCTCCCATCCTGCCTCTCCTACTCATCCTAAATAAATAGTAGATCCTATATTTCAATATTTTACTAGATAAAGTAGTGTGCCTCTTCAACCTATATAGGAAAAAACTAATCCCACCATCTCCTCATCCCCAACACACTACAATGGGACCTAAAAATCAACATAGAACATTTACTATAGTGGATTAGTTGAGAAACAAATAGACTAAGATATCCATAGTGGAATTAATTCAAAAGACAACTATTTTCAAATATGTTCTATTTCAAATACTTAATCATAAAGCTTTGCATCATGACACAGAGCCAACTTATTTTGCCTCTATCATGAACACTATAAAAGACTTTTAGGATGTTATATAATTTTCTAATGAGGATTCGCCATCATAATTTATTATTGCTCAAAATTTATAGATTTTAATTCAAGCACAAATAAATACCACCACTATTAAATGAGTTCTAATTGATATTGGTTCATGAATTAATATATACAACTTCACATCTATGTAGACTATGGGGGTTGATATAGCATCCATTTAGAAGACATAAGAATATAAAAGTTTTTTATGGAATTCCTAGACAAACATTGGATTCTATTACATTGGATAATATGGTAGGGCCAAAAAAATTATCTATGATTCCTAATCATTTTCACTACAAATTATTACTTGAGATCTCTTAGATACATGTTATGGATGTCATACCCTTTACTTTGCATAGATGCATCAAGTTTTTATATGACAAATAATTATACACTTATCCAATAGAAAATAAACCATTAAGATATTAAAGACTCACTGAGCCCACTACCATAAGTACATCTTTATATGGGACACCTCATGTTCTCATAGATTACCCACGTCATAAGATTACAATTGACTAGATGCATATATATGAGGTTGGGGAATCTAGAAAGACTATTCATACACCTCTCCTAGATCTTATTACATCACAATTACCTTGACCCAAGATGAAGGAATAACCTCCCATGGTACAAATATCCCCACCCAATGTAGATTATGAGATTCTCATAGCATAGTTACCATTACCATTTAACTCAGAAGAAGTATACATCCATAATTCTGATAGAGATTCTCAAGCCACCACAAAGGATAATATGACACCTATTAACATTGATGATTATTTATGTGGATTAATTTTCACACTAATGGGCTTAAGAGAGTATAGAGATTATTCTAAGGTACTTATACCTCTTCCTGCATCGAAAACGCCACTAGTTCATAATCCTATAGCTACAAGCTCCCCTACTCAGTCACAATCAATGGTAGATCCCTCCATTTATTTAGTATATATGGTTACGTCTATGGATATATACCCAATTATACATATTCAAGTAGGGAGTTCACAAGATAGATCATACCATATTCTATAAATATTACTTGATAGCGAGTTGATGGTGTTATCCATAGTTCATCATATTGTCATAGCAAGAAGGTCAACCCTTTTATCATTTTCATAGACTTATAGGACATTATATAGATACATGCTTATCATTACAACATAAGTTGAATAAATTCAATGCTTAGGGCACTATTTATATTATAAAGCCTCCACATCCAAAGATAAAAGAACCATGACAGATTCATCATCAACACATATTGATCCATTGAATATCTATATTTTTTTTATAGATAGATACATCTCCTATGTGGATATAGATGAGGATTTTGATCTTAATACTTATATGTTGGTATTTTTACAACACATAAGTCATCATAAAAATGATATACATCATACCATACATTCTCAATATTCCCTTGGGCATATCACACTACTAGTTTCATGTATCCTCAAGGTAGCCAACACAATATTCTTCATCATGAGTAGGGACACACATGTACAGGTTACACTCGGTAGTACATGGTTATAGGTGATGTATTTAATATTTTATAAATTAGATAAACATTTGACATTCAGCCATAAAGGACACATGGTTCACATTTTAAATGATGGCACGTATGAGAACCACAAGTTTCATACAAATACTTGGCAGTACAATGTGGTTTACATTTGGATTGTGTGGGAGGAATATTACACAATAGAGTAGCACACTATTTTAAAGAATATAATATAGACTAATATCAATTATAAGTATCCATTGATACATATATAATGGTACAATGATCATAATGATGATGAATTATTTGAGTTAGGACAAACCCAATATCTGACACTAGATAACTTCTCACTTGATCCACTATTTAATTATCCACATCCCATGGATGTGATCTTGGGTTTATATAGAATTTTCACTTTGATTTTTCATTATCTCTTTTATTTTAAATATTTTATTAGGCATACTTTCCTTTTCAAGGAATATCCAGCCAAACGTTGGTGCCTTTCGGGTAGCTGAACATGCATTCTATGAGGTCAAGAGAAAGATGAAGCTTGAAGGTGGTTTATTGAGATTTTTTAACTCTAAAATTTTTTATTAGATATATTATTACCACATTTAATTGTTTCCATATTCCTCATCTCATTCTATCTCTTTAACCCTTCTTTGTATTTAATTGCTCAAGCTAGGGTTCTCAATAATACTATTGTTACTGACCCTAGCTATCTATGTTAGCCTTTTCCTTAATTTTTGAAGGTTATAAAACCATTATTAAATTTTATAATAAATTATAACTAAGGTTATAAATTCATTCTTGGTTTATTATTTTCTCATTTCACCCACATCAAACAAACTCTTCATAATTTAGCACAAGACTATGTGTGATTGCAGTCTTTGTTAGACCATTCTACTAAGCTCTTGAGAATCACTTATTTGTAATGGTTTTAGATGTAAATTTTGTGTAAAATTTTACATGCCTTCATGAGGGTCTTCATAGTCTCAAAACCCTTCATCTCCAACTCCACATATACACAAACCATCAAATCTTTATGAGTAGGTTTGTGTATCTCTCCTAGCCCTGTTGGTGTAATTGGTTATAAGATTGACTGAGTCTTGAATTTATTAAAGGGTAGAGCATATACATTTATTTAAATATATTTATTTCACACTTTTAAATTCTTAAAACCATACTCCTATTTACTCCAAACTCAGTATATGTACAAATCACTTAATCCTCGTGAATAGGCCTAAATAGTTCATTAGACCTATAGGTCTTATAGATCTAAAAATTCCATTTTTACTCATTATTTAAGAGTTTAAAACTTCATATGGTGTTAATTTTAAGTATTATTCACATTTTCAAGGAATTTATGCTTCATATCACATTTGATCAAATAAACACGTTACACATAAGAGACACATAGGCTGGTAGGGCATTAATGGACTCCTTGGTTATCACCTTGGGTTTTAGGATATTAAATAGTATTTTTAGAACTATAATATAATTGAATGATATTATCATATTCTTCAGAACTAAATGGATATTTTGGACCTTAAAGACTTGTTTTTCAATGTCCATGATCTCCTTTATTTGATTGTACATGACAACAATCTTAGCTCTACCTATACGTCAGTTTAAGTGATCATTAATTGCTTTGAGAACTAGGTATTGAGACCAAACATCATTAATTAGCCTTGAAATTTTTCAAGTGTGTAAAAACCATAATGTCTTCACCATGATTCCAACTTCAATGCATAAAATTCTCTCTTAATAGGTCTAAGTGTCTCTATTAGGCATATATGGTTTGTAGTGGACTATCTCCAACATTGAGTTATGAAAACACACTCCTCCATGATTACTTAAAATTAAAAATATGTAATCACCAGATTTTATTCATCATTCAAGCCTTAAAATCCCTCTCTTGATACATTTTACAAGACATTCCTCATGATAGTAGACCTACATGTCTATAGGCATGTAGGTCTACATTCCTTATGTTCCAGGCCTTGAATTGATAGATGGATTCGTCCCTTGAGAATTTGAGGACATCAATAAATTATTTATCACATATTTAATGAGATAAATACCATCATTTAACATTTATTATTTAATATAATATCCTTCAAACCATTTTTCTACATGTAGACCCATGGCAATCTCAAACCAAGAATGTTGCATATTATTTGGAAGAGGTGGTTATTGAAATGAAGTAATGGAGAAATTAATTAAATTTTAATTGAATTTATAATATTTAAAATGATTATATACCTTCCTTTATTCCTTTGAAATCTTTAAACCCTAGATCAAACAAGAACTATGATAATTAATTTTATAAACTGAGAAAAAGAAGAGATTTCTTCCCCTTTTAAGCCCACAGATGCCAAGTGTGGCTTAGAGAAACATGAAATATGTATTTATAGACCCATAATATATTATTCAAGTTCTCTGATTGTTTTAAATTATCATTTCAAATAATAAAAATGAGCCTATGGGGTTGATTAATTCTTTTAAACTACCCTGCCTTTGTAGCGATTGTTCATAAAGGAGAGGGGATGGATATGAAAGACAAATCCAAAAATTTTAAGTTTATTAGGACCACATCGTATTTAAATAATATCATCCCCTAAATCTATCTCTCTTGGTTGTACCATTCACTTGAAAACTACCTTTGCAAGCTTTTCAATGGAGCAATGGAGAAAAGGAATCAAATTTTGTAATTTTGGGACTATCCATAAAATAAAAATATGTATTTAACATATATAATATTTAATTACACTTATAAAATGTTTTTTACTTGAATATGAGCTCACAAGTCCATACAAGTGAGTGAAACACCCATTTTTAGCATTGAAATACAAGAATCTGACTAATGTTGAACATATTGACATATAGGACAGTTATATAACTCTTCTAATAACCTTTTCAAGTTTCTTGTATGTATTTTTGGAATTTTTTAGCCTTGATACATGTTTGAGTTAGTAAAAGTCAAATTTTTCCTCATAAAACATTACCTTAAAGTTCACAAAAGAACCTTAAACTCTCCAAAGAAGTATTAAATGTTTAAACATGGTGATTAAGGTGTGAAATCAATTTAATAGACACCTAAGGACATGTTAAACCATTTGGACTGACCTCTTTCACTCCATGACATGACTAGACCACTACTAGACCAATATAAGACATTACCTTAATTTCTCCTAATTTACCTTAAACAATGATAATAAAGTTTTAGAAAGGTTATTGGGAGACCACATAAGGAATGAAAAAGCATGAAAAAGGATAATAATACATGGCAATAAATGTTTTTCATATAAGGGTTGACATTTTGACCTTGGGGGTCAAAATTGGTTAAGTCTAAAATATGACTCCTTTTTACCATCAGTTTCTTTCATCTTTCCTCAATTACCTTTCTTCTGGAATAAACATTGCAAGGATCTTAGGATTATATATAATCTTAATGTTGTAAATAGATTCTATATCTTACTTAGTGTAACTAAAATCTAAGTTATTGATTCTGTTAGTTTATTCTAACTATTTGCACGTTTAGTCTCCCAATTTTGTGTACATACAAATAATACATTAGTACATAGAAAATAAATACCTTTTGGATGGTCTTCCACTTATCATGAGGCAACCCACATGGAGGATTTTGATATATCTAGTGAACTGCAAACTCATTTTTCAAGATATAAGCTCACCTATTCCATTCTAGACCCAACTACAAACTCAACTAGTAGCTACAGACTCACCCAGTATATAGCTACAAACTTACTTAGTAGTTATAGACTCACTCATATGAAACTACGGACTCATTCAGATAACCCTACAACATCTAATGAATAATTCCATTGTCTCTATCAACATGATGACCTTGCTACAGATTCCCTCAACACCAAAGATACTTGAAACATACTGTTATAGACTCTACAAAAATTACACATACATAGCTACAAACTCTACTAAACTAGATACTTTCCTCTTTTTTCAAAATGCCTAAAGAACATTTTGGTCAATTTCTATTTATAGTGTTACTATAAATAATAATCTATAAATAGATTTAATATATTTCTGTGTGTGTGTGTGTGTGTGTCTACACACACACACACACACACACACACACACACACACACAAAGATATATATATATATATATATATATATATATATATATATATATATATAATCTATTTATAGATTATTATTTATAGTAACACTATAAATAGAAGTTGACCAAAATGTTCTTTAGGCATTTTGAAAAAAGAGGAAAGTAACATTTTGGTCAATTTCTATTTATAGTGTTACTATAAATAATAATCTATAAATAGATTTAATATATTTCTATGTGTGTGTATGTGTGTGTGTGTGTGTGTGTGTGTGTGTGTGTGTGTGTGTGTGTGTGTGTGTGTGTGTGTGTGTGTGTGTGTGTAGTCTTTTATAGACAATCAATCCAACAGATATAAGATGGTATTTCTTGATCATGAATCAAAATATATTGAATCCAACTATTTATTACAAATATGAGCTGCATATTTATACAAAAATATGAGCTTGTAATAGCTCCTAAAAATAGGAGAGATAAAAACAATGTAAACTAGAAAATCTCCCAAATATTAATCAAGAGTTACAAATACTAAGATTTTAAGTTTTTAAAGATTTACTAACCTAAATAACCCAATAAATAATTTATGTTAAATAATCATACTAATTAATAATTAAAAAAATATATGAGTAATTAAATATTACTCATTTATTTATAATGGTGAATTAATCACCCTAACATTCCCCCCCCCCTTAATTCAGCAGTCTCAAGTGAACAGGAGAGAAATTCTCTGAATGCCTCAAATTTTTCCCACACAAGTGCTCTGGTAAAAACATTTGCATGTTGTTGATCTGTCAGGAAATACTTGAGATATATGTTGTTGTTTTGAACATGTTCATGGATGTAATGAACTTTCACCTCAATGTCTTTAGTGCATTCATGAAACACAATATTGAAAACAAGATTTACTTCACCTTCATTGTCTACATGAATAATTGTTGGTTGATCCTATGGCAATCCAAATCCTCTAAGTATATGTATGAGACAAATCACTTCATAGACATCTCCTCATATGGTGTGATATTTTAATTCTATGTAGGCCCTTAAAACATAATTTTCCTTCTTTCTCCCCCATGATATTGGTCTAGATCCCAAAAAAATACAAATCCTGAAGTGGATTTCTTGTCATCAATGTTCCCTACATGACGTGAGTTTGAGTATCTTATCAAGAAGTTATCATTATTCTTGTATTATAGGCCAAAATCCATAGTTTCTCTGATGTACCTCAATACTATCTTTGTTGCTTTCTATTTATTGATCTTAGGCTCTTTCATAAACCTTGAGACATAATTAATAACATAGTTGTTGTTTGGCTTAGTGTAGGTGAGGTAAATGAGACTCCCCATCAACTGATGATATAGAGATGCATACCTATGGTAATGTATCTTCTCAAGATAACTAAAGCTTTGTCTCCATATGTGTGGAAAATGGTTTTCTATCCTTCATTTGAAATTTATCAAACATTGTCTTGGCATATATGAGCTGAGATTCAAAAATGTGATTTTCTCTCTACCAAACTTCTAAGCCAAGATAATATATAAAAGCTTGAAATCCATCATGTCTAATGATTGATTTTGATATTTATTTGTTGATTCAATCATCTTCACTAAAATACCAATGATGACTAGATCATCGACATATATAACTACAATTACGATCTCCCCCCTTGTTTGAGGTAGATATTTGGATCATATGGACTCCTCTTGAATCCATGTTTCAAGAGATGCTCATCAATCTTGATATATCATGCCATGGGATCCTATTTAAGACCATATTGTGATTTTGCATGTCTACAAACTTTATCTTCTTTTCTATATTTGATAAATCCTTCTGTTTGAGTCATATAGACTTCTTCCTATTAGTCCCCATTAACGAAGGAACTTTTGATGTCTATTTGATGGACTTTCCAACCAAACTATGTAGTTAGAGTAAAACTCATTTTGATAGTTTTGATTTTTGTTGTGGGATAAAATGTCTCATCATATTCCATGTCTTCTTTCTGAGCATACCCTTTCATAACCAATTTTACCTTATAATTGTCGAGACTATCATCTACTTTCTACTTCATTTTGAAGATCCATTTGTATCTGATTAGCTTATTCTATAGTGGAAAATCTATAAGTTGTCATGTTTTATTTTTCATCGATGAATTATATTTTGCATCCATGTCATCTTTCCAAGGTTTCAACTATAGGGCTTCCTAAACTATATAGGGCTCAAAAAATTCAACAACTGTACTCATTAAGGCCATATTCACCTTACCACAAGCCATACTATGATTCCTTAGTCTAGTGGTGGATGTGTTTAGAACACCATCCAATTTTACATCTCTATGTGTATTTGTATACCATTTAGGCATACATTAAGTAGTTCTTGTTGGTGATGGAATTGTACCATTATTCCCGTCATCATTACTATATTTATCTAGTAGATCACCATCTTCTATATTTTCTATTGGAATTATTTGTTTATCAAGTGCACTTGTAGAATGAACTTCTA